>RJWH01000038.1:1273320-1724480 GCA_004363575.1 Solenodon paradoxus
CTCTCTCTCTCTCTCTCTCTCTCTCTTCCCCCCCACCCCCCCGTTTAGCCTAATGCTATTGCTCTGCCCAAGAGAGGAAAGTCAAGGAGACAGACAGGGTTTTCAAACTAGGCAGCAGGCCTACTGTGCTGTGGTCCAGAGTATGTGGGCTGACTGACTGTGAGATCAAAGGTGACAAGAGGTGATAAGGAACACACAATCCCTGAGGCGGTCAGGAAAATGTGCAATGGGAGGGAGATGCCAGTAGTTACAAGTCCTGGACTCTCGGGGTTGGGAGGGACTCAGAGCAGGAGCTGGCAAAAGCGCTTGTCCTCTCTCTGAGTTCAGCTGGTCAAGGGAGGTCAGAGGAGCTGTGCAAGAAGACCAAGCTCCCCACCAGCAAATCCTGGGCAGCAGTTACCTGTACCACAACCACCGCGCTGGCTGACGTGACCCCCTCTCTGTGAAGCTCGGAGGGGAGGATCTCTGGATTCCCCATCTTCTGTGATGTTCTATGATTTAGAAATTAAACCAAAAAGAGATACCACAGTGTGAACTTAAAGTAACCATTGGTCTTAGCTGGCCTGGGAGAGTCCCAGATAACTCTCAAAGCATATTAGTTCAGAAGATGAATTATGGTCATCTTTTGCATATATGAAATGCCAAATGAAAGAAACTATGCCAGTTAATAGAAAAGCCAGTAAGTAACTTCTTCACTGAGTTTAATAAAACTTCTGTACTAAGCATGATTTGATCGTGTATCAGTTATCTTTTGCTGTGTCATATACCACCCCAAAACTTAGTGACTGAAAACAACAGGCATTTTTTTTTTTGTAGCCAATAATTACAGGGTTCGGCTATTAAGCTGGATGAAACTGGATGGTTCTTCATTTATAAGACTGGGAGCTGGTTAAGCTAGGGGTCACTTCGTTGGAACAGCTGGGCTCTGCTCACGTGACCTCTTGTCATTAAGCGGGTCAACCTGAACCTTCTCACACGTTCTGAGAGAGTGAGAATGAAAGCCACAAACGTCTCTTGACATCTGGTTTAGACCCTGCACACTAACACATCCAGCACATTCTGTTGGCCAAAACAAATCATAAGCCAGGCCAGATCATTTAAAGGGTAGAGTAACAGACCTCTCCTCTTGAGGAACTGGGGAGTGTAGTAGCCATTGCTGCAGTCTACCGCAGGTCTCAGACATTTCTACAAAGCCTCTTGGAAAAAAATATCCAGGGAGAGATGAGAAAGAGGAGAAAATTATGAATTAATAGATATTTGTTTTTCCTCAGGGTCTGGTAGCTCCGCCTCCTCAGTAGTTTTTTAATTACCAGTGGAGATGAATGTTCCAAACCTTGATAATAATTACAAGGAAAATTTAATTTTTTAATGTATATGCCTGGTTTCAAAGTAAATAGTACTCCCACTTGTTTTTTCCACTCATTTATATGCAAATAATATGACAGTGTTTGTTGGATTATGCATGCACACTTCCAGCTCATATCATTAACATGAGCTTCACTTTTAGAATTTTCATGGCTTTTTTTTTAAAAGTAAAAGAACTAAACTGTAAACCTTAATGAGAAACATGTCTTTGACAAAAATTGAAGATAATAAAGGAAAGAAAGACCCAAAATGCTGAATTCACTCATGGCCTAGGATGGGTCATCTAACAAAATAGGAATGCATCTATTAAGAAAGTAAAACATAACCCATTAGAGTTAGGATGGCACCTGAGAACTCAGTCAGGTTTTACAGTTTATAGCATGCATTGATTCATTCACCAGATACACACACACACACACACAGAGTATTTTAGCACACCCTGGTGGCTCAGGTGATAAACCAGCAACTGGGGTATAGACCATGAAAAGTCAAAGGATACAGGTTCATGATAGGGGGCATGTTGGAGGGACAACCAAAATAAATAGACGAATAAATAAATAAATCTTCCTCTTCCCCTCTTCCTCCTCTCCTCTCCTTTCCTCTCTTAAAAATTAAAAATTTGAAAATATATATATATATATTATATAGCTACATATACATACATACATATCCACTCTTCGCCAAGCATAGTTCTTGCTAGGATGAAGTGATTGAGACCCCTCTGGGGTCCAAGCACTCTCAGCCAGTAAAGATGCTAGGCCAGAACTCCACAGTCACTCCCAGTTCCCTGAATTTCAGTTTCCTCATTTCTAAAACCAAAATAAAGATAATTTTGTCTAATTACAATTACCATTATTATCTGAGCACTTATTATGTGCTAGGCACTTTGCTAGATCCTTCCTGTGTATAAAGTCCTCAGAATAACTAAATATTGTTGTCCACCCCCACTTTACAGATGAAGAAACTGAGGCTTAGAGAAGTTAAATAATTTGTCTCAGTACACATCACTGGTAATTGATGAACAAGGATTTCCATACATGTCATATTAATCACAATTTCAATCTTCAGTAGGACTGTTTGGATTGTTAAACATATCTCCACCAGAACTTTGCACGAATTAAATGCAAATGTTGAATTTATATCATTAAGGATATGGTCAGTAGGTGCAACCAGCTAATAATGTCTAGCAACTTTTTTCAGGCCAAGAAAATATCACTCCATTGTACTGAAAGCTTCTAATGAGAACATTAGCTGTCGATTATACAAGCAAACCATTACATTGGGAACAAAATAGGTGTCACATGGACACAATTTGCTTTTTGCTAATTAGCATGAGGCCCATCCCAGCACATATCAGGAAGAGCCACCATAAGTCTCCATAATTGATATGTCAGACCTTGACTTCAAGGGCTATTTTCTTCCTGCAAATAGACCAGTAACTAAATAATTGCATGGGTGCTACTGGCCAGTGATATCTGGAATGAGACCGTAATGTTCAGAAAAAAAACATGAAAGAGGAAGGAATTGCTTGGGCTGTGAGACTGGAAATAGTAAGGTAGTTTGAGAGTTGGGAAACACTTAACCAGACTGCTGGTGCATGAAGGGTTGATGCTTCTAAAGCAAGAACAATATGGGAGGTTGGGAGAGGCTAGTCTATATTTCCCTGATGTTCTGTATATATTCTGACATTCAGAGCAAAGCCTAGTATTATGATGATGATCCTCATCACTATGTCTAGAGTCGGGTATATTCTGAGCATTATTGGCCTTGTTTTTCTTTAGGAAAGAGTCAGTATAACCAAGATGTTAGGAACACATGTTGTGCAGTCAGGCAGACCTGGGTCTGAACAACACCCCAAGTTCAAGATCTGGGTACAACATACCTACCCCTGCTTAATGATGAACACCTAAAAATTCACAAAGAAATTATTTTAACCATTATTTTCTAGTAAACCTCTAATATGACATTAGTACCTTTAAATTTCTATTGATTACTAACTGGCTTCTTGATTAAGAATCACAAGTATCACATTTTACATTAAAGAGGGGTTTGTGCTAATATGTTGATATGAACTTAGTTCCATTAAGACCTTTGTCTATGGCCTATTTTTTCTACCTTTTGACTGAGAATGATCTATAGTTCAGTGATGATATATTTCAGAGAAGTTTGTTCAAATAATTTGATTCTGAATTGTGACTTTACATCAGTGAAAAGACAGGCAAAGCTACAGAGATTAAAAGAATAACTACATGTTTATTAAATGAGTGAACCAGGAAAGTGAGTATTCCATGAAACAAGGACCCTCCTAAGATATCTGGTACATGTCCACACCATGAAGTATGGAGACAGCGATCCAGTCCCCCTCACTGCAGACTCAGAACCAAACTAACAGACAGGCTGCTGCTCAGATCATATGTGTGGCCCCAAACCACAAGAGGGGACCCTCTCTTCCCTGTGACAGCACAGCCAAAGGGGATGAAAGCCTCAGTTAGGATCTTGAGACAGCGACTTGTGACCAGAGGGTAAGGATGGGGGCTCCAATCCACTACAGGCCTTACCTAAGAAAGTTGATTTATTAGCACTGGCAATTCCAAGGCTCAGGAAGCTGATCCCCAAATCAGCTAACTCCCAGTTTTAAAGGAATTTGCCTTCAGAAGTGAATGTCTCAAACTTCACTTTGAAAAAGCCGTTATATTTTTTACCCATACCCCATTAAAGTGTTCAGGTCCTTTGAAGGGGGCTGAGTCTTTGACAAAAATATTTTCCTTCTAAGGAAGGAAAGTGCTAGGGGGTGGAGGGGGAAGCCTTTGAGAATAGAAGGGTTACCACACATCCCAGTATGACCTAGATTTTCCCAATTTAGCAATGTCCCAGAGTCCCAACTGATTTTAAATTCTGTCCTGGATTCAATCACAGTTTGCTAAAAGTCAATTTGGGCAAATGCACACCCAACAGACTAGCTCCAAATTGACCTTCTCTTGCCTGAAACCCCCCGCAATATTAAAACCTACTCCCTACCCCCCTTCCTGCACCTGGCGATGCTCCATTTGGACCCAGTTTTCCACTCTAAATATGATGGTAAATCTAAAACTCAGGCTGGAGCTAATGACTAAGGCCAGATACCTCCCCACGTTTAATTATTGCAAACCCACTGTTCTTCCAAACACCTCACCCACCAAATAGCCTTCATAAAAGCCACAATCACTGAAAAGAGAAGTGGTCATTGTGAAATGTAACAGAATTATGTGAATGATCATAAAGAATATACATACTGAAAACTTAAAAGTTAGTAAAGAGAACATAGCCTGGTTTGCAGCGATAGAGATGATGTTCATCATTATGTTTAATCAAAAGACTGCCATGGCCAAGTTTATCTATTCCTTTAAATGCAGCTCTTCAAAAATGACAAAATATGTTCAACCCAAGGTCGGTCCTTCAGACAACTGAGATAGCTCTCATCCACGTCAACTCTGGGAATCATTTCTCCAGACAATCGGATGGCATTATCAAAGCAGAAAAGGAGATGGTTTCTCAAAGTAGAAAATTTTGAAGTGTTTGACAATAATAGGTGAGAGGCTCTCCAAGAACATTCTGCTATCTGAACACTTTTTAAAGGACCCCAAATGTGCCGCAAAGGTTAGCAGAACACTATTACAGCGCAAGCCTGTATTTCCCTTTAGCGGATTGGGTAAGAAACACAATATTTGAGTGTCTGAAATTGGCCGATGTTCAAAGGAAACTTTAAAAATGCTTACACTCTAAACCTGAGACTTCACAGAGTCCAATGCTAGAGCAGAACTGACCATAATATAATTAGGAGTGGAGAGGAGGAGAGAAAACATCCCCAAGAGTATTTATTCTGCCAGCTCAGGGGAGAGCAGCACAATTGGATATCTCTGCCTCTCTCTACTCCTGTCTACATGTGTGGTTCAACTGTCTTGGACTGGCTATCATCAGGAATCTATGGAAACCACAATGATGACTTCTTCTATGTTACTTCTCCAGATAATTCTTGGGACTATAAAATGAGCCAAACTATTTTTGAATCTATTGATTTATATTTTCTGTTTATTGTTAATATTAAGTAATACCACAGGTTTTTCTGGCATATGAATTATTAGGATACATGGGTTGAAGAAATAAAAACTGATTCTAATGAACTTCGGTAGAAAAGAGAAAAGGGAGCAGGAGAGGGAGGGAGGCTTTGAGGTAATTAATAGATTGAAGGCAAGGCTGAGAAGCCAGATCTTAGAAAAGAGAGCATCTGAGCTTCCAGCAGCAGGAACTGGCATTCTGTTTAAAGACTACCATCTGAGGAACTGGTTTTGCAATAATTAGGCTCCAACCTACCCAGAGATGGGTAGGGTCTCTTGATTCCTAATCCTATCAAGACTACAGACCTAGAGAGGAGTAGCTGAACTGCTGGTTTTACCTTCACACTAGTGGATCCGTCTCACTTAATAGCACTGCCACTCATACCTCTTGCTTGCTATCTTTCAGTCATTGAAGAAGCTTTTTCCCATCACCTTCTTCGGCTCCATCACCTGGATTGCAGTATTCTCTTACTTGATGGTCTGGTGGGCACACCAGGTAAGATCTTGATAGTGACACCATTTGCCTGGTTTATCTCTTGGTTGCTAAGTAATTAACCAATACGATTGCTGTCTGAAACTCTCACCACTGTTTTATATTACAAATTCCAGAACTAAAGGAATTTACTCCACTTAATTTCTCCTTGTCTCCAGGCCTTTCCCTGCAGAGTGAAGTTAAATCAGCCATGTGAAGGAAGGCAAGCCTAATTGCTTTTTGCCCTCTGCAGCTGAAAACCAGGCCAGCCAGGCCAAGAAGAACATGGAAGACTCACCTGGTTCAGGGGCACTTAACTTTCTCAGACAGCTGCTTACCTCATGCTTTCACCAGGGTTTCAAATTGACTCTTATAAAAGGATTAGAGACAAGTGGTCTCCTCCTTGAAGCTTAGTTTATAAAAAGATGTATTTCATTTTTTCACACTTAACCAGTCATAACACCCATCTCAAGGATATGCTCTTAGGAATTGTTTGATGTAAAATATGAATAAAAGAAGTAAATGCAGGATTTTCTCTTCTGAAAGATACTTGTGGTAGCCATTGGCTGAATGTGTACTATAAGCCAAGCAAGTCACGTCTCTTTATCCTTTTAATCTTGATCTGAATACATAGATACAAATTCTGTGAGCGATACTATTATTTTCCATAGTTTACAGATGGAGTTAAGCTTAGAGCTAGTAAGAAAATAGCCCAAGATCATATAGGTGGCAAATAGCAAAGCAGGGATTCTAATCCAGGATTCTGCAACTCCAAAATTCATACTTTTAACTTCTATCATAAGCTACATAAATTCCACGTTGACCATTTGTATCCTTTATTTAATATAGTCTTCAAATTATTATATTCCTTAGTATAAATAAAAAGAGCAATTAGAAATAAGGAAATAGACAAAAACACAGGTACATAGACTTCTGAACAAATGGCGCTAGAAAAATTGGATTTCCATATGCCAAAATAAATGAATTTGGACCTTTAACTCATATCATACTCAGTCAACTCAAAGTGGATCATAATTCTAAATATAAGCACCAAAATTATCAAACATCCAAACATCTAGAATAAAACACAAAATCTACATGACCATGATTAGGCAGATCATTCATGATATAACACCAAGTACAATCCATAAAGAAGAAATTGATTTAGTTAAACTCCATCAAAATTAAAACTTTTGCTCCTCAAAAAACATCATTAAAAAATGAAAAGACAAACCAGAGACTGACAGAAAATATTTGCAAATCATATATGTCTGATAAAGCACCTGTATCCAGGATATATAAAATAGTAAAGCAAGCATCTACAAGTATCTTAATGTTCAAGATGGACAAAATATTTGAATAGGTATTTCAAGAAAATATGTAATTGGATAGTAAACACAAGTAAAGATCAACATTATTATCATTGGAGAAGTACAAATCAAACCCACAATGAGATACTACTTCAGCTTATTTCAATAAATATAATTAAACAGATCATAACAAGAGACAATGTATAAAGATTGGAACCATTATATATTGTTGCTCAGAATGTAAGATAGTGCAGCCACTTTGGAAAACAATTTAACAGTTTCATAATTTGTTAAACATGGAGATACCATATTACCAACAATTCTACTCCTTGGTATATACCCGAGAGAAATAAAACATCTACCCAAAAATTTGTATGCAGATGTTCATAGCATTATTCATAGTTGCCAAAAAGTGAAAATAACCTAAATACCCATTAACTGATGAATGGATTAACAAAATATATCATATCCATAAGATGGAATATTATTCCAAAGTAAAAAGGAATAAAGTACTAATATATGACATAATATGAGTGGAAGTCTTAACATATTATGCTAAGTGAAAAATAGCCAATCATAGAAGATCACATGTTGTATGATTCTATTTATATGAAAAATGAAAAACAGGCACATCTGTGGATACACAAAGTAGGTTAATAGTTTCCTAAGGTTGGGGAGGTTGGAAAAAAATGGGTATGGAGTTTCTTCTTAAGATAATAAAAAGATTCTGAATTTAAATTATGGTGATGGTTGCAAAACTCTTTAAATATATGAAAAAACATTGTATTATACACTTTAAATGAGTAAATTTTATAGTAGGTAAACTTATCTCAATAAATTTCTTTAAAAATAAACACAAGATATCACTTCACCACCATTAGTAGAGTCATAACCAAAAAGACAGACAATACCACAAGTTGATGAGGATTTGGAGAAGCAGGACCGTATACATTTGTCAAAATTCAGAATTACACTTTTTTTAAAGAGTGAACTTTTCTGAATGAAAAATTGTATTTTACTGTATATAAATTCAACTTTATGTTTAATTAATTTTATTGAAGGAACATTTTCATCATAACACTATATAGTCTTAAGGTGTGCATCACAGTAAGCCCACATGTGTTTGTAACACATTAAGCTCACCGCTATTTCAAATTTTCCTACATATGCAATTGACCCACTTTATTCAATTTTCCTTCCCACCTTCCCCCTTCTCTTCCTGCCACTGCCAATTCCCTTTTTTGGTCTTAAAGTCTATTGTTAGATTTAGTCCATTTGTTAAAATTTTTGTCCATTTTTGTATGGGTTAGTTTATTTATTTGCCTGGTATCTCTATATACCACATATAAGTGATATCATGCAATGTCTGTCTTTCTCCTGGTTTATCTCACTAAGCATAATTCCTTCTAGGTCCATCCATACTGCTGCAAATGGCACGATTTTACCTTTTTTGATAGCTGAGTAGTATTCTGTTGGGTATATATACCACATCTTCTTTATCCATTCATCCGTGTTGGGCACTTAGGTTGTTTCCAGCTCTTGACTATTATAAATAACACTGCAATGAACATACAGGTAGAACTATGTCTGCAAATTAGTGTTGTTATGCTTTTAGGGTAAGTATTCAGGAGACAAATAGCAATCATATGAGATTTTCATTCTCCATTTTTTTTTTTTTTTAGGAATTTCCATACTGCTTTCTTTAATTGTTGTACCATTTTACTCTCCCACCAGCAATGTATAAGAGTTCACTTTTCTCCATACAAAAATTATTTTAGAAGCATCTATTCATCACCAACAGAATCAATGAAAACATTACCTGATAGACCCAAAGTGATTCCTCCATATATTTTATTTCACTCCATTATTTTTATCTTGATGTGTGACTGCCTGGATATTTCCAAAAGAAGTTGTTTACCCCAAAATCATTATTTTCTACATTCATTGAGAAACATTTGCTACCAATACCTGCCAGAAATCATTGCAGAAAATGGGCTTCTTCTCAGCCTTTAGGTTTTCAGGCTAAAAGAATTGCTTGCCTTATACAATATATAATGATTTTTCCTAATTTTCATTCTTATCCTTCTATATACTAAGGGAAAATATGTGTTTTTCACTTACTGGGTTATTTGCTTTCTAAGTATTTCTCTTTAGCCATCCTTGATGGCTACTATCCCACAGGCTCCTGTGTATTTCTTCCTTTCCCACAATCTTACTTATTTTCCATTCTCTTATAGAAAAGGAATACAGATGCAATGCCTGGAACAATAATAATTATCAAAAGTCCCAGAACTGTAAAGAGAGGCCTGCTTTCCAATAATGCATAAGAAGTTTCTTTTTCTTTTCTCCTATACAAATCTTTTCCTCCTTTCAAATTTCAAATTATTACAGACAGCTGATCAAAATAGCAGGTTCTGTTCTAAGAAGTCTAGCTCTATTTTTGAACCACAAAAGCTATCAAGATAACAAGTGCACCATTTAGTACTCAACTAATTAGTGATCCATGGTTTTAGCAATAATGAATATATTTGGTACAATTATTTTGCTATTTGACAAAAATAAATGCCTTTCACATAAAATGCTTTTTATATATTCTCCCTTATCTTTTGTTCATTTTTCATTGATTTTTGCATCATGAATTCTTATCTTAAAAACGTCACGAGTGATGAAAATCTGTGTATAAAATATATCCCACATCTAGGATTAAAAGTAAATTCTCAGATCCAATATGACCTCGTGTCTCACGTAGCTGAAATGGCATTTTTGCAGAATCTCCTTAAGCCAAAGGAAGTAGGTGGATCATAGCATATTAGGAACAGCATTTGATTTGGATTCTGAGTGGCCCCATCATTACTTCTTTTAGAAAGCCAGGAAATTCTCCCCAACAGGCTACTGAGGTCCTCTCTATCTCAACACTCCTCTGGTGCTCCCCAGTTCCATCAGAGTGCTATCCCATCATTGTGCCTATGACTCACCATAAGTCAACTTCAGTGAAATGTATTCAAAATAGACATAAGAAGTCTAGTTCTTCAGCAGCCACACAAATATATCACGAGTCTGGTATACAATGAAAATTATTCATTATTCTTTCCACATTGTGCACTGACCTCCACAAAATCAGCTCCCATCCCTGCTGCCAGACCCTAATGGTCACACTCCAGTAAGTTGGAGAGGAAAAGAAGTCATGTCTGAGTTATCACAGCTGTTATTTATAACATTTCCTTCATGCCTGGCACTCTGCGGCTTGCTTTATGTGTGCCATCACATACATTCATCACAATGACTCTGAGAGTGGATGTGATTATCCCCACTTTACAGATGAGAAAAACTGAGACTCGGGGAAGATGACTGCCCACTCTAGGAGTGGCAGGCCGGCACCTGGGCTCTCCGTCTCCCAAGCCAGCACTCTTACCCATACCACCATACCGCCCCTCTCGATTTCTGTATTCTTCTGTCTACCAGCATTTAAATGCCAAATATAAAAATGGATTTTGAAATAGTCACCGTTTTAGAACTCCCTCTAAGAATTTAAATTATTAATGAGTGAACTAGACAAAAACCTACTGAGGCGATCATCATTTAGTCAGCACCTCCGTCTCTCACAATGTTTCACTCCAAATCTAATTTGAAAAAAAACTAATAATCATAAATCATAAAGGAGAGTATTTTGTTCAAATAGGGCACTCCTGTGCAAAACTGTTTTTGGTTTTGTTTTTTTTTTCCTGGGAGAATCAGTGAAAAACATACTAGCAAAATCTCTTAAACATGCAGATTGGCTTGTTTTTCAGCTAACAGGCATTGAGAGGCCGCTCACCAGTTCAATTCTGTAAACTAGAGAGATCACAGGGATCAAGCAGTGGTCCTGCTCACATTAGGCTTTGCTTTCTTTTTTTAACTTTTTTTTTTTTTTTTTTCGGTAAGGCTGGTATGTAATATTATACTTCAACATCTGTATGCATTATGATCACCAGCATAAGCCTCCCTTTCATCCAAATGATCAGTTCATCCTCACAGCCACCTTCTAACATAGGTATTATCATCCCCACCTAAAGGTACCAGAGCACGGACCAGTGACTTTGTACAATTGGTTCAGTTAGCAGTAGGTCAAGTGTTTTATAAAGGCCAGCATCAGACCTTGGTCCGAGGTCCTCTGATTCCCTAACTGCTTTTGCCACAGCTGACTTGCTGGTTTACAGACTTGTATTTCTGAGTGCAAAAATACCCAAAATTAAGTTTCCTGTAGAAATCGTAGTCTAAAGCATTCAAGTGTAGGTTATAGACACTAGAAAGTATAAAGGGAAAATGGAGACACTGAGTATCAGTCCTTAACCTTGTGTGGTAAATCCAAGGGCAGATCTGCCACAGGATGTGGAGCCATTAGCAGGCACTGGCCCCTGGAGCCAGGGAGCAATTGGCTTTTTTATCACTAATCTTCTGTTTCCCATTCACAGCCTTAGTAAATACTGTATACAGGCGGCGCTCTAGTCTTCTCTAAACTTTTTGAGATCATCTGTTTAATCCTCATGTGAACATTCCTAATGCCTTGGGTTTGAATTTTATTAAAGTATAACTTCTAATGGCAATGATTGTGGCTTATTTCTCTATCATCTCAGCTCTCAGATGAACAGAGAGAAGGAACTCATTCAAAGAGATTGCATTCAAATGTTTGCAGTTGTGATGGTTTTGAGACTTCAAACACAGATGTCTGTTCCTGTCATCACTTTAGGTTGGAGAAACAATAGGCATTAGTGAAGAGATCATGGGTCTGACCATCTTGGCTGCTGGAACCTCTATCCCAGATCTGATCACCAGTGTCATAGTGGCCCGGAAGGGACTTGGAGACATGGCTGTGTCCAGCTCTGTGGGAAGCAACATTTTTGACATCACCATTGGGTAAGTATAGTTCTATAAAGGTACACACCAACTCCCTTGCTGCCTTTGCCAATTAGAAGCTATGAAGATATGACCAGGAACCCAGAATTAACCTATACCAAGAGAAAGCAAAGACCGGGAGGACCATTCTATTTCACCAACTTCATTTTTCACTTTCAGAAGACTTACATTATCCCTGGGCATATAGCTACTTTACAGCGTAGGTGTTGTAGCAAACACTTTGAGAATTTCACTTATATAATAGCATTGGCTACAGATTTTGAATATTCAGTATTCAAGTGTGATGAAGATGTTCTGGTAGTGTCACTCTGGGTTTTTTTCTATATTCTTATTCTAATTAAAGTCCCTGTCAGTCTCAGGTGAGATTTGGATTGTAAAGCAGTTTGGAACAAACAGGCTCAGACAAAAATATCCCACCTCTTCCTTGGTAGGTCATTATTTATCAGTGCTGGTGAAGACATTCTAGATCTTTGGAAAGTAAGAAGAGAGGTGTTCTTAAGTTAAGCAAACTCAAGTTCTCAAAATGAACAATTTCTGAAGCAGATCAGACTAGAGAGGGATGCTGCTATCCCTATCATTTTATGAAACTTGTCAAAAATAATAGTCTGGTAAATAGCCCCAAAAGGCAGCCCTTTGAGAAAGTAAGACATGAAAAGTTATCCTTATGTTCTTGAAGAACTATGCTCTCCTTACTTTAATTTGGAAACCCACTAAAATGGATCTGCTTTCTCATTGAGTATCTCGAATAGTGTTTTCTCTTACACCTTTTCATTACCTTATATAACATGTTTTCATATGGTGTCTCCCATGTGTACATGCATTTTTACCCATTTAAGCCACACAAGATCCTATGAGGTATGTAGTATCATAACTATTTTTCAGATAAGAAAAGGCTACAAAGTTCACAGAACTAATGAAGGGATTTGAACAGAGTCTGTGTTTTGCACTATTTGGGGGGGGAAGGGGAGGAGGGGAAGCTCTGTGCTTCCACTTTCAAGTGGAACCACCTTTGAATTCCAAAGGTACCCTCTCCCACTAAATTTCCGTCCTTTCTGGCCCCTCTCTCTGCTTGTCTGCCTGGAAAATTCTAATTTATCCTTCCAATTTCAAATTAAATTTGGGCTTCCCTGATTCATACATGTGTGATCCAGAGGTTCTTGTTCTACATATTCTCTGTATGTTCGATATGGTCTTGTATATCCATCTGCTGACTAGACTTTGAACTCCTCAGTACCTAGTACATTGTCTGACGCATGGTAAGGACTTGACAGGTGTTTGTAGGTTGGGGATGGATGGATGGATGGATGGATGGTTGGATGCCTTAAAAGGTGTGTATTTTAAAGTAAAGGTGTCCCTAGTATAAAGTGTTTCTCAGTTCCATTGTCTACGTGTTTCTTTTTCTTAGTCAGTCTCTTGTAAAAAGGGAAATAAAGTTTTCTATAGTATGAAAAAAGAAAATCCTACAAATTGGGAAAAATTACAAATGCTCTAGTAAACATATTTGTCATATTTTAAAAAATATTCTAAGGAATTTCAAGTGCATTTTTAAGTTGTATATTTATTATAACAACTTAAATAAAAGCTTAAAGAAAAGTCATCCCTAATCCTACTACCCCAAAGCATTTGACTTGTTATACATTCTCTTCTAAATATTTAACAATGTTTTCCTAGTAAATTCTCAGTTTTGCCTCTTAAAGAGCTTTTATTTTTGTATTTTAAGCCATACATGCCTGGCACAGAATAGGTATTTATTAGTAAATTAGTAAATCAATCAACTTTCTAAGTTTCATCACAACTCTCATAATTATTTTATAGCTTCAAAATATTCCATCCAGTTCTTTCTCAGTCTAGTTATTATCCCTTAAAGGACCTATTTATTTTTTCCAATTTTCTGCTGTGTTGAGTGTTTTGATGAATACCTTTATGCAGAAAAGCCTCCTCTTTTGATTGTTTTTATCAGGATAAATTACTTCAGGTAATGTTAATGAATTAAAAATTATGACCATTTTGATGGCCAATGATATTTATTTTTCTAAAAGTTATTTCCGAAGAGCTTATGCCAGTCTAGGAAGTTACATTTGGTGATAAGATTAATACGGTGCACCCCGGTAGAATGGTGGTTTAGTCAACTGTCTCTGGCTGAAGTGGAGGCCACATACATCCCAAGGACCCGGGTTCCTGTCCCAGGCTGGGGAGGACATTCAAGATGTATAACTAAGCAAAAATACATAAAGCGCTTCCTCCTCTCTCCTCCTGCCTACCTGCCTGCTCACCTTTACTTCTACCTGCATCTTTCTTTAAAAAAAAATATTAATATATACTCACTGTAAAGAATTTAGAAAATATATATCATAAATAAAAATAAAAGATAGCCCACCACCCTTTTAAAATTATATATAGTATTACATTATTGAAGTTACATTGCTATTTGTATGTGTATCCATTTTAAGTATAAAAGTATGATATGAGTATTAGTCTGCTCTTACAAACTTACAATCTTAATAGACACATAACATTCTATCAGCTTAATAATTCTCTATTAACTAGCTTCCTGTAAGTAGAGTCCCCGAGACAGTTTTTGGTTTTTTTTTGCATCCTCACTCTCAAGCGCCCCCCGACCCCCTGTCCTGACTGTTCATTGCTGACCGCAGGATACCAGAGCTGCCCTCTCTTGCTGAGAGCCTGGATTACACTTTGTTCTCTGAACCGTCCCGAAGGAACAGCACCCCCAGCACCTTTGCCCACTCAAGTAAGCTCCTCCCAGCCAGGCTTTCATCCTGTGAAGCACCTGTGCTGCTGACCTTGAGGCAGGCACATCAGTCACTTCAGCTGAGCCCAGGCTAACTCAGGCACTTGGATAGGAACCTGCAAATGCCAGGCCCTGCAGATAGAAAGATGTTTAACAGGGGGCTCTGCCTTCACACACACTCTCCCCTGGAGAGGAGACAGTTGTATAAACTCACTGTCCTTTCACCTCAGATTTCCCAAGCTATTTGCTTTCCTTTAGAGAAGCTTGCTTTTGAAAGGGTACCTCTTCCCCCATGCCTAGGAATCTAGTTCAAAACTGAATCCCCCTTCACTGTTTGCTGCACAGAAGACTGAAGTGGCTTGGTGCTTTGATCTGTTACCCTAAACTGCATTCCATCATTAAAGTATCTCATTAGCCCCTTGGGATGTACATAACACTAAGGGCTTCACTTTCTGCCATGTTCTCCTATAGTCCTAATCCACTCCCTCCCATGGGGCACCTGGCAGTTAGCTTTTCCAGGACCTTTCAGAGTCACCTCTCTGGACAGGAAACAAAAGATGTTGATCAGCTTTTAAAGACCAAATTAAAAGAGAGAACGGGTATCAAATACACAAAGAATTTTTTAATCATATCACAAATGTAAGATACTGTCTTCCTTAAATCTTCCAGAAAGACCCATTTTAAGTCAAAAGATTGTCCCCATCTTTTCCCACATAAACCTCAGACTGCTCTATCACGGCCCCATAACTATTCATTTTCAACTTGTTTTTGGATTGTTAATTGACTGCTACTTTTGGTCTCTCTTTTTAAAATAATTTTTTTACCATTTTCAGTACTGATGTCTATATACTTTCCTCTACTGTCTTCTTCTCTCACCACATATGAATCCTCCAGTTCACCTCAACAAGACTGAGGGCGGCACTTCTGTCTCAACTTGGAAGGAAACAAAAAAGTATCTCACATAAAATTCAGAAGTGACCTGCAGCGGTCACATCTTTGATGTTATTCAACTCTAGAACACATTCTCTGTCCTCCTTAATTCAGTCATGAAATAAAGGGTTTTAAATTTCATCAGATGTCCTTATGTGATTTTCTGGGTCAACCATGCCCTCATCATAGTGAATCTGACAAGGCGCCCTTTTCAGATCAGAGATCCCCAGAAGGTAATGTTAGGTCTTCTGTTTTCTCCAACATGTCTAACCGCTGCCTGCCTACGCACAACCCCCCTCAACATTTGCTTTTCTCCCCCACAGGCTCCCACTGCCCTGGCTCCTGTATACCCTCATTCACAAATTGCAACCGGTGGCTGTCAGCAGCAATGGCCTCTTCTGCGCCATTGTCCTCCTCTTCATCATGCTACTCTTCGTCATCCTCTCCATCGCCCTCTGCAAATGGCGGATGAACAAATTTTTGGGCTTCACCATGTTTGGCCTTTACTTTGTGTTCCTGGTGGTCAGCGTCCTCCTAGAAGACAGAATTCTTATGTGCCCTGTGTCCATCTAGCAGAAAGAGCCATATCTTGAACCAACAGCACAGATGGTCCCCACCCTCTGAGTTCAAGGCTCCTTGACGTCTTAAGAGGAGGCAGTTGGCACACAGCCCTGGGTGTTTAGAGTAACCCTCCTCGGTGAATTAGAGGGGGGTGGGTTCACACTGGGCCACTCATTTCGCAGGCTGCCTCCACCCTGGACGACTGAAACAGCTTCATGGAAGAGATAAAGAGAACCATCCACTTGGGGTTTCTCTCCATTCACCACTGACAGGTACTCCTCGCTGGTCGGAGGTACATTTGTTGTAATGATGCAAACAATGACGGAGGCTATATATATACATATTATAAATAGATGCACATGAACACACCCCTGCCTGTTCCTGTATTATACCTCTGTTCCATACCTATAGAGTAATATATACCTGTATACAAACACAAAGAAATTATATATATAACCTTATATATATTTAATACAAATGCATCTTTTCAGGGATAGCTCTAGTATATTTATAGTATCTATTTGAAGAGGGGCATCAACCTTTAGTCTGAGCTTTACCTCAAGTGTGAGAGGTGAACTAACAGAATCATTGCTGTGACCTTCAACCTTGGGTATAATGAGATCCTACCTGTTAAGGTTGGATGTTTTAGGGAAACAGGCTGCAAAAGGTAAGGCTTGGTGGATAAGGTCTTTAGGCCCCCTGAGTTGAGCCTTCAACCATTCACACAAGCCAAACAGGGTAGACCATTCACCTCACTGGGTTGCATTGACTGAAACCCACAGGGTTACCTGGCATGGATCAAGGAGAAACCCAGACTGGGTGGATATTGGTTTGAGGGTCAAAGGAGGTGACCAGGGTTGGGTTCTGTTGGATTTTTTTTAATATTTTGCCCCAGCATGCAAGTAGAAAATATGACTGCAAGCCAAATTAGTGCTCCTCTAGGACAGCAAGACTATATAAACCGAACTTATATTGTTCCAATGCATGTCCCATTATCATCAAAAGAAGGGAGGCAAGTTTAGCTTTGTCATCCAGATGTATTTTGATGCTAAGGGCTCACATATCATCAAGATGCCTGACAAGAGCACCTGGACACTTAATAAGAAGTGCCATCCTGTAGAAGGGTCAGCGGGCTTGCCACCTAATGAGAATGTAAGGGCATCATTGCTTTAGAGCATGTCCTAGTGTGGCCATCACTGGCTAAAGGAAGTATTCTTCTTCTAGTAGAATGACATTGACTTTGGTCAATGCTGATTAGGCTGAGGCAGCTTAGAGCTGTCTGGAAAGGCATTTGCATACTCAGCACACCCCAGGAAGGTTTCAAAGACCTGTATCAAGTGGTGTCAGGACCCAGGTCTGATTAAAGTCTATGCCACATCCACGTCTCCCCTTCCACAGAGATCCCGTCTGGGACTCTAATCTACCAAGTACACTAAAGACCATACCTGGCAACTTCCTTACACTAGTTTCAAGTCAGTCACTCCAAGGTTTTGATTTCTTGATTTTGCTCAGCATTCATATGCTATTTTCATTTTATTCACTCAGTGTACATAAGTTCTGTTTGACACCTTGCATAATTTCTCAGGTCAATGTCAATAGAAAATAAAGCCAGCAGGGTGGAGAAAAGCAGGCAAACAAAATTGATGGGGGTGCGGTGGGGGGGTGGGGAGGAGTGGAGTTTTTCGTTTCTCCAAGTCATGCTTTCATTAAATCAGTTGAAAAAGTAAGTAGAAACTGACCCAAAATTCTGTACCTACCTACAAACTTGGCATACACCTCGCATGGGGAACCAATCCATGCGTAGTCTTGTCTCCAGGGTATTTTGCTGTGAGCACACACCTCCTAACCCAGAGAAACAGGATGCAGATACGATAACTGAATAAAGAGAAAGGGAATGTGCCAGTCCCAGATCAAGCTCAGTGCTCCTTCCATAAAACCTCCTCTTGCTCCATAGAGCGTGTCAGTAACAAACAGCACTCACAAGCTAAGAGCACTTCTAAGTGGAGACGCACTGGGAAAACAAGAAATCAAGGTGGCTGCCACCCAGGGGGGTTGCTTTCAAGTCTGTCCAACTCAGCAAAGTCAGCTTTTCAGTTCTTTTAGAGAAACCTGTGTCTCATTCACCCAAGACAGGATTTTTTACTGAAACAAGAATGTCTGCTAGTTCCTTAGAGTGAAGAGAATGAGTAAGTGATCTTTTACTTTCAAACTCTGCTTGTTTTTCCTGTGCAATTTTCAGAGGGGTTCAAAGTTCGTTATTGTGTGAATATATACTACCGACTTCATATATGTATATATATTTGAAAAGGCTTCAATAAGTGATTTTGACCCCCCAGATAGTCTCTGTGAAACAAGAAAGGATGAGGGAGGTTCGGTGTTGCCCAGTCTGTCCCACTGTACTTGCCTGGAGCTGCACGTCATAGAGAATGTCGAGGTCATTCACGAAAAGTTGCATTTGAGAGACAGTATTTCTGGACGCAGTTCCCACCTCAGTGATATACAGTGAGCATGAGGTACAACTCCATTGTTCCCTGGCTGTTGGGACATAGGTGCCACTCCTGCCCCTGCTTCCCTTGATCTCCCTTCATTATGTGTCCGGGAGTTCATTTGTTAGGCTAGGGAAATCCCAAGAGAAGTGTATAGACTGCCACAGTGGATCTGTAAGTTCAAATCATCAATATAATTCTAAAAGGACTTTCCACATCATGGTTTCCTGAATAGGTCATCTCTAACACCTCTCCTGCATGCCTGTGTATATGCACATATAAATTTATAAACTTATACCAGAGGTGTATGTATATCACATCATTACCCTCTGGCCCAGTCACACTCAAAATTCAAAAGAGGGAACATCAAATTGGCCAAAATGAGGGAAAATGAAAGTCACACACCAGCAAGCAAAGGAAACATTTGTTCCTGATCTCATGTGTTCTGTGTACTTTTATAAACATAAATATGTGTATATGTGTGTGTGTATATATATATATATGTATATATATATGTATCAACTACCCCAGATTTTTTTCCAGCCCAAGAACATCGATTTACAGCCTTAAGGAAATGGCCAGCCATATCCCTAGTGCTGCTATAAGAGGCAAAGAACACACAACAGAAAAAGGAGAGAAGGAAACAAATTAGATTGCATGTATACTCTGTTTCTCTGGAACAGGGTATAAAATTATATCTAAAATTCAAGAGCCAACTTATTTCCACTTAATCTAAAAGAATCCAGATGGTTCCACTTATTCACAAGTGAACTCAGCAGACCTTGCTAGCAGAACCCAGCACCCCACCCCACCCCCACCCCTGTATCCCTAGGCAGCCTCAGGACAGGAGAGCATTTGGGGCTAACTAAGAATGCCTGAATAGGACCTTCTAAATTGCACCTGGGAATGCCCACTCTAAGTCCAGCAGCCCCTGGCCCTGACTATCGGGAAAAACTGAAGCTGGAGATTAGGTGGTGTTTATGCAGCTAGTTGGGGCCTAAGCTGACAGGCAGTGACAAGTCAGGAAAGCACAGATATGTGCAGGGACCGTTGGGCAGGGCTGTTTATCAATTTGGCAGATACAGCATAATATCCTAATGTCTTGTCCCCCAGAAGATTATAAAGAGGCCAAGGCCATTTCATAGCTGGGGAAGTGCTTTGTAAGGCTTCTCACAGGTGTCACCTGACAAGGGCCATTATAATTTATTCTCTAAGGAAGACATGAATCAGGTGATTTGGAGCCCTTTTAGCAAAACACAGCCGCCTCACTGATGAGACATTTGATAATATTAATGTACATCCATTCCTGGGAAGGGAGAGAGTTGGCAAGCTCCCATTGCTCATAGCTCTTAAATTCCTCTGTAAGATTATAGGAGGTGGAGATGAACTATAAAGGGAAGCCCCCCAACCACCCAACCACCCAACCACCATCCTTACAGAAATCTGATCAAGGAAGTTATAGCAGACAGAGCTACTGGCCAGGTAAACAGCTGGAGAAGAAAGGACTTCTTTTAGTGATCTGCTAAAATTACTGGGCTGGAATATGTGACATGTGTCTGATGACCTACATGAATACAAGCATTTCAAAGAACTTCCATGTGCTTTCTTCCCTATGTCTAGCAGCATGCACCACCAAGATTATGAGCCTGCTATGCTTTCTTGCACCTTGACAGATTGCAACTCTAATAAGTGGCCATATTACAAATGGCAGCTTTATTCTAGAAGAAATAAAGGGAAACAATCCTCAGGGTGATTTCAAGAGAAATCAGTTGTCTCCTGAAAGCTGGTTAAAGAAACTAATCCTCATTCTTGCTACACTAGACCTTACGTAATCAGCTAGCTTAATGTTTTTAAAAGATGGATCCTCAACTCCTATACCTCCCTCAGCAATAGTCTTCAATGCTTAGGAAATGGCTTGCTGTTGAGTTAGTGAAAAAATAATAAGGGAAGAGGAAGGAGGACAAATTTACTAGGACTTGCAAGAAAGCAAAGGCCACATTCAAATACACCCCTGTTCAAAATAATTACAAATATCAAGCCTTTTTTAACCAATTACAAGAGCTTATCTATATTCCAGATTTTTTTTAAATCCCTTCTCCAAAAAAGGTTTTGGGGATGGTAACACACCTGTGCTTTACTTTATATTTAAGTTCACCTCCTGCCTCTCTGTCTATGGTGTTCTTTTTTCTTTTTGGACTCACAGCTGTATATCCTTTAAAAGATAGAGAAACAAGAAGAGAAATAAACACACAGCCAGTAAACTCCATTAATTATCAGCGCAGCATCACAATATTCTTTTCACTGAACTGGGAGCTTTGAAAGTGCACGGGCTGTGGCACCAGGAGAATTTAAGCATCTGTGGAAATCATAGGTCGACCCATAACTGCTGTGGAAGTAGCATGTGCTATCCACATAGAAGCCCCCACACACACAAATAATGTTCTAACTGCTACAGCCCTTTACACACCTTCCGCCAACACGGGGGATAGGCCTTGCTCAACGTCAATTCCTTAGTGGTCCTTAATCTGACCAGTGACAATTTCTTAAAGAATGAGAGAGAGCTACAAAGGACAAATTAATGCACAAGTCAGTTTTTTTACACAAAAAAATGGCCCTGTAATTATGACTGGATAGATAACTGCTCAAATTCTTGTACAAATAGTGTAAGTCTGTGTGGAACACCAAATTATGTAAGTCAAAGCACTTCCACCACATGATGGTTTGAAAAACTGGAAAATTTTAAGAAGTTAAAACAAAAAAAACAGGTAAGCCTAAAAAAGTGCTGTGCGGTTGGCAAAGGTTTAATTCTATTATGAGAGTTTGTCCAACCTAGTGCCCGCCTCAAAAGAGCATCACGTTTGTAGGAGAGGAGTCCCAACAGAGATATTCCCAGTGCAACCCAGTTCCTTCAGCTATTCACTTTAACCAGCACCAGTGTCAGGAAAGTCTCCCTCCAGGTTAATCCTTCTCATTGATGACTTAACCTAATTATTCTCCTTTTTGGTAGAAAAGAACTGCATCTAGGTGACCTTCACTATTTACCCTTGACGTAGTTGGGGAACTATGGGGTCACTATGTGACCCTTTATCCATTTTTATCAAAATTACCTTCAGATTTTTATTTCTGTATCTTTTTTTCTACATCTCTTGGCAATATTTATAGTTCTTCTCTACTAAGCCTTTTAAAATGCTTTATATTGCTCTTAAATTATGGAACTTTCTGACTCATCATGACACAAGTTAGAAGATGTGAACAGAGCTGAATTACAACCTGGAACCTAGTGCTGTGCTCCCTTTCCTGCACTCCTCTGTTGCCCCACCTTTTAGAAAGTCACTTTTCATTGCTAATTCACTTTCGTCCTGTATTCCCTATGACTCCACTGTCTTCTAAGTCATTTTCGTGAAGCCAGAGTATTGTTCAGCTCACTGAAAAGTATTTGCAAAGGTTTCTTACTATAAGCCACTCTCCACTTGACCTTATCGAGTTTCATTTCCAAACCCACTTCCACTTTTGAAGGCCAGGTTGCACCTCGTTCTTACTCCCTTCAATTCTCACCTCCCCAGTTTACTTGTACTTGGCGAATGTAATAAGCATCTTCTCCACCTCCTTATTCATGTGAATATTCAAAAATGCTAGATCCCTCCCTCAAAAAACTGATATTATAAGTATTTGACTGCTTTGGGGGGTGGGGGGAGCTCCTCCTGAGAGCCACTAAAAGGTGAATGGAATTCACAACCACAAGAGGGTAGACTCACAGAAAAACCTTAAGAACACCGAAAGGCCTTGAATACGACAGGCACCAACAGGCATATATGTGTCTGCTGATGAAAAGTGGGAACACGGGGTACATTATGAGGCCCTGGTGAGATCGAGCCCATAAGCTTTAGGTCATAATACCACATGCACAACAAACTCGAAATAGGGGAGACATCATTTTAGATCATTGAGAAACTGAACCTGCACTTACCTGCAATGATTTACCAGGAGGTATTTTTATTTCCCCTTTAAATAGGAAATAGGAGAAATGGTTGGACCTCTTACCACCAATATTGCAGTGCATTTGCTTCCTTGTGTGGTGGTTGGGTTAGGCTAATTCATTGTTTTCTGCCCTGGCCCAACAACAGGTTGGGAATTTGCTCTTGCATTCTAACATATTGGGTTGCATATTCCTTTATGGAAATGAAAGTAACAAGGCCTTGAGAATGACAGTTCTATAAAACATTCAACTAACCAAAAGAGAACAATTTTTAATCATGTCACCAAAAAACGAATGAAGTATGACTCCATGAATTAAATAATTTTAAGGATGAAATTACATCCAGGAATTAAGGGTAGATAATTCTCTGCCATTTCATTCAATAAATCTCTAGTTCTCATCAGGATAAAACTAAAGGACAATGAATGACTATTGGGTTTTTTAATTTTTAATATTGCACTTTATAGTACTTCATAAGAGACAACTGTCTTAATTAAAGCCATAAAATATCAATAATACATATATTCAGGGCTTCTGAATACTGTCAGTCAATAAGTCATGAGTCATTCCTGTTTTGTATTGTTTGTTGTAAATGGGAGTTTATCTGTTCTATTTTTTATTGCATGCAATTATTATTCTAGACAATCCTAATATTGATAAATTTTAAATATGTACTTTAAATAAAATTCTGAAAGTCCAAGAAATTATTAATTTCACGAAACCATTCTTCATTTTCAAAATAGCTTACTTCATAGTTCTTTTAAACAGCAAGTTCTGATGATATGTTTAAACTATTTTTTTAATTATGACTTACTACTTTTCAGGAGTTCATTTGTTATGGAAAGCAAGGTTTACCCATGTGGAGAGTGAAGTGTATAGTTAGCAAACACATACATACCTGGAAAACTTAAAGTTTGAGTTTTTATATAAATAAGTCTAAGAAGCCCCCTTATAAAAATGGCAAATAGAGAAATACCATGTGTTAAAAATGTCTTATTGCCTAGATTATAAGCTTTCCTTGGGAGGACACATGAAACAGCAGACTTCATAATACAGTGGGCTTTTATCCTCCTTTCTGTTAAAATACTTAGTTCCTAGGATGGTAGACCGCTTATGCACTATACACAGATGTCCCCACAGCTAAAAATGTTAACGTTTCACTGCTTCACAGCTTTTTAAATAATGTGAGTGGTCTACAATAATGACTAAAAGGCACTTAGTAGCCTAGAAATACCCAAAACAACTGGGTAGCTAAATTCTTGATACAGGACAAACACATGTATTAAATTGGATGACCCCGTCAATTCTATGCTAAAAGGCCATTTGCCCTAAGGAAGGGTATCTGCATCCAGAGTCAGTGAGGTTCCTGTTGAAGGCTGTTTTGCAGTCTGAAGAGTTTCTGCAAAGTGTAGAACTCACTCTGAAAGGGTTTCTCCATTCACCAGAGGGATCTTCTGTGTGCTTATTGCCTCGTTGAACTCTGCTCAAAAAAGTTCATATCTGTGCCCTGCTTCTGTCTAACCTGAAGCCTTTTCTGTTCAAGTTTGGGGAAAAAAAAAAAAAAAAAAAAAAAAAAAAAAAAAAAAAAAAAAAAAAAAAAAAACCTCCAGAAGCAACAACTTCCCTCTCCAAGCAATTTGCAGTGTCAAAAATAAGAACAGCAAAAGCTACCTTCCCAGTTTACTGAAGTTGCTGCTAGCACTAAGAGAAAGATGAATTACACTTTCACTCTTTGCGTGTTGTTTTAACAAAATATTGCCAATATGGACTCCAATATGCAGACATTTGACCTAGATCACATAAATTTAAAAATATCAGAATGCCATTTTTGTAAAGGGTCTTTTTAGAGATAGATACAGTCTCATGCTTTCTTTGTTTGCCTCCATTTTAAAGAAGCATTTTTAACTCCTATCTTTGCCCCTCACCAGAAGAATCCAGTTGATGCACTTCAAACTTATTTTTTTCATTTTGGATGTGTTTTACAATAAGTAGTTTTCACTGGATGATGAGATATATGGAGATTTTGCGTCAGTTTATTCTCTGTGAATATGTCTGTATATAGACTGAAAGCTATATTTATTTGTACATAGGCTGTTAAGTAATGTGTTTCTATCACTCTGAAAAAGGGCGTCTTCACTACGTTCATGTTACACTTTCCACACCTTTGTGCTTCTACTGCTGATAATCAACTCAGAATATCACTTTCTGTAACCAAGTCTCCTCAGTGTGAAGAAATAATAGTAATAAAATTGACTCAAAGCATTGTGGGTTTTGTTGGTTTGTTTGTTTTGGAGTAATCCTAAACGTCAGCAATTCAGGACCCCATATGACCTCAAGAAGTAGACACATTTCTAGAAGTTTCCTTGTGGGGATTCAAAAGGAACAGACTGACAAAGCAGGAGCTAATGTGAGTTATGACTACCATGTAGTAGTGAGTGCTTACTATGTCATCCAACCTTTTAAATGTTGAGGAAGACTTATGCTCTGAAAGGACTATTCTAACACTTGAGTTTTGACTAAATATATTGAAATTGTAAGTCCAAAAGCTTAGTAGTGTTCCCTAAGTATTTAACTTAGATGTCTTGTGATAAATCTAATACTTTTATATACAAATAGGAATTCACTTTTTTCTTTGATTATACTCTATTGATTGCTAAATTTAAAAGATTAAATTCTAAATAATTAACCCAATTTCTGAGTCAAATTTCCTCAAGCACTTTAACTTTACACATTTAACATAAACGATTGTCTCAAGCACTCTAAGCCTAATAGATTTACAAACCTTAAAAAAAAAACTTTGTTAACACTTAAGCAAATCCTGTTACCCTAACAAACCAAACTTAAAATGTAGTAAACTGAGTTATCATAAATATTTAGCTACCATTTCAAAGGTAATAAAAGTCTACTCCACCTTTGAAATTATCGTGAGTCTAATATAATTTATGCATTCAAATTGTAATCAAACCAAGCCAGATTTATTGAAAACATCTTAAAGCATAAATATACACAAAATATCCCAATGATTATTAAATATTCCTAAACCACACCAAAATATTACTAGTATGAATTTGGTTTACTTCATTGTCTATTTCAGCAACGTCTTCACAGATTTTGAAAGGTCATCCAACTAATCTACCATCTGTGGTAGGATCAGATGATTGTATCTGAAATGTCATGCCATGGTTTATCCTTTAGAGAATCGACCCCAGAGCATGACACCTGTGTTCTACCAAGATGATTCTACTGGAGCCAATGGAAATCACATAGCACTCAGACTTTAAGTCAGTTTCATGTCCATGGAAGCCTCCTTCCTCACCAAGTCTTGAGTTTAATTTCAAAATCCCATGGACATTATTACCATCATCAATTTCTATTACTATTTTTTTAATCTCTTTCAAATATTGTCTCCTCACTTGACTAGGTGAGCGCTGCAGTCCTAGTTTACTGCCAATTTTTCCACACCATTCCGTTGTATTCCATGAATCTCTTTATAACTTCCTTTGAAAATGAATCTTACTTCTCAGAAAGGAGAGCATATGAACTACTTTATATTCAGAGACAAGATACAAGACATTTTGACTCTGCATTCAATTCAACGGTATTTGCAAACTGTAGGATTTGCCTCTCACACCATCTAGCAAGTAAAAAAGTGGTGCCAGGAGCTATAGGAAGGCTTTTAGTCACATAGGGACAAGATAAATAAGAAAAGAAAAGATTCTTTCAGACAAAGCCACCTTCCTTTAGGAGAAGGCAGGGGTTTCTTACACAGATTGCTCTGAGGGCTGACCAGGAAAGTTCAGGTTGACGGGTTTAAAATTCCACTTTGGGGAGAATCTTCAGTTAGGTTAAGTATTAAGTCTTGGTGGGGCTTAGTATAAACAACTCTGTTTTGGCCCTGGTGTTTAACACATGCAGGAGAAAACCAAATTGCCACATTCTAGCCTAAGCTATAAAAAAGAAACAGGAGAAATAAAGAGGCAGTATTGCTTTCCTGAGACTATGCTACTAAGCAGTAGCACTGAATTTTAGAGTCTGGGTGTGTTTTGTGTATAGTCTTTACTGCAATCAAGAAAATGTGTGTGAGGTGTTTTACCTGTGGCCATGAGTGTTTTACACACCCAAGCGTGTGTCGCCAGCATGAGAGTAAACCCTCACAAGCCCGAGTATAGAGAAAGGTGATAAGACGCCCTTTCCTAGCTAGGTAGGTCATCAGGTTTCAGCCAGACAATGAAAAGCAGCACTTGGAATTACTGAGAACTGTGTAGAAAGAAAGCATTTTTGCTGCTGATATTTAGTAATGGAATTTCCAGTAAATAATAAAAATCACCTCAGGGACAAAAAAAAAAAAAGAAAAGGCTATATCCAAATTTGGTCACAAAGCAGTTGGAAGTAATGCATACAGCTCTGACTGCTGCCGGCAGCTAATGACTCTTGTCCTTGAAATAGAATCAGGTCAGGGAAGGTTGTAAACATTCTAACTTTCCTCTCTCCTCTCTGGGTTTGCTCAGATGTGCATGCAATCCCAGTAACAGTTCCGCTGGCCTTCAGAAGAAAGAAAAACTGCTTTCCACAAGGCGAGTACTGTCATTTGCTCCCACTGGTGTGACTGGGGGATGGTCTTGAGACGAGCCTGGGAGCGGGGAGGACTCTGTCCGCACCCTCCTCAGCCACCTCCTCCTGCCCAGACCACTGCCTAGAATTTCATCTTAGTGCCTCATCGCTCCAGCTCAGCGATCCTCACCCCGTTGCACCCAAAGGGCATATTGGAAACACCAGAACACCTGAGGTCTTTTGTTTTTGTGTTTTTTCAAGGAAAGCTGCAGGCAGGATTAAAGATGTCAGGCTAGAAGAGAGAGAAGAAACATGATCTCAGTTGTTCATCTTGGTTGCCCCTCTGGTCCAGGATCTTGAACCAGGGGCCTTGGGATTCTATGGACTGCGTCTAGCATATTAAACCGCTAGACCATCAGGGTGCATTTCATTTAGTTCATTTTCTTAACATCAATTTTTGCTAAATTTAGTTTATTCCTTTGCTTGCTAACTCTCTACACCACATATTGTTACAGCTCTCCTTGCCAACAAAAGCCAAGCGTGTGCTCTTTTACAAGTATTGAAGGCAGCTTTATTACGCATGGGCTCAGATTTGGAATTCTCTCCAAAAGAATCTGAGCAAGCAAGGCAGTGGGGAGTGAACTTATATAGGGTTAGAAGGAGTGCAGGAGAGGGAGGTGTAAATTAGAACAAGAATTACAAGCGGAACCCAATTTAATTATTTGTAAATTCTTCACATGGGCAATACACAGGATTCAATTTGCCAAACACAAAATATACACAAGACTCCATTGTCAGGGGATAAAGAAAAGTCCTTTATCTGGCTGGTAACTTATTAGCTGTCTCACAACATTCCAGCAAGCTCAGACTGCAGGGCACCTGTCAGCCCGGTGAGTTTACAGCAGGCCCGTGGCGGCTAGAAGCTGTGGACACAGCTTTGCTTCCACAGTGTAAGTGGTATCTGTAAAAACCCAACTCCACCTCCAGGTGGACCCGTTAACCTGACTGACATACCCTCTCCCAGGCAAGAGCTGTGAAGAACCTGCTCTCCCCATCAGGGGAGTGTGCCGTAACCTGCAGCGGTTTGGGGTAATATACATGTATATATATGTAGATATATAGAGATAGATACATAGATAGATAGATATACACATACTGAGCATCCTTTTTAGCCTAAGGCTCTGATCCCTGTGGCTCTAGAAGGGAGAGTCCAAGCCCTGACTTTTCTCCAAGTAGCCAGGATGAGTGCCTTTCATCTTTATTTCATACAAACAACAGTGTTCAGGGCCTTCATGAACCAGCTCACAAGTGCTAGCAAAGAGAGCCCCAGCCCTTGTTTGCAAAGACTGTTTGGTCTGCAGAAGGTGACGCATCTGGGACTTGAATTGGAATAAGAGGCCTAAAGGTGGTTAAGAAGTCAGACTGCCTGGGATGAGCCCCTGGCATATGCTGAAAAAGAAAGGATGTCTCGGATTTGCTTCAAAAGAATTTGAGATGGGGAATTGGGGGAGTGAGGAGGAGGAAGAGAAACCAGATTGCTGAGTCATCATTGTTGAGGCTGGGTGATGGGTGTATGGGGGTTCATTACACTCTTCTGTTTCTATGTGATTGAAATATTCCAGTATAAATAAGTAAGAATGAAAAGATATCTGGGAGAAAGCTCTTAGGCAAAAAAGCTCTCTGCTGTGTCATTTGTGTTTCCAGGTGAAAGGAGGAAAGTTCTGAAAAGTAAAATTGAGGAAGGGAAATGCAGCCCACAGTGACTCTAGGGCCTCCTTCCCTTTCTCCACCCTTCCCCCCTGGCCCTGCCTGGAGCCTTGTGCCTGGCACAGGTTTTGGCAGTTACTTCTCTACACACTCAAGGCCAAGCCAATTCTGTGCCCACCCTGGAGGTCTGGCCCAAAGATCTTTTCTGGGGCAACTGCTGACTGCTTCTTCCCCACAAAGCAGGTCTAGGGGACCACAGGCCTATCCTGAGCCCATGTCAGCTTCCTGGATGGTGAGTTTTCTCTGAACGAGCTGTTTTAAGGTCTTGAATGTAAGATGGATTATTACATCTTGGGTCATACGTCAAAGACAAAACTGTGCGTGCTGGGCCCTGAGCAGGAGCAGGGTTACGGCAGGAGGATCTCGACCTAAGTGCGCAAACTGCAGGGAGCTCTCCAGGAGATTAAGAGCGACGTCCAGACCCTGCGAGTCCCAGGAGAGGGGGTTTCCCACAGCCACCGGTAAGTCAGCTGTTGACTACGTCACAGAAAGTGGATGGACTGAAGCCGCGTGTGTGAGCAAGAGAGCCTGAGTCAGAGAGCCTGTGCCAGCTAGAGACACCAGCACAGGAAAGGTCTGCAGCAAGCAAGGAAAATTCTCCTCAGGAAAAAAACATGACTTCTAGAAATATGTGGGCCAGTCAAAGGGCATTCATCTAAAGAATGGGGAAAATGCTGAGGCAACATTAAATCCAACGATTCTGAACTCTTCTAAAGGCATTGGCGGGACTCCGGTGTCTTCACTCCCCTGCAGGGGAATAAGGGATGGTTCTTGAGCTGCAGAAATAGAACCACCTGGCCTCCTCCGACCTGCCTGTTGTTCTCCGCCTTAAGTCCTTTACTCTCTTCCGCCCGTTGGGGCAGGGAGAATTATACTCAACCGTCAGCTGCTTTGACATCTGCCAAAGTTTGGCAGAAACTAATCCAACGGCAGGAGACTGCCTCAGTCTTTCCGGAAAGAAGCATTTGGGGGACAAGAAAACAAGAGGTGAATGTGATCAAGGCCAAGAGGGCGGCGACACGAGCTTCCCAGGGCTGCCTTCCGCAGCAGCCGGAGCCGAAGTCCCAGCTGCCGGAGGGGGCGCTGCAGCACACAACCCCTCCCCCAAGGAGCAGCCGGGTCTTCTGCCAATACTGCTGCTCGCCCGGCCTGGTTCTTCGTCGCCAGGGTCACAGACACTTGGAAAATATCTCTTCTAGGCGTGACAGCCAAAAAGACAAGCATGGGGGGAAGAGAATTGGGGAGAACCAAGTTGACTGCCACCGCGGGTATTTCTACCCCCCTTTCCCCTGGTTCAGGGCCTTGCACCCAGGTCTTAGGGTTTCTCATGGCCCCTGCGCATAGGCCCTGAGCCACAGGGGTGCCGCCCACTCATGGATTAAAATGCAGCCAGGGTGCACTGTGGAGGAGTACATTCCACATGCATCCCAATGTCGTGGGTTTGTGTCCGAAGCGGGAACAACCAGCATGAACAAAATAAAGTGCTTTCTCCTGCCTACCCGCCCGCCCGCCCGCCTTCGCCTTCATGTGTCTATGATTTTGCTATTGCTGCCCTCTACAGGCAACAAAAAACAGTAGCCAGGACAGTTCCCCAAGCCGCCCGTCCACCCCCTCCAAAAAAAAAAGTGTGTCCCTTACCAGGTAGCCTGGAAGTAAAGAGAGAAGCTGGCTGGCAGGGAAGTTCCAAGGCCCAGCTGCAGCCATTGTGCTGCCAGAAAGGGAAGAGACAGAGCTGCCTTAAAGCAATCCTGAGGACCATGGGCTCTCAAATGTTCTCACCTTCCCCGTCTGCCTAAAAGCAACAACCTGCTGGGGAATGAAGCTGCCATAAGTCCCCTCTCCAGGGGAATTTTATGACCTTGAAGAAAGAGGGGAAGAGCATCTACACCTACAGAGACAAATATCACTATTTTCTATCTGTTCTCCTAAAAGCCAGCAGTACTAATTCCCCATGGAGAGATTTGAAAATGGATTTAAGTCATGTCCTGGTGGCCCAGACCCAGGGCTGGGGGGGGGACGACCAAGATGAACCACTCAGTAAAATAACTGTTTCTTCCTCTTGTCCTGCCTATCTGCCTACTAACCTTCATTCTTGCCTGCGCCTTTCCTTTTTTAAAAAATGTGTTTATGTGGGTTGGGTTGTCACGTGACTCTTGAGCGCCACCTGTCATATTGTACACAAGGACCAACTGTGCTAAATGTCCTGCAAAGTCAGGACGGGTCCTACACAGAGTAGTCCCACTCTCAATGCTATCAACTCTACCAGTGAAAAACAGGGTAAAGTTTGTCCTTACTGGAGCCCCGCCAGGCTATTTCTCAAACTTGGGGCCTCTGGACTCCGCAGGTATGTCCAAGGACCTCCACAGAACCCATAGAAACACTACATCAAAAAGATCCCTATTGCCATTTTCCAAAATCTTTCAGCAATGCTGGGACTGTAATGATGCATTCAAAAGCAGACACAAAATTACAAACTGCATTTGGTTTGAGTTTTTTTGCATTTGGTTTTGAGATCGTGATCTACGAAACCGAATTGGAGTTTATCTTTGACTTAAAAAATGCAATTACTCGTTACAGTGTTATAAAGAATGCTCATATCTCAGAGCTTTCCTTATTTGACTGAAAGCAACAACTTCTGGAAAATGAAGAGCATTTAGACCTATAGAGACAAGCATCACTATTTTCTGACGCGGAGTTAGTGCTCCTTGAAATTTATAAAGAAAGTATGCGGATATATAAGCAGGAGACAAAGTTGACTGGCCAAGTCTGAGGGATGCTGCCCCCCCACCCCAGGTGTAGTTAAGACAGACTTAAACAAAGACCCTCCCTTAGCAACCCCAGGTCTGAAGATACACCCTCTAGTCACTCCCTCCATTTCACTTCAGGCAGCCCTGCCAGCTCATGAAAACCCCAGCAGACCACAGAAGTTCTGCAGCTCCTGTGGCAGCTCCAGCCCCTGTGTGCCCACAGAGGGAGTGCCATCCCCTGGGTACTGACGGAAAACCACCTTGCCTCTTCAGGTGCAATGCAGGCAGCACACAGGTGGAGGGATGCACATGATACAGCACGTGTGCGCTCTTTTCTGAACGTAACTTTCCAACTCATGGGGACTTTAAACTCACTGCTGCTATTTCTAATAAACTCACCATGTGATCCTGGCCAAAGGCTCTCTGCGAATTCTTTCCAGATGGACCCTGTATCATTGAGGTACCCCAGCTCACCGCCATCATTTTCTATCTGTTCTCCTAAAATCCAGGCGACTTTCCTAAAGAAAGTTATTTATTATTCTCATAGAAGTCCTTTCTCACCCTCCCAAGTTTGGTATATAAGACTTTAACTTTAATCATTTAACCAGTCAGCTATTTCTTTGTTGCCACAGGAAATAAACATTTTCCTCCTAGTGTGGGGGGAAAAAAGCCTCCTCCGTATATCCCAAGGTTACAGAAGACATCTTTACTGACAACACCTGGAAACTCAAATGCACACCCTGGGAAACTCTGGGGTGGGCTCAGCAAGCTGTTTCAACAAGCCCTCCATGTAATTCTGCTGACTACTAAAATGTGTGAGCCACTGACCTTTTGTAATGTAATCATTCCCTTGAAACTTAGGTGCCATTTAAGTAACAGATGTTACTGATTGTGACAAATCCACTGGTTACAGACAATGACTGAGCACACAGAGGTGTGAAATACAGGGCCTGTGTGTAGAAATCAATCTGTTCCTTCCCAGCAGCTCCCCAGCCTGGACACAATGACAACAGACTCTCAGGAAACCACAAGTTCCTCTAGTCTTACCATAGCGGGTAGCATGATTCTCTGGCCAGGACTCAGAGCTCAGACTGAGCTCCCCACGTAGGAAGTGATTGGGAGTAAAGAGACCTAGATTCCTCAGGAATCTAGATTCCTGAGGCAGGAGGGGCAGAAGAAAGTGAGGCAACCCTCATGGAGCACTCATGTCAGGTGCTCTCGGAAGACGCTGTCCTTTTACTCCCACAACCGCCCTGTCCTGCAAGTGGTGTTACCCAATTAACAGATACTGGAACTGGGCTTTTCAGGGCCTTTCTAGAAGTCAAATGGGTTACACCAAGCCAGTCAGCTATAAGATAGAAAAGAGATTTGGATCCAGGCCCAAAAGTCTCAGGATCTTGTTCTTCTAAATTTTACTGATCCATCGTCAGCACTATGTAAAAGAACTTTCTGTTAAATGGAAATGTCCTTTCATGGATAGCCATATGTGGGTGTTGAGTAATTGAAATGTAGATGAGTTAACTGAGGAAGTAAAATTATTAATAGTCACACATGTTTAGTCATTGCTGGAGCAGCCTAGGGTCCGTTGACAACACAATTCAGGAAAGAATTCTTGAGGCGTTAAGAAGTGCAGTTCAGAGATTAGTTCATGCATTAGGTTGGCAAGAGTTGGCGCTTTCTTCCTAATATGGAAAGATGAAGTGTGATGTTTCAAATTTGTTTTTAGGAGCTTTCTTTTTGTAATGAAAACGTCTCTCTAAGATAAAGGTTTGGATCCTCAAAGGGTGATAATGACCAGCTGCGGGCGATCACCTGGGTGTATTCCCAAGGTGAGGGGTAGAGTAAAACATCACTTTTAATGAGAATTAGACTCCACCAGTCACCCATCCAGGTTGACTGCTATGTGCACAGTCATTAAGGCTTCTCCTCCCCAGTGAGTGACCTTAAGGGTCAAGGAGAGAGGGGATCTGCTTCCCACGCAGTTGTTCTCCCATGACAAGCATTGAGGTCGATCTAATGAGGTGCATCTGCTGTTGGCATCGCCGGCACATATTTTCACAGATGTTTACTCTCTGATGGAGTCAAAAATAGGTCCCTCAGTTAAGAGATCGTATTTTTTGGCTTGGGCTTTGGCTATGGCTTTATTTTTATTGGTTTCACACCATGCATTTTAACGAGATGATTTTCTATCTTTGGTTGTAGAGAGACATGTTTGAGTGCTGATACAGAGTGTGTTTCAACAAAACTTAACACAGTCTGAATGTTGATTGTATATTTAAAAGACATGTTATTATACAACCAACTTTTCAGTCTGACCATGAACTTGGTGGTGGTGATCGTCATGGATCACTCCAATACTTTATAGGGTAGAAAGTGGAAGGGTACAGGCCGGCCCTGGTAGCTCAAGGGCTAAGTCGGTGGCTGGGCATAGACCCTGTAAAGCCCAGGGACTCAGGGGCAGGGGAAACAACCAAATTAAAAACAAAAGTGCTCCCTCTTCCTTCCTTTCTTCAAAAAAAATGCTTCTTTCTCTCTTTGAAAGTGTATAATATCAGCATTGCCCCAGACATTTGACTCACTGAAGTGTTTTAACTGGAGTTACTAGAGATCTATACTGTACAATGTAAAAATCCTGCTAAGAGACAAGGAAAAAGAGAAAGAGGGAGGCTCATTCTTAATAACACATCACAATTTTCAAGACTACGAGCTCAGAAAGAAAAAAAAAAATATGTGAGTTAAAACATTTGCCGAAATAGCCACAGTTATTCTGTTTCTGAGCTTCTCAGCAATGGCCCTTAAGAGGTACTCGCTCCTCCCTGGAGTCCAGCCTGACCTTGTGAGTTGATTTGACCCATTGACTGACTAAAGGAACAATCTCAGTTCAGAACCTAATTCTCAAGAGTTCTGTGGCTATACACATTGTTGTGGCATCTGTGTGGTCAGCCCATGAATAAGTCCAGGCTAGTCTACTTCAGGGTGAGAGTATGTGGAGCAGAGACGAGCCTTCCAGTTAACTCCCCCTGGAGCGTCAGCTCTCACTGGCAGGCACCTGGCCTCAGACCCAGACCACCCTCAACCAAGACCAGAGCTAGACAGCTGAACCCCGCCAACTGTTGACCCAGAGCATTGCAAGCCAAAATACATAGAATTTAACTCACTGTGTTTTCAGGCATATGTTATGTAGCCAGAGTTAACTGATATAAGGAAAGGCTGTGTCTGGGTCATAGGTATCTTTATCTCTCCATATTTTTATATCTCCAAACCATAGCATGGGGCTTAGCCCATGAGGCACTCAAAGAATAAACATCAAAGAAAGATGATAAATTAATATGGCTGGGAAATGATTAGCCTGTAAGTTCTTCACTATTCAGTGTGCCGTGGGGTAAAATCTCATTTTCCTTGAACTATAAAAACAGGAACATTTCAGAACCCTACCTGACAGTAGCGATGTCTCTGCTATTAAGTAACAGATGAGAGTTGGGGACTCCTCTCTGAGCTCTGAGGCACATGCCTGTGTCCTTCTCTAAAGAACTCAAGCCATTAAATAATTACGTTTTGAAACTGCATTCTCTGGAAATCCACTTCTTTAACCTCTCTGCAGGTCAACCCTGAAATTTAGACTCCCCACATCACAGAAATGAGTCCCCTGCTGTTTGTTCCCTTCTGCAGAATTAGCGGCTACATCTACTCAGCGACATAACCGGAGGCTGTGAGCAAGAGTGGGGTATCTGAGTGAGCTTGCATGCCCTCTCCAGGCTCTGGTGGTTACCAGCCTGCAGCTCATAGTGGTCAGTCCTTACTCATCTGGTAAAATTCAGGTCTCCAGCTAGCACTCAGGCAGGTGGCATATGGCATCAGGATCTATGAAGAAACCCAAAAACAATAGTAAAGAATGAAAAATCATGGCTTTTAGAAATTTCTTCACTGCATATTTGCTGCTATATTTAATGTTCCTGAGCTGTTGAAGTTGCTGTGAACGAAAATGGAATTCATGTAATATAACTGCTCATTATGACAGGGATATGCTATCGTCTGCTCTTTAATGAGTCTTCTTAATTCTTCTACCTCTTGTTTGTGTTTGCATTATTTGTGATTTTTTTTATTTTTTATTTTATTTTTTTTAGTAAAGGCACAGGCAGGAATAATGGCTAGTAGTCAGGCAGGCAGAAAGAGAGAGGAGAAAGAAGCATTTTGGGTTTTTGTTTTTATTTAGTTGTTTCCCCCTGGCCCCAGTACTTGAACCCAGGAGTATGTGGCTTGCTTCTTTGGAGGCAATTGACCTAACCACTGCTCCACCCAGGCACATCTGTTTGTGAATTCTTCATTCAGGAGGCCTTAACTTGAATGAAATCTATCATTTGTATGTTAGTGTTTGTTACTCAAAGTCTTTTATCAGTGGCCTGTTACAAAGTAGTATCTGTCTCCAAAAAAAAAGAAGACACATAAAAGACAATCAGATCTTCTTGGAAAAGCTCAGGACATCTTGAGTTTTCCCAGGAAGGAAAGGTTGCGGAGAGGTCACGAGCATGCGTCTCATGTACACAGGGCTCCGCAGATCCTAAAGCAATCTAGTCACAGAACAGGCTGAAGGAGTAAGTAGTAACTGGAGACAGAACAAGAACAGATCGAGATTCAAATTTGATGTTAGTCCTAGAAATTCCACAGAGGATTCTTTTCTATGCAGATACAGGGATACTCAATAGTCATGCATCATGTATATTTATGTGTCAGGCAGCATTATTTATACAAAAAACAACTAGTAAAAAACGAAGTGTCCACCAGTAGGGTTGTAGTTGAATCAAAGATAGTTATTCAGGTGACTGCTATGTAGACATTAAAAGGAATGGAGTGCATCTGGCAGTGCTGCTATGGAAAACGTTCTTTTTAAGTGAAAAGAATGAAGTGCAGAGGTGTGCCCTGGAGTAGCAGTATGGCCAGCTGCCTTCGGCCAAGAGTACAATCCATATGCATTCCAAGGACCCTGGTTCACACCCTGGGACAGGGGCGGTGGTGGGCAGGGAGACACCCAAGATGAACAAAAAAAAGAATAAATCAAATTCTTCTTCCTCTCCTTACATCCTGCCTGCCTCCTTCTGCTCACCTTCATTCTTCCCTGTACTTTTCCTTTAAAACTGAACAAAAAAAAAAAATGAAGCGCAGGCTATATGCATGAAAAAACCAACTGTATCAAGACATATAAGAAATTCTTAATGGTGTTTACATATGAAGAATGGGGGCTGGATTAGAATGTGTTTTCCTACCCCAGGGTCAAGAATGAGACTTTTCCTCAGTTTTCTTTTGGTATATTGTGAATTTTTCTTATGTACCCATGCTGTTTTCATAATTGAAAAAGAAAATTCCACCTCTGTCACTAAACAAGTGCCATAGAAGTGGACTGATTCTCTACTCCCTCCCTGTGCGCGCCCCTTTGCAATATGGCTGCAGTTCCTCCCATCAGTAAGTGGAGTCTTTCATCATGCCTTGAAATGTGGCAGGCACTGGGCCTGGCTTTGCCCAATAGATTGACAGAACCGCTGCAGCACCAGTCCCAAACCTAGGTGTCACGAGGATGTGCATCCCTCTTCCTGGAATCCTGCCAAACTGTCACATGAACCAGTTCAAGCTAGGTCTGCTGGAGAACTAGAGGCCCTGTGACCCTCTGTCCTACTCCCAAGACCCCAGCTGACAGCCAGACAATCCCTAGAACTGCGAGCTAAATAGAGGCTGTTTTAAGCTATTTATTTTAGGGATAGTTTGTTAACTTTGCAAAAATTAGCTGTAATTCCAACCATAGGCCCTTGGGAAGAAACTGTTTGCTCTTTTGAAAGATGGAAATAACTACACCAAATACATACAGGTTTTGCCAAAGTCTAAATGAGATAACATGTGTAAAAATGCTCAAATAGTACCCACTTCTTTCCTCTGCTCAATGATCGAATGAGTCTTGACAGATGGAGCAGAGGGAAGTGTTACCCTGTGGCTGACTGGAAATTTGATGACTTAACCCTGTGACACAGACCTAGGACTGGAAAAGCCAGGATAAAGGGTGCGTGTGTGTGAGTAAGTGTGTGTGTGTGTGTGTGTGTGTGTGTGTGTGTGTGTGCATGTGTACAAACATGAACACTGAATGAGGTCTTCCTGGTCAACCCCTATAAAAAGAACTCTGTGGGCCCAATGACAGGACATACAAATGGATAGACTGGGGACCACCTCCTGACAAAAACAGTAATAACGAGAAGGCACTGATGCCTTTCAGAGCAAAGTCACATATATAGGTAAACCCAAGGAAAGGGTTAGAAGATTCCTAATGGAAGTCCCTGCTCCAGCAGAAAGCACCATAGCTGTGGCAACTCTGGCCCCTCAGACACAATATTAGCTATGTGGTGTGGAAACACCTGGGGGTCTTTCTGCTTTGGAGGCAGCAGAATAATCTTTCTGGATTGCCTGAAGTGATAGTCACATCACTCCACCAAGGTGCCGACCTCCTGGGATTTTATGTAGTGACAACAGGTTCTTGGACTATTCTTAATAGTAGGCTCTAAACTGCCCTGCCTGGGCTGATTCCAGAGGAAAATTTCCCTCCCTGAGAAGTTCTCCAGGAAAAGTCTTTGTGGAGTCTTGGAACAACAGAGCCAGTTAAGCAAGACAAAGGTAAAGAGAGGAAGCCTCCTTGGCCTGAGCAGTCTCCTACCAGAGTGAGGCCTGAAAGACAACAGAGACAGCGGTCCAGCCCCTCTGCAGAGAGATGACCTTGAGACGAGTCAGTCACCCACTGCAAGCACTCAAGGCATGCTGAAATGGATAGGGGACAGGTGGGGACGCCAGGAAGAGGTGGGCACCCATCTATTCTTCAAGCTCTGTTGTGGGAATTCCATCCTATCAGAGAGGCTAGGAGGGAAGCAGAGGGACGAGTGCAGGAAGGTCATCCTAGGCAAGGAAGGAGATGAAGGAGGATGGAGATGTGCTTAGAAAACACAGAAGGAACTGGGATGATACAGAGCGTTTGGGGTGGCTGAAGCTTACCCACACAGGGTAATGGCACTGATTGGTAATAGGACACGAAGGGGTTGGATGAGGTGATATGGCCTTAATTTGAATTATATCCTGAAGGCAATGTGAGCTCATTATATTTAAATGGAAAGGAAGAATTTAGCGCTCAACCTAGTACATAGTCATCACCGGATACATCAATTCAAGAAGTAATGAATATGGGTCCTACAAAGTTTCAACTTCAGTAGTCTATTATGTTTGGGCTATTATCACTCAATCTAAAAATAATAAAAGGACCAAGGAGACACTCTTGGTTACCAGAAGCAGGTGGGAAGAGGTGGAGAGCGGGGAGAGAGACTGAGGTTGAGAGAGTAGAAATGATAATGATGATTGACACCGGAGCTCTGGCTGTTGAAACTGGTTAATAGTGTGAATTAAGGAAACAACAAATAAACAAAAGCAGCTTCCCCTCACTGACTCTCAAATGTGACTGTGCACTGGAATCGCTCCAGAGCTTTGAGTAGTATTGATGGGTGACTCCCATAACCAGAAATTTTGATTTCATGGGTCTGGGTACTGCCTGCCTGGCACTGAAATTTTTGAAACTTTCAGCAATTCTAATGTGCAGCCAAGTTCAAGACCCACAGCTCTATCTCACTGAATCGTCACACTATCCCCCTGAGGTACGTCCATGTTGTGCAAAATTGCTGTGAAAAGGTTGCTGTTAGAACAGAGCGATGCGTCTGTGTGTGAAAGGGAAGACTGAGGAGCTGCTGGGGCATCAAGGTGGAGCTTATCAACCATCAGGCTTGCTTCCAGTCAGAGCTGAGATCGATGCCAGTGTCACAGAGGAAGGACTGGGCTCATCTGTCTCCCAGTGTTAGAGGCACAGGGTAGAGTGATGCTCCCTACATTCATAGACTAGGAAAAGCAAGAGCAAGAGCAAAAAATGGATAAAGAGGAAGATGGTAATTGAACTAAGGAAGGGGAGAGGAGTGAATGCTGATCAGCTCCTCTTATTCACCTGCCAGTACAAACTGTTCCTCTTTCCAAAATTCCTTGTTTTTCCAGAAGGACAAAACACGTCCTACACAGAGACAGTTCCACTAGCAACTGCACTTGTTATTTCAAAGCGGGCGCGGGGGAGACATTTACATGATTTTCCCCTCAGATTTGTACAACTGACATAATAAGGAACAAATATATATTACTAAACCAAGTATGTTATAGTAATTAGGATAGGTAATATTAAGAATGTATTACACTTAGAAAATGGAGTGACTTATGCCCTGTTAAATGTTATAAAGTAACTGAGTGAAATGAAACTAAACTGAGTGCAAACATAAAGATAAAAACGCCACTAGGCGACACCCCTGTGTGCACCTGTACCCTTAGATATCACAGCCCCAGGCAGCCCATGGAGCCCGCTGATAAGACACACTGAAGACACCAGAAGACACCCATCTAGGAGTATAAGAATAGAGGACTGAGAGAGAGCTGTTAGAGCCGTTCATTCTGCAACTCCACAGACGTTCACTCTCCACTCCCCTTATCACACCTGCCTTATCACACCTTGGACCGCGAGTCCAGATCGTGAGCCGCAGAATAGGGCCCTGAATGAGAAGCCGAGACGCAGCTGCACATCCTTCGTTCCAGTGTGTGTGTCTGTCAGCGTGGATCCCCAGGTGGCCTGCTGAAGCCTGGAAACCACCAGGCTAAGGTAAATAAACCTCATGTGATTTGTGCAACTTCTGTTTGTCTCCTGTGTAATTTATGCTCGGCCGAAATACATATTAAGTACCTTGGGTCGTACGTATAAACCCAGTCCAATAGGATTGGCGGAGGCACCCTTGGTCACCTGTGCTTACGTCCCTAAAGGAGTTAATGGGACAAAGTAATAATTGGGTCTCTCTATAGATGGAAACAGCATTCGACAGCACATCCAACCACCAACCACCAACCCTGTGGCCTCCAAGAGACAAACAGGGTGGGGTGGGAAGCTCCTTCAGTTCCAGTGCTGCCTAAGATCCAATTTTGCTCAATAAACATTCTTTCATGTTTTTGTTCTCCTGTCCCTGGGTTGCAAAGCTGGGGCCTTGGGCTTTACATGGTCTGCACCTTAGCCGCCGCAGCCGCCTGAGCCGTAAGGGTGTGCCTCAATACATTTTTTATAGGTAACTCCTGATTCATTAAGCCTCCTTTAGTTTGGATAACAGAATCCAGCTTCCATCTAGACTCAGCACACAGCTTTTACAATGGCACAGGAGCATCTCACCACACAGGCCCCGAAAGGTAGTAATGGAGCTTCAGGAAGGGATGGAATTTTCTCAAGACCATCCTCCTTTTCTGATCTCTGCTCCTGTTTCTCTCACTCTGCAGACCCCACACATGCCCTCCACTTCTCCAGACCACAGACTGGAATCACAACCACCACCCGGCATGCTGCCACACAGACACTAGCAATCCCCTTTGTCCCAAACTCCTGATTGTGATAGGACTGCTGTCTCGTCAGGGTAAATGCCAGGTGAATGAGCTAGAGGTGTGTGTGTGTGTGTGTGAGAGGGCGGTGTATTTGGGGAACTAGCTGCTGAGGTTGAGGATGTACATGAGGGGACTCTTAAGAGAAAGGAGTTATATTAACCTGCAAATGACACTCTCCAAAGTGCTCAGAACATGTGACTTGTACATCTCCAGATGTGCCCACCCCACCCCTGCTTCCCCGCCCAAGATGGACAGTCCAAGAGAGTCTCCCTTGGAAATAAACACACCTGAAGTCCCTTTTCTGAGAGTCCCAAGGTAAGGCGTGAACTTGGATCAGAGACCTGACTGTGTCAAAACTGATGCTAACCAAGTCTAGCTGAGCTCTTTAAAATAGGACAAAGCTGAACACAGGCTTTATATAGAGATGTTGATTTGTAATGATTCACACCTGAACCCTACATAATGTTTTCAAGCAAGGTTACTTCAATTTTGAAAAATGTTTTAACAAATAGGACACGACTGAAGTTGTGCTGTACGGAGTATTGAGAGTCATGTAAGAGAGAGGAATCCAAGAAGGAGAAACTAGTTTTACATGAAGTGGGCCCTGAAGTAAATTACAGAATTCCGATCATCATCCATTAGCAGCCCCAGCTCAGTGGTGCCTGGTTGAGAAAACAGAGAAAACTTTCTCCAGGCCTGCTTAAGTGAGATGGCAGGGAATAGGATGCCCACCTGCCCCAACGATGGAGACTTGAAGCAACAGCATGGACACTATCGCTGAGAACATCTCAAGTTGTGAAGTCATGTCTTGTTGCCCTTCGTCTTTGAACACTTCCTTCAGGTGAAGAGAATGATCTGACTGGACCTAAGTTCTGAAGGCAGAACACCGGGGCACGCTGGAACCCTTTGAAGCTGGGGCCCCTCTGAGGTGTTCTGGGCTTACGTGCCCAGGAATCTGAGCTATCTCAGCAACACTTCCGTTCCTGGAACCTAAGAAACTTCCCTTTTTAAAAATGGCTGAAAACGTGATTCCAAGATGGCAGATTGTGTCGATATGAGGACCAATTAATATAAAAAGAGCAATACTGTGAGGAGCTATAAAAATTGAAGTCGCTGTTAGTACCATTTTCTATTTCATGATCCACTAATTTGGATTCATATAAACTCTCTCCTATTGCCTTATGCAGATTCTTAAAAAATTAATAACATTGGTTTTAGTGTTTCATAATTTGTAAATCATGATTATTTCAGTCTTCATGGTAGACTTGGAAGATTACCTTTAAGTACTGCTAAGAAGCAGGTTATAAAAGCAAAAATTGGAAACATGAAAAACATATATTGCTACTCTGTATCGACAAGGTAGTGAATTACCTGCAGTCTGGAGGGTGAAGGTCAGTTCTCCCATCTGAGTGGGCAGTGAGACAGTAAAACAGTGGTTCTCAGATGCACTGGAATGACCCACAGACTGTTACACAGACTGGAAGGCCTCATTTCTAGGATTTCTGTTTCAGCAGACCATCTGTACGAGCCAATGATTTGCCAATAATTTTAATTTCTACATTGTTTGCCTTTGGTACATGTGCATAAATAATCTTCTCAAATGTATATATATATGTATCACAAACTTTTGTAGATGTGGCATTTTTTATAATTTTAATTGTTGAAAAATCTTACTGGAAAAGACACTCCAAAACAGGTGATAAAAGTGTAAATTGACACAATATTTTTGGAGGACAATTTGGCAAGATTTTAAAAGCTTTAAAAATGTGCATAGCCTTCAATTTAGAAAGGTAATTTATGTGAGTCAACACACTAGAAGAAAATCAGATATAAACATAAATGTTTGTACAGGGATATTCATGATGTTAAAAATTTATAAGCAAATAATCTGGCAATGGAAAAGTTTTAAATTAAGGATTCATTCATACATGGTTCATACCTGCAGTCATATAAATGTTTTGGGAGATCATTTAACAATACAGGAAAATGTTGATGTTATTTTTTAAAAAGGACTCAGCTCAATAATTCACATTTCTGAAGTAAAAAAAAAAATAAAAGGATTATTGTTCTTTCCATAATGCCATAATGAACTCATCAGAGAAGACCTTGTTAAGGAAAACACCATAAGATATTTTCATTATGGAGATGCCCTAGGTAGAGAATAAAGAGATTGTAAAGAAAATGTGTCTACATGAGAAGGTGGCAGCAATTTGGTGGCCAAAAGCCCTTGGAGACCATATAAGGGGAAAGATGACTTGTGAAGTGTTCCTTGTGGTGATGCTGGAAGAGTTCAAAACAATAGTTAATATTCCATTTGAATATTCCATTTCATATTGTTTTCTGCTCTGGCAGGCAATGGGGGCTCAGGAATTAAATCTTTGGGGTATAATCCACATAAAGCCCAAGGACCCCAGTTCTTGACCCCGGGGGTAAGGGGAACAACCAAAATGAACATCTAAATAAATAAAATGCTTCTACCTCCTTTTTCTATGACTGTCTGCCTACCTACTTGCCCTCACTGCTGCTTGTTTCCTTCTTTAAAATATTTGTTTTCTGTTCTAGAATGAATTCCATTTGCCTCCCTTAATGCCAAACCTTGAGGAAACTGCCCACACCCACAAGGGCTTGTGCTGCTGTCCCTTCGGGGAATGAGCAAGCTCTCCGCCCACCTGTGGAGAAGAAAGGACAGAAAGGACAGGAGTGCAGGCGGCCAGCCAGGGGAGCAGGATTTCAAGAACTGTCCAGAAATTCTTGAAAATGTTACCTACTTGTCATGGCATATCACCTCATTTGGGTTTACCTGTAATATTGTTTCTTTTCTTTCTAAGAACCTTCTTTACTATACTGTCAAACACTCCAATTCCTCCAGAGAGGGGTCATGTCATCTTTTTTCTTTTTTTTTTAAGAGGAAGGAGGGAAAGGTGGAAGAAACATCTTTAGTTGTTTATATTGTTTTTTCACCCTGACGCTAGCTCTCAAATCATGATCCTGTGTCTCTTATCCGTTTGATGTCTTGTTTTAATTCTTCTCCCTGCTTCCTGACATTCTGGTTTCCTGCCTCACTGATTTCTGGATTCCCATGAGTATGTTAATCACCGTTACCCTAAATTCTTCCTCAGGTAATTTATGTACGTCTACTGTATTTACATTTTCCCCTGGGTTTCTGGATCCATCATTTCACATATATTTCTCTGTTCCTTTGCTCTATTCGGCATTCTGTTTACATTTCAGAGGGTTCAGTTTCCCTGACGTTGTCTAGGTTTAACTCGCCTGGGATTGGCAAGCAGGCTTAAGTTTCGCCTCTACCCACAAGGTGGCGCTAGCAGGTAGCACTGAAGTTTGGGACTGTGGGACTGAGTTACAAGAGCATGCCCCTTGTGTCATTTTGTCCCTAGTCCATGACTTGTCACTTGTGATCATTAAATCAGTCCCATGTGGGTATTCAATGACACAATCCTGTTCGCTTCCAACTTGAGGTCTCAGGTCCTTTACTTTCCTTCCCTGACCCCACAAAGACGGCACCTGTCAGCAGCACTCACCTTGGGGAACTGGCATCTGCTCTTCCTACCCTTGGCCCTTCTTTGCACCTCTGAAAAACTATGGAGATGGTAAGAAACATCGGCATTGTCAGGGGCTGGTGGGAAGGCAGGAATGAATAGGGGAGCCCAGAGGATTTTTAGGTCAGTGAAATTATGTGTGTACTATCAGGTGGACACATGACAATTTACTTTTGTCTCAGCCCATAGAAAACACAGCAAAGTGAATCCTAATGCAAACCTTGGCCTCTGGGCGATTGACGTATCAGGGCACGTCCATCAGTTTTAGCAAGTGTACCGCTCTTTTGCGGGTGTGAATAATGGGGAGGCTGTGCATTTGACGGGGCAGATGACATGGGAGATCTCTGTGCCTTCTGTTCAATTTTACTGCAAGCGTAAAACTATCCTAAAAAATGACATCTCCGAATAAAAAAGGTGGCAGCTTGCTGGAATAGTTTGCCAACTCCTGCTCTATAAACACCCAAAGGACTTGAAATATTGTAATTGTCCTGAATTTGCTGAGTAGGTACAAAGCGTCACTAGAAAATGGAAACAGGGCTGAGAACTACTGGGCAAGAGTAAGAATAAAAGCTCATGTGTATAAAGGACTCGCTATGCTAAGCCTTACTCTAGGCAATAAATCATTCATATTTCACAACTTGATGAAGTGGGTACAATTCTCTCCATTTCACAGTTTCCAATGTGTTGATTCGTGTAAGTTAAATTTCTGGATTACATGTTATGCATACTTTTAAGGCTTCTGAAATCTATTGAAATTTTCTACCCATTTTTTATTGGGTTATTTTGTTTTTCTTGTTGAATTGTATACGTTCTTTATATAGCTTGGCTATTAACCTTTGTCAAATGTATGATGTGCAAAGATGTCCTCCCACCTAACAAGATGTTTTCTCATTCTGGTCATAATTTCTTTCATTGTACAAAAAAAAAAAAAAAAAAAGCTTTTGAGTTTGTTACAATCCCATTTATTTTTTTAGTTCCCTTGCCTTTGGAATTGAGTCCTGAAAGACATGCCTAAAGAGATACCATGAAGTGTGTGGCCTATATTTTACTCTATGTTTCTTAGGTACATAAAGGCTTAAGTAATCCCAGAAAATTTCATGAGACCTGGTGCGGGTCTTGAAGGACAGGTGTACTGAAGAGCAGCTAGGAAAGTAGTGAAAGGCAGTGAGACTAGCACGGCAGGATAGGAAGGAATGAGGCACAGTGGGCATGTGATCTCGGGACTGAGTGTCCCCAGAGTCTCCGCCTCTAGGGATATCTTCACCCCTGAGGAGAGAACACAGCCTCCACATGAGCCTCTGGGTGCCAACGTGTGGCAGTTGAGAGCAGGGGGGTGAAAAAGTAGTGCTATTTTTAACAAAGCTGCAATGGGTGCATTTAGGGCCGCAGAACACCACCACTAAGACCAGAGTTTGGCTCAGATGGCACAGCTGACGCTCATTTCCTGTAAAGTCAAGTCCTGGGAAAGTCAAGTCAGCAAGGGTTAAAGGACTTTGGATGTTATGGGCCATTTACAGAGAGCAATCCTTAGCCCTTCTCATGACTTTTAAACCTGTTTGCTGAAAGGGGTTAGAAACCATGACCAACTTGTAAGTAGGGATCATGCCTAGACTTTGATTAGGTCTTGAAATACATTCTTATTAAAATAAAAAGAGAACACAAGTAGAGTGTATGTGAGTAACAAATGAGTCCAAGGCAGGGTAGGAAATGTGCAGGATGACCTGGTAACGTACTGTCTCCCTAGAAAACAAGGAGACGACTGATTGCTAGGGTCATGTCAGAACAATTTAAACATCAGCTTTGTAACCACAGGTCTTATGGCTCAGTTTCTCTGTCTGTGTTGGGTTCGATTTGAAGAGACTCCCACTGGTCGAAGAGAAAACAATTTGAGTGAAAATGATAATAATTGCAGTGGCTTAAAATCCATCAAATGTTTAAATACATGAGCTCGTTATTCCATGCATTCTGTCTTTTTTTGGAGGATGATAGTGAGCCAATTATTTTTAAGAGGAAGGAAGGCAGGCAGGAATAAAAACAAGCATGAAGGAAGGAAGGGAGGATAGAGAAGGAAAAATAATTTTTCATTTGTTTCATGTTTGGTTTTTCCCCACAGACTGACTGGGTTGCAAATTCAGGCCCGTGGACTTTTCATGGTCTGTGCGCCAGTGTCTTCGCCCCCTGCGCCACCAGGGTGCATCCAATTTTTTTCATATTGAAAAGTTTTGTTTCGCTTTTTTTAAAGTAAACATTGGTATTCATCTCTTTTTAACTTAGCTGTACATCTTGGTTGTTCCCCCAGACCCAGGGATGTGAGCCCAGGTCCTTGGGGTGCATGTGGGCTGTGTTCCACTGGTGTAATGAGGTGGAGACTCTGGGGACACTCAGTCACAAGATCACATACCCTCTGTGCCTCGCTCCTGCCCATTCTGCCGTGCTAGTCCCACTGCCTTTCACTACTTTCCTCACTGCTACTCCACCAGGGTGTGCCTGAAAAGGCTTAAATACAGGCAAGAATCAAAATTTATCCTGCCTTCCCCATATGATCTTTATCTCTGGGTAACCAAAAAGTAGTAGAGGGAAATTTTCTCTTTATTAAAAGTCCCTTTTCGTTTAGCAGTTGGAGTAATGGTAGAATGAGGTATTAGCCTTGGGCTAACCCCAATAAACTACTAGAAATAGGCATTTAGCATCAAAGGTTGCTTACGTCTCTTACAGCATAGAGACAGCCCGATAGCATGTGCCAGCATTTTGCCAAAGGAATTGAGCCTAAAGACAAGCCACTGTCTAGATCAAATCTGCAGAAGCTTGGTGGACTGTTCATGAAAATGCAGTCGGCAAAATCCAGCCAATAAGAACACCTACAAGTTACATGGGCAGGTCCTTCCACAGGCTGATTAAAAGAAAGTCAAAAGACGGGGGGGAAACATCTAGGTTATAAGAGAAAATATTAAAAAGAGACCTAAAAGACGAATCAATTTTTAAGTGCCTAAAGCTAAGCTGTAGTGTGCATGGGTGAGCACTTCAATGGAAGAATCATTTTAACATGGAACAGTGACTGCTTGTCAGGGGAGCAAAGATAGGAACTTTTGTTGGTTGTGTGGGGGACTTGGATGGGTTTCTGGTTGGCAGCAATGATTTCTGTTATGTGAGCTAGTGGTGGTTACACAGGTGTTTGTCTTAAAATGATTCACTGTCACCCATTTGTACGGTTTTCTGTGTGTGTGTTTTATTTCAAAGGTGGGTTGTGTTTTCTTCCAATTAGAAGAGTCATGCTAATGAGCTGCAGCACCTGTCAGGACACCCCTGGTGTTTGAGGGCTAGGGGACACCAGCCATGAAGAAAGTTCACGCCTTACCAAGCCCTCGAAACCCCAATGCTAAGACCCTTGGATAATGATTTAAAAAAAAAAAAAAGAAGAAGAAGGTATTTTTAAAAAGAAAGCCATCTCCCTTTCAGTGACTTGGGGATGCTCTAACCTTTGGAGATACTTGCCCACCATCACTGCCTCCTCCTCTTCCCCTTATTCTAGGGTTCTGTTGACTGAGAATTTTGACAAAAAGACGATTTTTATTACAGGGTATTCATCACCATACCCTTAATCCTTCTTACCGCCAGCTGATGGAAAAGGGACAAAGGAAATGAAATATTATAAATCTGGGGTATTTCTTTTTTACTCTGGTGACAAAAAATTGTAAAAGAAACTGCTGGTTAATAATGATACTATGCAGGCTGCAGTAAGGAGAATTCTTAGGTAGCACCTGTTGTAGGTCGAATTGTGTTCCCTAAAATTCACATATTGAAGCACTCACCCCCAGTACTTCAGATTGTGGCTTTATTTTGAAATCAGGTCATGGCAGATATTAAATGAGGTCATGCTGGAGTAGGGTAGGCTGTGATCCAATATGAATGTCCTTTATATAAGGGGGAATTTGAAACAGATCACATAGCCCTAGGGTGGGGTCAGCCATGTGAAGAAGAAGGCAGAGATCAGAGTGACAATTCTACACGCAAGCAACACCAAATACTGCCAGTGGGGGTCCAAGAAAGGTTCCCCCATTTCTCTGAATTTCTTCACAAGCTGGATAGATTAACAGATTAACAGTAGACACAATCAGTAAGAGTAAAGCCCAGATAATAACATACATATGGAAATTTCCATGGCGGTAAACTGAGGTTACTGGGGTGGACCAATGATTTATACCCTGTGCTGCGACTAGGAAGGGGATCTGGGACCTCACGGGAGAGTGGAGGGGGTCTCCATGTGGCAAGGAGGAATGACTCATCCCTACTCTCACTCTAAAAGTTAAGATAAATAACTCCCCTCTCTACATTCCTCTAGGTAATAGGGACAAGAGACCATTTCTGAATTAGAAGGGTGGAGGACCAGGGTGTGGCAGATGGCTTCTTCGAGGTAAGGGTACAGGGTTAGAAGAACAGGAGCTTCTCCTTCGCCTCTGGGGCTGTCCTGCACTGTCCTTGGTTCTTCACGTCAGAATCGGTACATACAGGACAATGAAAGAAACTTGGAGTATTATGTTTTAGTCCCATCACCAGCAAACCAGGAGACACTGGGAGAAACATGGAAGAGATCATCCTGAAACCCTCAGAAGAAACCAAACCTGCCAACACCTTGACTTGAATTTCTAAACCTCAGAACCACCAAAAAATCAGTTCTGTCCTTTAAGTCACCCAGTTTGTGGAAGTTGTTAGACCAGCCTGAAGACACAAATACGGTACCTAAGATGGCTTTTCTCTGGGTCCTCACTCTGTATAATCGCCTCTATCTGCGTGTAAGCAGGACTTGTGAGTATAAGGGAAGACGTCACTCTTGCAGTTGCTATGTCTATAAGCCAAAAGGGATTCTACAGATGTCATTAAGGTCCCTAACAAGTTAATTTGAGTTAATCAAAAGGAAGATTATCCTGGGTAGACCTGACCTAATCAATAGAACTCTTAAAAGGAGCAGGGCCCTTCTCTAAGAAAGATAATCAAAACATGAGAATGTGAGCTCCTAGGCAGGAGGGCTACGTGGCTAGGGTCTGAAGGTCACCTCTAGGAACTGACAGTACCCCCAGCCAGCAGCCAGCAAGAAAAAGGGATCTTTAGTCCTTCAACCACAAGAAATTGATTCCTACCAACTTGAATAATCCTGGAAGGACACACAGAGCTCCTGTGAAAGCAGCCCAGCTGATAACTTGACTTTAGCCACATGAGACCCTGAGCAGAGAAGCCAGCTATACTCTATCCAAACTTCTGGCCTACAGAGCTGGGGTATAGTCAACAGGTACTGCTTTTTACCTGCTAAGCTTGTGGTATTTATTGATGCTACAATAGAAAATGAATACACAGGCCAAGATCTAAGCAGTGAGAATAATCAAAGTACTTTTAAAACAATCTAAATGCAATAGTATGAATAATTTTCTTTTTATTATAATAGTCATAAATAGGGAGAAAGTTAACAGTAGCAAAGTACTTTCCATTTCTAAAGTGCAATTGGGAAAAGAAAGTTTTCAAATGAGCTAAAAATAATTCTAATTGCTATAAATGGGAAAGAAGCATTCAGTTGAAAAGAGGTCTTATGTATCTGAAGAAGCACAATGAAGCCATTCCCTTACTTTTCAGGTTCCAAATACATGTGTGGCTTAATAGAAACTATTGATGAGGAGGAGGAGGGAATTGTCTTCTCCCTCCTACTCCTACTCAGAAGAATGAGTGATAGGGAACAAAGAAAGCCACGGGCCTTTCTGTTCATGGGAGACTGGACCAGGTAGGGAAGGGAAGTGCGCTGGAATCATCTGCATCACAGGGCTCACTTGACATAAACCAAGCAGCCCATGACAGTGGGCAGCATAGCAGACTGCCTGGTGAATTTATATGTCATGCTTCTGAGGATTCTTCCTCTCTAGTCTTGACCAAGAAGGCTGTGAGCTCAGTAACAAAGTTAAGCACCTATAGGCATTGGGCATGTAATAGATACTGTTATGTTATGATTTCACTTCATCTTGATGGCCATCTGTATTAGTCAGGTTTCTTCAGAGAGACCCAATAACGGGTACGTACGTGTGTGCACATGTGTTTGTATGTAAACAGATTTATTATAAGGAATTGACTCACACCATTATGGAAACTAAAGTCCAAAATCCCAGGGTGGAATGGCAGCCTGGAATCACAGGAACGCCTGTTTTAACTTGACTCCAAAGGTCATAGAACCCAGAAGAACCAACACTAAAGATGAGGTTTGAAGTCCCTCTACTGGAGAAATCTCTCTTGCTCAGAAGAGCTTGGTCTTTGAGTTCCTTTCAGGCCTTCCACTGATGGGGTGAGGCCCACCCACACTATAGCTTTACTCAAAGTCTTCAATCTCACCGAAATGTTAATCTCATCCCAAAGCACCTTCGTAAATACCCAGAATAACATTTAAACAAATATCTACTAACCACGCAGCCCAGTCAAGTTGACATAAAATTAGCCATCACAGCATTTGCAAGGTAGATATTGCTCTCATTTTACATGAGGAAACTGAGGCTAAGACTACTTAAATGATATGCCTAATGAAGCAGCTGGTTTGAGGTCAGGCAGAAATCAAACCTGTTTCTCTGATTCTAAAAAGTTGGAGATGGGTAAGAAGTATTGAATATTACCTGGAGAGAAAGGTCAGTTCTGCATCTCAAACTAGAATACAATCAACTAGCAAGATCTGAGTCCCAACTTAGAGTGAGCTGTCAGGAAACTAAAATTTCAAGCTGGAGACAAAACCCAATAACTGCAAAATGTGTGGCAGATCTTATTTTCTCTCTGGTATGAGGGCTCAGGGAGATAGTCACACAAGAAGTGGACAGGGTCTCCTGGGATCAGGATCCAGGCCTGTCCATCTCTCCTAACGGGAGAACATTCTCCCTTCTCAGATGACCACGGGGGAGACTAAGCACTCAGAAAGGAGATGAGAACACACATCACATCATTTCTGAGGGGGATTGCCTCCTGAGTGTAGGTGGTCCCAACACCTCATCTTTTAATAGGAGGTAGGCTTGAAGAATTCTCTTAGGACAGGACAACCAGACACATGCTTAATCTGGTGTGTCTAGAATGGTCTTTAGCCCAAGTCCTACCCTCTGAAGAAGTCTATTTTCTCCTGCACCATCTGTTCGTCCTTAGACCTGCAAACTCTAGCCTGCCTCCTGCCTGAATGTGGGTTGTGAGACCACTGGCGACACCTGGTGGCCAAAGTGGTGGCAGCAGCCTTCAGAGCCAGGTTCCTGATTTTTCTTCTTCAAAATGTTACAACCACTGACCTTTGGACAGAAGAAGCCCCCAAGGGACTGAGATTTCCCAGGAGAGAGACCCCTGGATGAGAGAAGAGAGGCAGGACAAGAGCTCAGATTCACTTCTTTGAATATTAAAAGGAATGTGAGTTCATTTTCTACTCTAAGCTTGTCTTGGGCCTCCTGTGTTTAAACAGCAAAGAGGCTGGTGTTCTTTTCTTAATTCTAGGTCCTGGAAATGGCCCAGGATCAGATCCCTATCATCTCTCCTAGGTCTGCCTGCACTGTCACTGCCCACTATGCTTGGTAGCTGCTAGTCAAATGTGGCTATTTACACCAAATTGATTAAAATTAAAAATACATCTTTACTTGCACAAATCACATTACAATAATTTATTAACCACATGTGACTGAGGGCTCACATGCCAGATAGCACATTATAAAACACATTATAAAGCATCAGAGAAAATGATAATGAGGAAATACTGGTCTAAGGAATAGGAATCTTTTTCCTCATGTAACTTTCAAATATATTTTTGATCAAAGTTTCTTTGAAAAGACAGACAACTGGATGGACCTGTCATCTTGTTAGACTTAGTTAGCTGGGAAGCATGAACTGACAAAGAAGGAATTGACATGAATTTAGCATGAATTTTTTTTTTTTTTTTTCAAATGCCGTGTGACTGTGTCTCTTTTCCTTGCAGGCGTGTATGTTTGGGGCTCCTCTTGCTGCTAGAGGTTAGATAAGGTGTTCTCTTCCTTTTTCTTTTCTTTTCAGAAGTTACAAGTCACTTTCTCCTCACACATATGACAAAGAATGGATGGATATTTTAAGAAAATTTGGGGATCTTCTGATTTAGGATGAAAGGACATCTCTTGTGAGACAGAGAAGCCAGGTTCTAGGACAAAAATACTCTTGAGCCAGGGAGTCATTGGACTGACCACAGGTATCTCACCATCCCATGGTGTCGCGTGATACTTCAGTCATTCCCTCATTGGAAGTGGTTTTGAGAGGAAACAAAGATACCATCTTGGACTCCAGGCTGAGGGACTGGTAGTTTGAAATCAAACTGTTCTAGTTAATATTTCTGCTCCATTGTTCTTCCACATCTGATAGGTTGCAGAAACTGTCGTTCTCAGGGTGGCACATCCCATTAGACTTACAAGAATTTCCTGCAGGACTTTTTCATCCTTCAACATTGTCTATTGTCTATTGTCTATTACTGAGATCGTGTGCCCCTGTCTCAGTCTGAGGTCCTTTGGTAGGTCTCTTTGACCAGTAGGTACTTGATGTCCCTTGGACTTGCTCAATGGAGATTATACTCAGAATCATTGCCTTGATCATCAAGTGAGCACAATAGGAGTACCCACCTGAGGTGTTTTGAGGACTCAGACCAAGCCTTGAAAAGGACTTTAAAAGGTCTCTGTGCCTGGAAGCCTGACACACATGGATATTTGCCATTTTTAAGGAAAAAATGAATAGATCTGACCACTTAAAGACTTTCAGACTTTCGCAATGTTTAATAACAATAGTTATTAGCAGTAAATACTATATCCAAAGGACTCAGTTCCTTGCCAGAAGCTTTCTCAACTCACAAAGAAACACAGCTGACCATCAAAGAAGAAACAATAGCCTAGTCTCTGAATGATGTGGATTACCTCACCCCCACCTCACATACCCCGTGAAGCACAGCTATTGCTCTACTGATGAACAGACAACTGAACAAGGGCCCAGAGTGTTGTGTTTTCAGCAACATTTCCACTCTATAGCACAGTCTGTAAAAGCATGAATTTCAAATGAAGGATTTATGTCTTGGGCCCTATTTTCCTGACTCATGACAAAATTCCTTCACCAGTGGCTTGGGTGGTGAGAGATTGACATTTTCAATCTTGTAGCACCAAAAAAATAAAAATGAAATTTCCTACATTCCTGTCATTGGTGAAGAAGTCTGGCTAAATGTAATGTGAGACAGAGCATAGAATTGCACCAGGGCAAGATTCCTGAGTCACCTGATGATGAATTCATGTGCTTTCCTTTACTGTAAAACGAAGCTACAGGCTCCACTGTCAGCTCACTTATAGCCGGAGCATCTTGAGGAAGCAAGACAATGAAGGACTTGATACCCGTTACCCTAGGTTCTGACTCATTCCTGAGAAGGAGAAAGTTTCCCAGCTCAGCGCCCAGAGTCCCAGACTGCGGCCCTTGTACAGAACCTGGAGAACCAGTCAGATCTGTGTTTTTCAAATTATGCTCTTTAGAAACCTTGGGAGTCACCCCAAGGCAGTTTGAGGGTGGGACCAAAAGGATTGGATGGATAAAAAATTCCATTTGATTTATTTTATAGATTGGCTTCCATTTGAAGAACATCTGCTACTAAAAAAAAAAAAAAAAAAAAAATGCAAAAACCGTTGAAAACTCCCAAGTTACTCCAGCCCCTCTCCACTAAAGAAAAGAAAATAGAGGCTGAGCAAAGAACTGAAACTATGATCCAGGTCTCCCTGTCCCAGGGCTCTTTCTCCACTAGCCTGACTGTGCCCTAAACACACCACATCTAGATTATGAGATTTGGCTGGTTGTTCAGGTCACAGGCTTGAATAATCAAAACGCTTACCAGTGTGCTGGAATCTCCTGACTATGAGATATTTGCTAGGGGTATAATCAGGTGGGATGTTCAGTTTAGCCACATGAGCCAAAAAAAAAACACAAATAACAGTTGCTGAAATAGAATAAAAACTTATTTCTCTAAAATGAAGACAGACTTCAGTCAGCACGGCAGCTCCACAAAGATTTTCGGAACCCTGGCTCCTTTCAATCCATCATGGTCTTCCCAAGGTAGGATATTGGTCCTCATATTCCAAGGTGGCAACCAGAGGTCCAGCCACCACATCCACAGTCCACGAAGCAGAATGAAGGAAGAGCAACAATGAAAGTCACAAATAGAGAGACGAGTTAAATTGTTATATTTTATTATTTTTACCACAATGAGAAAAATGTGATTTAATTCTACAGATATATAAGCCAATTAAAAATCTAATAAAACCAAGAGACCAGCAGCCTGAAACTGAGTGGGGCCCAGGCAGCACTGTGGGTGGAGCTGCGTCAGGGCAGGCCAGTTTGGACCGGAGCTGCCCCTAGGGCCTGGCTGGGCCTCTCTGGCCTGGTCGCCGCAGAGCCTCAGAAGTTGAGGCTAAACCAGGTCACGCAGCCCAGGATCCCTGGTTGTTATTGGTGAGGTGGAAGCCGGTCTCCTTCAGGACGCAGCTGGCAGCAGCCCAAGCCCTTCGGGCAGTTGCCGGCAGGTGCCACGAGTCACCCACTGCTGCTTGCTGGTGGCCGGCTACGTGGGGAACATGGAGGGGCCAATGCGGAGGGAGGTCTCCCAGAAATCTTCGTGCTTGAGGCCCTCTCCTGTGTTGACCATCCACCGGCGGGAGTAGGTGGGGACCTGGTTCATGAGATGGAAGCAGTGGGCTGAGAGCAGGGTGGCGAAGCCTTGGCGGAGGTCTTTGTAGGGATACTGGGTGAAGCTCATCTCCTTGACCAGAGGAAGGTCCTTATTGCCAGCCCAGATTTTCTCACTGGGCTCCCCTGGTCCTTGAACACTTTGTGGATTGGGTCAATTTCCGACTTCCCAGGGAACAGGGGCCTCCGAGTCGGCAGCTCCCATGCACCCCACCGACCACACTTCCAGGGCCGGGTACTCCCAGGTACCGAGCAGCAGCTCCAGGTGCAGCAGCACGAGGGCACAATGATTGGGGCATCCACCTGCAGTCGGGACCCATACTCTGGTGCCAGCTCAGAGTCCCCACCTTGCGGACCCCAGTGCGGCTCAGCAGCCCGTCAGAGGTCTTGAGGTGGCAGTGGAGGACCCAGTGGGCCTGAAGGTGCCTCACGCCGCGCAGCAGCTGGATGATCAGCATCTCCACCTCCCCTGGCAAGAAGGGCTGCTCCACGGTCTCCACCAGGCTCTTCGTTCGTGCCCCACTGAGTTCACTAAGCAGATCTAGTCCACGATGCTGCCGCCGACACGCTCCCTGACATGACGGAGTTGGGGTGCTGCGCCGGGAGGGTAACGTTCATCTCCCTCGACAACGTGATACCCCTCCTTCTCCTCTATCTTCTACGGCTTCAGGCCACAGTTTCCTGTCTTCTTGTCCTCGCTGTGCACCCCACCTGGAGGGTGCCCTTCTCCCTCCTTTTCAGGCCCTGGACCTCCGCGCTCCCCCAGCCTGTGGGAAGGCGGGTGCTTGCGCAGCTCCTGCTGAACCTCAATGGGCTCCAAGGCCAGGAGCCCAGCATGCAGTGTCCTCAGTGCGCTGATCTGCTGGGTGCCCACCCACCTGGCCTCCCCTTCTCCACCAAATCGTGGCTCTGGAACCAGCGTGGCTGTCAGCCTCTGGCTCTTCATCCCCTCTTATCTCCTCTTTGCTCACCTCCTCAGCTGAGTGTCCAGACATGTGTTCAGAGTCACTCCCTGTTTCCTCTTCTTCCTCCTGCTCCTCTTCCAAACCTGACGGAGTGGACCCAGGAGGACTCAGCAGAGCTGGTCTCCCTCTCGCTGTCTCTGACATCTTGTAAGCCAGAGGGCAGCTCTAGCTCTTCCACCTTCTCATATTTTACTGGCTTCCAACTGTCTGCCATCTCAAACCTCTCCAGGCGGCCTCCTCAGGCTATACCTCCAATGGCTCACCCTCCTCTTGTGGCTGTGGTCCTCATGTGCGCTTCTGTGATGCACTGAAACTTCCTTCCCAGCCTCACACTCCTCCTGCTCCTTATGGCCCTGCAGCTCCCGCTGCCCGTGCAGCTCCCCCACCCCTGCTCACCAGTCCTCTCCTGCAGCTCCAGCTCCAGGTGGCTCCTCTTTGTTCTGCCTCTGCTGCCTTTCCCATTCCCTGTGGGTTTTATCTAGTTCTCTATTGTCGCTTCTGATGTTAGTGTTCCCTTTCTCTCTTTCACTCTTGCATGCTTCCCTGCTTCTGCTGCATGGCTACGATGCCTATTTTCTCCTTTCGCTTTTCATCTTTCCTGTGATGAGCTCTTTCCTTCCAAGACATTTGCTGAGGTGGTTTGATAGCCAAAGAATCTTCTTCCTCACCTGTCTTCCCTGAAGTCCTCTTCTGCAATGGGAGTTCCTTATTGTTACCTCCTTGCAGCTGTCCCTCAGCTCCTCTCCTCAAGGGAATCCCAGGCCATTGGATTATTTTTTCAATCATCCTGTTTTAATTATTTTAAAACATAAAACAATATAATTATCTTTACAGTTAAAATTCAGCTATATCCATACATTCTATCACCAGAGTGCCCTGCCCAGAAGCAGGGAATTAAAATGAGACCTGAAGACACAGGGAGGGGAAACTGAAGATCAAAGGTCCAGCTTTGGGTCACGTGTTCGCCATTCAAACACACTCCAATGCTTTTCATTTCACAGCTTATTACAGTTTTTGCAGGAAGTTCTTTAAAATAATTTTATCCCAGACAGCAGGCTTCTTCAATGATACATAGTTTCATGACATGTATGTTTCCATCAAATGGATAGGAATAAAAAGCAATTTTTATTTTTGTCTTTTTTGGTAGGGAAGTACAACTATCCACCAGATTCCTTTAGTAATCAAGGAGGAAAGGAGAGGCAAGAAAAGACCTGGGCTGTGCTGAGTGCTGGTTTCGATTTGTCTTTCTGAGGTGTGACTTCAGAAGCATTAAATCACATTCACGCTACTACAATGATTAGTACTAGTATTCATTTTTTAAATGATAAAAAAGAAAATACTCAATGGACATGAAAATGAAAAGGTTTTTGTTTTGTTTTGTCTTTTATTGCAGGTCAGTTTTCCTTCCCAAAAAAGATGCAAAATAAACAAATAATTAGGATGGTAACTCCTTTGGATATTCCATTTCACCTAGTTGCTTGTTCCCCATATGGGTAAGGGTAAGAGGCATTAAGTACTATTAGTAATGTTATAGTAGTAGCTCAGTGTGTTGATGAGAGTTAATTTGAGGTCCATCAATCCTTTGAATGTATTCTTCAGCTGCCCACATCAGTTCAACTATCATGCAAACTACCAAGGGAGGAAAAATATAGCCCAAGATTCATTTGCTGCGATTTTTAAGTGCCCTTTCTTCCATAAAGCCCCAGGGTGGTGAAAATGTGCTGTGTTTCCTGGCATGAACTCCCATCTTCTGAGGGTCCTGAGAAGGGGAAGGACTGGTCCTGAAGCCCTCATGATGAAAGGGGGTGGTCCCATTGGGTGGAACAAATGTGACCTAAAACCTGGGGGTGGGGACAGAGCAATACCAGTGGGTGGCAGGGAATGTTCACTACAGCTGCAAGACCACTTGGGGGGAGGTTGAAGTAGCTGGCAGAAGCTGCTTCTTCTACTGCAGGAGGAAGAAGAGGCCCTGGCAGCCCTGGAACAGGCTGTAGTTTGATCTCACAGGCTGTAGCTCCAACCTTCTTGGCTTTTCCTCTGGCTGCTTGGGACCCTCCCCATTTCATGCTGAGTCTGCGACCATTAACAATCAACTTATTCAAGGACTTCTCTTCAGCCATCTGCAGCCTGCCTGTGTATAAAAGCGCACTGCTGTCTTTGCACAAAAGTGATGGTCCACACCTCTCCAAACTAGTAGAGGTGACTTCTCAGGTCTGTGTCAGTAATGGTATCACTCAAACCACCAGCATGTGGTGTGGTGATAGTTTTGTCCTGGGGGGGGGGGGGGGGCAGATGAGGCATTGCTCATGCCCACTTTAGAAGTTTGTCTGCCACTGGGTCATCGATTCCAAAGTATCTGTCTTTTGTGTTCTGACCAGCAAGAGGAACATCTGGATCTGCAGTCTTCTCATGCCTATGTGGACATGCCTCTCCTCTCTTACACAATCCTTTCACACAGAAGGAGCAAATATGATGTCGATTTCTCCTGCAGTTAGGGTGGTCCCATACAGTTCAAGTAGCATGTCACTGGTGGATGTGGCTTTTCCAAGCATGCCAACCAGTCATGTTCCCTCACAGTTAAAAAATCTCTCTCCATGTTCTCGTGTATAGTTTTATTTGTTGACATCTGACTTTGGCATATCATCTTTAAAAGACAATCCTGCATCACAAGCCATACTCTAGGTCCAAGCGGCAGTTTTGACTACATTCTTCAATTTACTGTAAGTCTGGCACACTTCCTTCTTCTAGCAATGCATGTGGACCCCAGGGCAACTTCAAGTTTGCATTTCTTTCCAAACTTTTCTGGAAGTCCCAGCTCTAGCAAATTCACCCTTCCTTTGCTTTTTATTCTGTTCAGGTCCTCAGTGGATTGGGTGGGGTTCATCTGCACTTGTGAAGGATCACATTACTCCTTCCATTGATTCAAATGCTAATCTCTTGGAAATACCCTCATAGCCATACCCAGAAATCAGGTTTTACCAGCTCTCTGGGCATCCCTTAGCCCAGTCAAGTTGACACATAAAATTACCATAATACGATATTTCCAGAAATTGTCATGTAAAGTGTCTACACAGATCTTCAAACAGAACTGACTGGAAGGGGAAAAAAAGGATGGACAAGCTAGACTTTAATTCCAGAAAGCCATTTTTTTAATGAAAATAAATTTATTGAAGGTTAGCAATGACTACAAAATTAATATACCAAATCATTAATGATGCTTTCTGCACTAATGATAACATTTAGATAAGTGGAGAAAATATCAAAGGAGAAAGGGAATTCTTTAAAACTACATTTTATACAGTTTTTATCTATTTGCTAAATCTTTTGCATATTAGAAGATATATTCAGGATGGCTGTCAAGATTTTCATCTAAAGTCATACTTCAAAGACTTCAAAACAGTCCTTCACTAATTAAATGACATTGCAAATCCTCCCATTTGCTTACAAAACAAATATAAGCAATGACCCAATGAGTCTTTCCATGTAAAAAACTTTCAGCTAAAAAAAAAAAAAAAAAAAAAAGAACATTAGCAGAGAATTGGAGATGGTGACCTGAAGAAAAAAATTAACACAATCAAGAAAGCTACCTAATTATTCACATAATTTCGTCTGGTTACCTCAATGCAACTCTGTAATTAAATTGTCTGCATTGTGACGAAAAGAGGCAACAGGACTCAGTCCTGTTCGAAATTCTCCTATAATAATCTGTTTCAATCAATCTGTAAAGTAAAAGTACAGAAGCCACATTAACATTATAGCATCATCTTACAATTATGCAAAAATCAAATCATGAGAACTTGTTTTCCTTTGAAAGTGCAGGATTTAAGAAAAACTCAGTGTATGCACTTTTGAAAGATATGATCAGTGAATATGGCATATACAAAACAGCCACCATCTTAATTATTTTTTAAATAAATAAGCGCACAATAACAAAAAAGGAGAGAAGGAAGGGAGGAGGAGGAGGAGAACCGCAGCACCTGAAGCCTTGTAACTAAATGCTGGTACCCAAATGGTCTGAGTGGTTATGTTTTGCTAAGAGGCACAAAAAAGGAGTCAAAGTGGTGTCGGTAACAATTGGAACCTCAGGACCTTGGCCAACAAGCTCCAGAACGTTTTGTTGGATGCTCATGAGTTTCTATTCCAAATAACACAGCACTCCTGACTCCAGGAATGTCTCTGGGAATACCATCGAAAACTGGGTCTTTGGAAGTAACCAATTTTACACCTGTGAAGTCAATTTCTCAAACAGAGCTTCCAAGACCTCTGGGATGAATTCCTGCAATCCCAGCCCCATCTAACACTCTGTCCCATGCTGACAATATCCCCGAAGTATTTGATATGTGGTCTGAACTTTTCCTGAATATCACGGCAAAAAGACACAGTTGCTGGAAAGGGTCTGCTTTCCCAGGGTAGTGAGCCCGTTCTGCACCTTGCATCTGGCTCACGTGAAGCCCTTGGGCAGGTCCGCAGACTGACCCGACTCCTCAGCGAAGAGCTGCACCCCGAATTTGCAATGTGTGTCCATCTGGTTGCCGTACAGATTGAGAAACTTCTGGATGAGCAGCTCGTAGCCCGCGCGCTGCAGCCTGGATGAGAGTTGCGTGAAAATCGAGAAGCAGAAGAACACCCTACGGCCTGAGGACGCGGCAGCGCCCACGCCGCCACTGTAGGGAGGGTTGGGACAGCCGGCTCGGAAGTCTGTTTCCTGAGCATCTGCCAGAAAGCCATGACAACTGAAGCTTCTATCACAAAGAAACAAGAGGGAACTGATCTTGGCAACTGGCCATCTCTGCCACACAAGGATTATTTCATCCATCCTCACGATACCACATGAACACGTGGGAAACGTTTGCGCATGCCTCAGTTTCCTCTGTTGTCACGAACTTGCGTCTCTAAAAAGATTCCAGAGCACGGACTCGACAGTGTGTGAGAAGAAAAAGGAGGTAAAGCCCATGAGTGAAGCAAAAGAAGTCTGTATTCAGAAGGAGAGGAGGAGACACTCTCAAAGACAGCAGGTCTTCCAGAGAGGCAGCGACATGGACGGACTAGGGATCTGAGTGTCAAGGAGTCTGGCACCTTGTTTTCCACGCTCAACCTGTTGTTAGGGTTCTGAGATGGGACAAGGTTTCTTATTGCCTGATGGACTGTCTCCTTTTGAATTGACTGGAGGGCTTCCTATGAGCACCCTTTGTGATTGAGTTCCTTTGTTCTTCCCAGCAGATGTCTCTGAGCCTTAGCAGGTGCACCTGGAGTTGATCGTTAACGACATTTTAAACTGATTCCTGGCTCTGGTTAGCCATACCTTCAACTGAATTGCACTTTTTGGCATTTTAAACTGAACTCACACTGTTTTATGGTTTGATGGCTCTGTACTGATGACTGGCAGTACTTTAAATCAGCCGCATTTGATTTATTGCTTTCTGGCTTTGGATTTCCCATCTCCACCACTCTGCCCATATCTGACTTGCTACCTGTCACTCACAAACCACCTTATGAAGTAACTTCTATCATTACCTCCACTTTACAGAGACTTAGAGAAGATTCTTGACAAGATGTCATAGTCAAGATCCCAGGTGACATGTGACTGAACCTCATGTGAGACCCCAAGGTGGCTTACCCAGCCAAGTCATTCCTTAATTCCTCACCCACAAAAACAGATAGTAAATGTGTATCTTCATTTGAAGGCACTTTGTTTTGGAGTAATTTGTTTGCAGTCACTCATATAGCTTATGCTGGGAGGCTTCCAAGAATATGGCATTTTACTCTGGGACTCTGAGAAGCTGCCTGTGTACAGAAAGCCTTGGGCTCAATGCCTGCAGACCTGACTCTGGTGCTGCTGCTTGTACCTCATAAAACCTGTGTGATCGGATGAGTGGATTAAGCTGTGGCACATACATACAAGGGAATACTACGCAGCCCTCAGAAGACATGAAAGAAACACTGTCATATGAATCAACATGGATGGAACTAGAAGGGATTATGTTAAGTGAAACAAGTCAAAAGAAGCAAGATAGATGCCAGATGTGTGTGTGATGTGAACAACAAAACAAAGGAATAGATGAAACATAACCAACCCTGAAACATTTGCAACGGAACTGAGGTTACTGAAAGGGAATGGGGTGGGTGGGGGCAAATGGTGGCGGAGCCCCTTGGACAATGGGGAAGAACACTTGGTGATTTGGTGGAGGGCATGGTGTGTTGAAATATATCTAAGAAATGGAAAACCTATACATCGGAAATTATTTTAATGTGTAGAATAATTACTACGATTTTTAAAAAGTGAGGAAAAAAGCTATGTGACCCTCGTCTGACTTGGGGTTCAGTGTTCTAAAGTGCTTTTTAGAGAGAAGGAGGCAGCTTGGGCAAGATGGGGTCTCAGAAACTCCAGCTTACAATTCTAACTGTTGGAGGGGGCATGCTTTGGGAGCCCAGTATGGCATCTGGGACCAGACCGGCAGCTGCTGTTGCATGGACAGGACCCAGGCTGCCACCTCCTGTCTCCAGCCCCCTGAGTCCCACTGCCCAATGACTGGAATCAGAGCTCAAACTAAACTAGTGGCAGCAGCCTCTGCAGTGGAAATTTCTGGGAAGCGGTTATACGGGCCACAATTCAATCACCCTGGATAACACTTGAGAGCTCACACCTAAGAAGCAATGGGAAAGAAGGTGGGATTGTTCAGGTCTCCAGGACAGAGAAATAATTCTACACCCATGATTCCCAATCAGGGCCAGTTTTGACCCAAGGGGACGTTTGAGGATGTTCGAAGATGCTTTGAGTTGTCACAACTGAAGATGTGGCTGCTACTGGCATCTGTGTAGGCAGAGGTCTGGTGTTGCTAAACATCCCATAATGTACAGGATGTCCCCACTACAAAGAACTGTCCCTCCCAGAGTGTCAAGTGTACTGAGACTGGGAACTGCTCTAAGTGAAGGTATCTGGGGAGCAAAGAACAGAGGCTCATAAAGGATTTTATCCCAAAATGTCACAAGACAAAGGGGATAATTATTGAGGGGAAAGGGGTCTATAATTAGTTCAAGGGTAGGTTACACTGCTGAGAGCCCTCTCTCTTACACACACACACACACACACACACACACACACACACACACACACTCACAAGATAACCCATACACTGGCAGAACCAGGTGCAGTTAGCACAGGTGCCATCCCCTGCGTGCTAGCGTGGGGAAGCTTCACACAGTTATATATATTACAGTGTATATTATAATATCAATTATGTAAATGTATTAAAATTTAAATTATATGAAATATAAATACAAATATTATATTACCCAATTTACATTGCAATTGGGTCATTTCTTTTTTTTTAGAAATAGAGAGGAGGAAGAAGAATTTAAGAGGGAGGGAGGGAGAAAGGGAGTGAGAAAGGGAGGGAAGATACATCTTTATTTAGCTGCTCATTCTTGGTTTTTCATCCAAACCCCAGGTCTTGAAACCAGGTCTTAGGCTGGATGTTGTCCAAACCCCACACCGCTGAGCCACAAGGGTGCAACCCAGGAACCTTTTTCTAGAGAGCCACACGACAGCCCTGTGTGTGTGTGTCTGTGTGTATATCTGTGTATGTATGTGTGTGTCTGTGTGTAATCCTGCAGCTCCAGTCAAGCCATCAGATGAATGCAGCCCCAGCGACTATTCACAGCAGAATGCGGAAAGGTTTGAAGTCACTAAGTTTGGGGCAATTTTTTTAGACAGCAGTGCACCACTGATACAGGCCCGAATGCAGGCGAACAACCTTGTAGAACTACACAAAGGTCCGAAAGACTGGAGAGAAGAGTATGAAGGGGGAGACTCCAAACAAAATCAGAAAAGAAGGCAAGAATGAGATGGTGAAGGAGAGTCTAGATCACATTAAGGCTCTCAAATAAAGTGTGCTTTGTTCTAAGGCAGAGCAGTGGCCTGATCGAGTTTCATTTTCCAAAGATGGCTCTAGTTCTAGGCGGGGCGGGTCGGTACACAGTGGCAGCCCCTCATGAGCCAGGAGAGAAATGAATGTGAGACACTGGAAAAGCGGTGGTAACGGGATTTACTTACTTTTAGGGAAGATATGGACAATCGAGGCGACCTGGAACTTCTGGAGATAAAGAGACGATAACTTCACTTACTGAGAAGGTGCACAAGGTGCAAGATTAAGAGCGGTGTTTTGTTCAGGCAAATGTGAGGTGCTTCTGGGACGACCAAGTACAGATAGAAGGAACTCAGTGTGCAGGTCTGTCGCCACAGAGCGTGAGTTGAGCCATGAAACTAGGAGAGAACGGAGGCCCCAGTGTACGCACACTCATCCCTGTACACATGCCATAGCCGCAGGGCAACTGCTGTCAAGGACTGTTGGTGGTTCGGTGTCTGGAGGGTTAGTTGTCATTAATGAAGCGCCCACGCTGTGCGAGCTGCTACTCTGTCCTCTAATGATCTGTATTAATAAGACACTTCTGAATAATCCCAACTTGGTGCAGACCTATATGAAATTTGTTACCTCCTTTGCCATTTTGAAAATAAGATTAGATGCTTGTGTTAACAGAGTCAAAATTCTTGACTCAGAAGTCCCAACTCTGCCACTTATTAGCTCTGGGAAGATACATTTCTGAATCTCCATTTCATCACGTTCGACAGAAGAATTACAGCCATAATGCTGCCCTCACAAAATAGTTGTGAGGAGTAAGACTATGTGAAAAATAACTTATGTGACGGGATCTCAAAAAAGGTTTGCTTTCATAAAGTAATACTCCCAGACAGTACACCAATTCTTTCATTGGGTTGAAAGTACATATTCGACGTGGCTCATAGCATCTTAAAGCTTAGTCTGCTCTAACCCCAGATCCTCCTGCCAGACTCCCCACCACTCTTGACTTCTCTTTGCAACAATTTCAGCAGTTAGTGGCCCCCTGGCCCTCCGCACAGCTCACTCCCCTGCAGTGAGCTGAGTAGCAGAGCAGGCAATGGTAAGTGTAGGTTCAAACTGGATTCAGCCTCAAGGATTTGGAGGTTGTACTGGCATGTAACTAGTTTTAACAGAGCTATTAATCCCAAAAGTTAAACTCAACTGCAGTGGGCCAGAAAAACTCTTCTAGATCACATATAGAGTCATTTATTTTTACATGCAGAAAAATACAGTCTTAATGGTTTGACAGATTTTTAAAATTCTAATAAGATCTAACAGCTCAGGGAGTAAAGAATCAGTGGTTGGAGGGAAACAAGAGGGGAAAATAAGGTAGAGAGGTGCTTGAAAAAAATTCATGGAAATATATTTGAGCCCAGAAAAAAAGATTGCATAACTTCTGGAAGTTTTGAGACAATTAGCGAGGTTGGGAATGATTAGCGATAGAGAAGGCCCTCGCTTGCACTGATAGCAATACCCTAAAAGATCACGAGATGGCAACGTTACTCTATAAGTGTCACGTTCCACCCACCCATTGGCAGTTTTATTGATGCTGTGCAGGCAGTCATCAATGCATTTGCTGTCACTTCATGCTCCTGGCTTGACCCCCAGCCACTTTCCCATCAGCAGCCCCGAAGCGAAATGAAACTCTGACTGTATTGCTATGTTAAAATTGTTATATTGTATTACAACCTATTCTCACTTATAAAAGCAATTGAAATGGAATGTTTTAATACAAGATAGAAAATAAACAAACGAAACCTCATGGGACGTTACTCTTTCCCTTGTCTGTGAATCAACAGCTAGAGAGACAACTTCCCAGTTAAACTGGGTGTCACCCACCTGCTCTAAAATAACTCCTTAATCTGGAGTTGTGGCTGCTGGCCCCTGAGATGGAATTTAGCCTAAAGGTGATCTAGGAGACTGAGCCCTTCCCCAGAGAAAATCCTTTTTTATTATGCAAAAATTCAACCACCACAGATCCAGTTATCATCTTTCAGAACCTGGAAGGATGGAATCCTGGTTTTGTGTCCTCTCCTGCAGGGGGTCTTCACCTGGGTGGCTCCCAGAGACATCTAAACACCCAGAAAATTATCGTATCAGTGGGCATGTGATGCCCCATGTATTGTCCCAGTCTCTGTGGCCATCCCTCTTTCCTCATCATGACCAGAAAACGTGTAAAAGAAACATGGTAGTATCATTGATAATATTTAATTCAGCCTGTATTCTCTGAGGATCATATTCTTTTAAACAGAATGGTCTATGAGCCCTTGAATAAACAGCTGTCACAGGAAATGGAGAAAAATGGGTAGATGCAGACTTGTCATGCTAAAGCCATTTCCTATTTTGAAATGTCATATGATCTTTCACTTAGTGACTGGATGAAGTGCAGCAGAGATGAATTATTTCTTACATTTGAGGTTGTCCAGTCACAAAGCATGATACAGAAAGTTTAAGGAAAATACTCTTAGGTACTTTAAACTGAGAATATCTAGGTGTATTGATTTCATGCCTGAGAAGAAACCAAGAACACATATTTTAAAGTTTGTTTAATAACAATGACACCCAAATGCACTTTGCTCTATCATCCATTAAATGTGCGTTTCATTGCAGATATTTCAGAAGTCATTTTGAAAATAAGCATACATAATTATTCACAGAAGATGCCGCTTAAGGCTTTGCTATCAAACATAGCTGTCCTAGTCAGTTCACAAAGAGTATAAAGTGCAAAAGCTCCATTTCCAAAGGCCTTAAATCACTCCTAAAGAATGGAGATTAAATGCTACCACAGACTGTGGGCACACTCTATAAAGTGGAAAGCAGAAACACGGAATATGTCTGGAAATACTATATTTGCTATGATTACAAATAGTGATGATAAAATAGTCTTAAATCTGGTTTGACATAAAAGGAAAGATACAATTCAAACAATAAGTCCCTTAGAGTAAGGGCCATTTAAAAAAAAATTCTGTAGATGAATGTCGTCTTTAAAATCCACTGAGAGTCCCACGCAGGCTCAAAACTGCTCCTTGGCCAGCAGGAGTGCAGCACTGACAAAGAGCTGGCTAGAAGGGTTCCAAGTTCATTTGAGGACAAGGGGCTCTAGAAGGCCAGTATCAGCCCTCACCTGTCCCCAGAGATGGTTCCACCTTAGCTTTGAGGGTCACAGAGCCAGGAAAGGCTCAGACCCCGTGCTTGGGTCTGCCTGGGACAGACTCGAGTCAGCGAGATGAACTGGTGAGACACACCTCTACACACCTGAGATCCATTACACACAAACAGATTCTTACAAAGCCTGTGTTTGACAAGCAGCAAGCTTTGTCCCCCAACAGAACATCTTTGATCACTGATAACTAATGCTTTAGGTAATCTTCAGAGGGACAGGAGCAGAGGTGTCCAAAAATGTTGCCCATTATCAAAAAGATTCTAAAAGCTCCTCCCCACATATCTAAATGAAGAGTTTGCTTTATAACATCATACAGGGAAGAAAATATTTCTTTCTAAAACCCAATACTATAAAACAAGAATCACTGACTAAATGATAACTTGGTAGCATTAATGTTTTTTAATATCCTAAACACAGTCCCTGCTAGTTATGGATCTTGGGAAAATTCTAACCAGAACAAAATTCTGACACCTCATGACATTTACTCAGCATGGTTAACTCCTAAAGATGTCAAATCTCCACTGCTTGCATGGTGGGGCAGGGCATGGGAGAGGGGGTCGTTGATTGCGTATCAGTCATTGAAACAAGCAATTTTTTAATCTGAAAGAATCATAATCTATAGTCATAAATTTAACAGCCTTTTCCCATAATTCGTCAATCCAAGTGCAGAAGCCGATCAAAAAGTAGGATTCAGTTAATTCTTTCTTGGGGCCCATTCATGTCCATCTCAATTAAAAAGGAAGGTTCAGTAGTAAGTCTCAGAATCCAGTGATGAGTATTCAAGTGTAGAGTTCACTCTAGAGTATTCCAGAATCTGCTCTTCATGAAAATTAAACAACTGGAATCTATATTCCATTCAGGCTACAGATAAAGATCCATTGTAAAAGACTGTTTACAACTACATTAGGAGAAACAAACAAAAAAGCTGAGACGATACAAGAAAATTAATAATGGTTATCTTTAAGCAAGAAAAATAGGTTGCTTTATTCCTTCTTTGATTTTTCAATAGATTCCTTTGTTAAATGCATGTAGTGCTAATAAAAGCATTATAAATATAAATGTGAATGCTGCCATAAACCTAACTTCAAATTAATTGCTTTGACTTGCCATCCTCTGCTGGCCAGCTGGAGTGCTTTCCATTCAAAAGTAGTTAATGCATTGTTCTCAAATATAGCTCATTCCACTTTCTCAGCCCTCATCTCATTCAAACCAACCTTTAAAAAGGCATTCTGTCTTTCCATCAAAAGCATTCGGTTCAGCGTGTTAGTTATTTAGATGAGGGGTGGAAACAGCACTGAGTCAGGGCAATTTCTTCCTTTCAGTGTAGATGCATTTCATCCCTACCTCCAACAACACTCAGAAACTTCCAGGTCAAGATCAAAGTCTTGAATCTAGACATAGTGTTCCCCAGGGAACAAGCCCTTCACCTGACAGGGAGAAGTAATCCCTCTTTTACTGTTGGAACAATGCTATTATTACCGAGGAAACTTCAAGACAGAAGGCAAATTTCACATACACAAAACCCCACTTCTACACTCTGATTGTCACCCACACTTCCACACTAAGATGCCTGGGCTTAAGACCCATCCAACTCCAACTCCAGAGCATTTTTCTAGCAGAATGAATGAGAACAGAACCCATGCTGGCAAAGCAACCTGAAATCAGGATGGTCTGATACTTCCCTTTAAGAAATGCTAGACTAGAAACCCAAAGGGCTTAACAGCAGTTTTCAAATCCTGTGCCAGGAAACATTTCGATCTCATAAAGTCACAAATAGCTAATTCAAATATGTTTTTAAACTAATAAAGTAGCATGTATATTCATCTAATACCAATTTTCTCTACCTTAGAAACCACCAATTTGTTACAGTGCATTTTCACTGCCTGCTATATAATGAATGAAATGCTGTAAGTAGAAACTTAAAATATATGTAAACTTAATAAGGTTCCATAAAGATTTCTTACTGCAAACAGCCTTCTGCTGTTAAAATAAATTGAAAACCACAGAATTAGAATAGTTGTGCATTTTTAAACTCTAAATTCAGTTGCTTATTTTCACCTTAGATCCTGTGCAAATTCTAACTAGAGTAAGAATTCCTGGGCCCCCAACTGCCAGAGGCCAGCCTTAGGTGTCTAGGACACTGACATGATTCCTGTCCACGCGGGAAGACACGTCTCTCCCGCCGCTCCCACACTGGAATGCTGCAATGCCTGAGTTAAAGCGAGTGTCCCTGAGTTCTGCCAGTCCCGCCTCACACCGCGAAGACAGCTGTGGAGTCTTCCCCTCAGCCCAGTGAAGAGAAGCGTTGGAGCCGGTGTTACTGGAGGTGAGAAAAACTCAAGGCAACACATTTGTCCCGTTGGCCCAGCCACCCACTGCAGGCAGCATGGCTGTCCACTGCTCAGAGAAACCCCAGGAAGCACCTCCCACTGTCAGAGTCTGGCCTGTAACTCCCACAGTATTAGAAATAGGAGAAGACAGAAGAGGAGAGATTTTGAGAAGAGTTTCCAGAAGAGGACAGCATACAGGAGACTTCCAATGAGAAAAAGTTTCCAAAACTTCATGTTTGCTCCAAATTTTGAGCCAGGACCTGGACCACGACTGTAAGGAGCCCATTGGCCATCTCACAAAGGTGAAGCAGGAAGGAGCGGGGTTTGTGGACCCCGCCCTGGTTTTGTCTGTATGTTGGATCCTGGGCTGGGGTGGTGGGGGGCAGAACACAGGATGTTTGAAATGTGTGCTCATCTTCAAGAATGGCTTAAGGTGGAGTGTAGTTCTGGCAGAGAGGGTTTCTCTGAGCTTCACCCTCACCTGAAGTCCAGTGTCTCTCTCACAGCAGAGGTAGTGTCAAGAATCACAAGAAGATGTACAACCTGGGTCATAGGAGCTGGCGTGGAAACTAGACTCGCAGCCACAAGCCCTGCGTGTGTTTCATCTGGGTTTTTTTAGGCCAGTTTCCCCAGGTGAGACTGTCTGGCATCTTCCATGGGTAAGAGGAGCCTGTCTGCCGCAGCATCTGTTAACAGAGTCCCTCCACTAGCACGTGGGAACAGCCATCCGGAGCAGGCACACTGTCGCCCAGAAAGGTGGCATGGCACAGCACGGGGTTCCCCGGGGACTGCCCTGCCATGGCCCAATGGGCCACTGCGTCTGGGAGTGACGCTAAGAAGTCGCACCGGGTGCCCCTCAGGTCTGGGAAAGGGGAGGAACCTATTATCCGCAGGCACCGCAAAGCTCCATACATACAGTAGTTCGAGCCTTAGGGAAGAGAATTTTTAAAAAACAAACGCCATTCCAACTCTGTGAGCAGCCCCCGCCCCCAAACCCCAAAGTCTCTGCTAGCGAAGGAGGCCCAGTTCTGGAGGGAAAACAAGCAGAAAAGCCTGCCGCCGCCTTGCCGTCACGTGATCTTGACTGGAGATTTCTTGTTGGCGCACAGGAGGGACACGTAGGGGACCCCGATGAAGGCCCATTTCTCGCTGGGCCAGAACTTGATGACCGGGCCTTGCTCAGGGATCTCGGATGCTGCATCAAAGTAGGCAAAGCAGACGCAGCCCAGGTAGGCAGCCAGGCAGATGAGGATGTGCCTGCAAATGGAGCCGAGGGTGAGACCCGGGCACAGGCGGCTACGGGGAGGACCGCCCTCCCCCGGACAGACACCCTCCCGGTTGTGATGACCACGGGCGCCCCTTCTAACAGTCCTGGAGATGGCCGGAGAATGATAAATCTGGAGTACATGGGGCCTGCTTTTGAATGTTCCTAGAGGATAAGGCCATGGGATGATGTGTGTGTGTGTGTGTGTGTGTGTGTGTGTGTACAGGTGTGTATATTTATATATATATATACACACACACACACACACATATACACACACATATATATGTTGGTTAAATTTATAGAACATCCATATTGTTTTGTTTTGTTTTTTAAAGGAAAGATGCAGGCAGGTATGTGAGTAGGCAGGTAAACAAGGAAAGGATGAAGAAACATTTATTTTATTTAATTGTTCATCCTCATTGTTTCCGCTGACCCCAAGTCTCAAATCTGGGTCCTGGGATGTATGTGCACTGTGTCTGGTGGCCTTATCCTCTAGACCACTAGGGTGTGCCTAAAGCATTCATATTGTGGAGCATTATTTGGATATAAAAGTGATGAGAAGTTCAGAGGCATTGATAAAGAAAGTTGTCCATGACCTAGTATTTGGTTTAAACTAAAAAACAATAGTTTGCATCTTGTATTCTACTTTTGTTTTTTTAAAGTAGAATTAGAAAAAATATACATACACACATATAAAACATCTGGAAGGATATACCTTAAACTGTTAACAATTATTATCTCTTTGGTAGAGAAAATTATGAGAGACTCTATCCTCTCTCTATACTTTTATGTTGTTTAAATATGTATAAAAGTATATATAATTTTGTAGCTGGGACAAAAGATGTGTCAACTTTGAAAAACAAATCAGAAAGCACAACAAATTTAGAAAATTAAGTTTGAACCAATTATTATAGTCAAATTTTAAATTCAGGTGTGTACATTTATCAAAATTTATCAAAAGATACACTAAAGTTGTGCCCTGGGAGACCAGCACTTAGGTTAATCACCCCCAAAGAAGCGCAGGTCACATACCCCTGGGTTTGAGTCCCCAGATCCTAGGGGAAACAGGCAGTGTGAAAACTAAATAAATAAAAATGCTTCTTCCTCTCCTCTTTTCCTGCCTGCCTGCTTACTTGGCTTCATTCCTACCTGCACCTTTCCTTTAAAATAAAAATATACTTCAAATCTGTGTTTTATTTGCTGTAAATTCTTACTCTACAAATACATAAAATGCACCTTAATTCAAAAGTGAGTCAAGATTGAATCTAAGAAATATCAAGCAATGAATCCTAAGACTGGAATCCCCTGTTTTTGTTATTTTCTTTTGTTTTGCTTTTTGCAAAGTGTTCTGGAAACTCCCAAGCCTTAAACTGAGACCAGGGTAGGTTTCACAGTATATAAGACAAGTTCTTATGTTTAAGGGAATTCTTTCAATCATACAGTGTTAGGCATCTCCAGAGAGGAGTCAGATTTGTGAATCTAACAAAATGTTTCCAACTCTTTACTTCCTGGAATTTCTCCTGGGATGTTCTCCATTTATAAGGGACATTCCAAAGCTGATTTTTCTTAGTCTCTGCTATTGTTTGCAATCAGAAGTCCTAGAGGGCAGGGAGGGAAAGACCACTCAGTCTGGAGCTGAAGTGGGTGGTAGGGAGAAAGCCTCTGGATTTCCTCCCTGGCTTTCTGGGTTCTGTTGTGTGTGTAAACTGCTTTTTGTTTGTTTCGAAAGCCTTGCTAGCTGTTTGTTTAAACCAAGTGTACATGCTCCAGTTCCCTATCCCTGAATTCCTAGGCTAGGCTTCTATCACCAGGTGGGTGATCCTGAACAACTCACTTTACTTCCCTGGGCTTGTCTCTCCCTGTGGAATGGGGAGGGGCGAGGGGATTGTCCCTACATGACCTGCGAAACCCATGCTGCCCCTGGTCACTCAGGTCAAGATGGGCTTGGTTCCTAGTGTGGACCATCCTACATCACATCTGCTACGAGCTTCCCCACCTCCCTCCAACCTAGAGATCTAGCTAGAGCTCAGGTTACGGATTCAGATTCGCTTTTCAGGGGCCTTCATGCTTTAATAATGGAACAGTGTGAAGAGGCCACAGACTTGAGGCATAAACAATTCAGTCTTGTTCTGGCCAAGCCTGTTCCCTGGAGACATTTTTGTTTTTGACAATACTTGGTTGTTTCTGAAACATCTGACAGTCTGCTTGAGGGCTTGGTTCTGTCCCTGTGCACACCTGTGCTCCTGGCAGGGTGAGCGGAGCCTGACCCAAGTGCAGACACCCGTCTCACAGCCGAACTCTTCCCTTCCGGTTCTCAGGGGCTTACCACACACAGTGCAGGTAGGGAAAGTGGAAGGATGACAGCAGTTCACAGAAAGCTCGGTCACTGATCCAGCAGAAGAGGGCAAGTGTCCACCAGAGGCCCGAGAAGAGACCCAGCTTAAATACACGCACGTTGTCACACCTACATGGGGACCAGAGAGCACCTCTGTCAGTGTGGGTTTCAGCACCTCCGCTAGTTACTCCTCTGGTTCCTCACATCTTCCCAACCCCTTGGCCTCAGGATTCCGACCCAACATATCATCACTCCACATATTTGTGGATGTGGATATGCATGTACACAGATGACTCAGATTCATGCCTCTCAGTCAGGCTCTCCCCTGATTCCAGGCACACATATCCAACTACCTTCTTGATATGTCCACCTGATGTCTAACACGGGTCTACATTTCTAACGTTTCCAAGAGTGCCCTAAACTTGCCCTTAGAGCTCTCTCAGGAAAGGTCACTCCATGCTTTCAGAAGCTCAGACCAACAGTCTTGGAGTCGCTGTTTTTTCTCACACCCCCACATGCAATCCATCAGTTATATCTTCAAATTGTATCCCAAACTGGATTTCTTCCTACCACCTCCACTTGCATCAAAGTCACCATCATCTCTTGTTTGCGTATTGCCTAAGGCCTTCCACCTTTGCTCCCACAGGTAACACTCAGAAGCTTCCCACCTGGCCCCCTTCAACCAGAGCAAAAGTCAAAGCAATCTCAGTGGTCACAGGCCCCACGTGCTTCTATTTTGTCCTCTATCTCCCCTTCTCCCTAGTCTGTCCCTCTCAGCCTCTGTTCCTCACACCCCAGAAGGATCCTTGCCTGTTCTCAAATATCCCTGGCATTTGTCTAGGCCATAGCATTTTTGGTTCCTGACACCCAGAATGCTCTTGCCTGGTTATCTGCCTGATTCCCCATATTCAGTGTTTGTTCATGTGTCACTCAGTAAGACCCTTCCTCACCACATATTTAAATGGCGCCACCTGTCTCTCTCCCCTAAGCAACAGTCTTTATCACCTCGTCCCTCCTTTAATTTTCTCTGTGGTGATTATAAATCCTCTGACACCCTCTATGTTTGCTTTGTTTACAGTCTGCCCGCCCCACTGACATGTAAGCTGTAGGGCTGTTGTGTCCCCACCATCTGGAATTGAGTGAGGCACAATGAAGGCTCCCCAGATTTTCTGGGAATGCGCTCTGACAAACACTGGGACAAACTTTTATGAAACAAACCTAACACCCCAAAGCAATTTTCAATTCTCATTTTCTTTCCTTATGACCCAATTGCTGATAATGTGTATGACTTCCATTGCTGGGGGTGGGGGGAGGAGTTGGTGGCCCAGAGGGCTTCTAAATCCTCCCTCAGGATTTCCTTTCCTCAACAGACATTCCTCCTCAGTCAGGTCACATCTCTCAGGACCCAGAGTTGAACATAACATCTGCGCCCCCGAGACGGGATCATACTTATTTGTTCATGTTTGTTGAACAAATAATTGTCCACAGTTGGATTTGCTAGCACCTGTGCAGTTATCTGATAAAAACATCAGCAAAAGCATCAGTAAAAAACATAACGAGCAGCAGGTTCAGAAAGATTTGTTCAAGGTGCACCCTGGTGGTGCAGTGGTTAAGAATCTCCTTCGAAGGAGCAGGCCACATGTATCCCTGCGTTCGAGTCCCAGGTCCAGGGGGAAGCAATCGGTGTGAACAACTAAATAAATAAAAATGCTTCTTCCTCCTCTCTCTTCCTGCCTGTCTACTCACCTTCATTCCTGCCTGCATCTTTCCTTTAAAGAAAAAAAAAAAAGACTTGTTCGAAAAACAAACCAAAGACATTAACTATTGCCTATCCTTTTTGTGAGGAAAAGACCTTTGATATCTACTCAAGTTTTTACCCAATTGTAGGGATTTCTAACTGAGGGGACAAAGACATTTGAAGTTAAAGATGAACATCTGAGGCACACCCTTGGTGGCCTAGCAGATAAGGTCACTGGACATTGTCCACATACATCCCAATGACTCAACATTCGAGACCCAGGGCCGGTGGAACAACCAAGATGAACAACTAAATAAAAATAAATAAATAAATACATGTTTCTTCCTCCTCTCTCTTCCTGCCTGCAGCTTTCCTTCAAGAAAAAAGATGAACATATGAAAGTACCTGATCTACTGCTGATAAATTCATATTGCTTTGGATTTTCATCTCCAAAAAGAAAAGAAAAAAAAGCAAAACCACGAGACAGTAGTTGTGAGGAAGCAAGTTTTTCTGTGGTGGACAGTGGTGTCTTCAGCTGACCCCAACTCCCCCCGTACCTCCTGGTGTCCATGCCCTTGTGAGTCTCTTCCCTTGAGGACCGATGGGGCACATGACTTCGTTCTCACCAAAGAATATAGCGAAGGTGATGGGATGCGCATGTTTATGCGTATAGAGGGTGTGACTGTTGGGAGACTGTATTATCCACTTATTGGAGTCTCTTGCTCACTTTGAAGTTATACTGGGGAATGCTGCCTGACAAAATCTTATAGGTGACCTGTAGGACTGAGGGCAGCCTTCAGGTGACAGTCCAGAAGAAACTGAAGTCCTCAGTCCTACGGTCACGAGAAGCTGAGCAGGCGTGGAGTGGATTCTTCCTGAAGAGAGCCTGAGAGGAGATCTCACCCAGCAGAAATCATGATTGCAGCCTAGTGAGACCCTGGATTCAGTTGAGGATTCAGTTGAGCTGTGCCCGACTCCTCCCACAGAAACAATGAGATAATAAATGTGTTGTTTTAAAACAAACTGAAATACTCTTTTGTAAGAGGGCTAAATGCATCCCTTGAAAAATTTTTTGAAAGAATTAATAGAGGCCCATATCATGAAGACACTGCATTCCGACCCAGTGATCAAAACAGAGATGAAAATTTTCCATTCTTGCTTTTCTCTTAGCACATTGAACTTTGACTAGCTCGGCCTCAGACCTGCTGTCTGGGTTTACAGAGGAGCAGCCCCTAACTCCCGGTCCATCTTCAGGTCATGGCTTTAAGCGTATTGTCTCCGACACCCCTGCTGTCATCTAATATAGGTCTCTTCCCTTTACATTCTCCCACAGTGCCTTGAAACTTCCCTTCATAACATTTATCATAAGCTGAAATTATGTATTTACTTATGTAATTATTTATTATCTTTATCCAACTAAACTGTAAAACCTGCACACCCTGATGGCCTAGCAGTTTAGTGTATCAGGTGTAGTCCACATACATCCCAAGGTCCCTGGTTCAAGACTCGGGGTTGAAGGACCAACCAAGACGAACAACTAAAATAAGATAAATTAAGTGCCTCTTCTTCCTCTCTCTTCCTGCCTACACCTTTCCTCAAAAAAAAAGAAAAAAAAAGAAAGAAAGAAAATCAATGAGAGTAGAAACTATACCTGTTTATTCACCAATATAAATTCAGCACTCAACAACAGTGCCCAATTCAGAAAAGGTATTAAATCAATGCTGGCTGAATGAACTGATGAAATCAGGAAGAGTAAAGGACAATTCCAAGTGTATTCTAGTGATCTGGGTAGAATTTTTAGATTGAAAAAAACAAACAAACAAATCCAGACTGTATTGATTAGGTTACAAATTCTTAGAATTCAGTCTAGGAACTAAAAGGCAAAACAAGCAGACCTCTTGCCTTGCCATTTTAAAAGACAAAATGAAAACTGACAAAAACTAATATCCACAAATACACAAACTTAGTCTGCTACAAGAGGCTCATGTACACTCAATTTAATTAACTGTAGAAAGTTTGGCTTAAAGAACACACCGGAACAGAGCGTTACACTACAGAAGCAGGTCATGTGTCCAGGAGTGAGAGGAGTCACTGTGGGGGCAGGCTGGGCTCTACCAAAGAAGGGGTGACACTGAGGGGCAGAACTACAGAGTCGGTGTCTCATGGCGGCCTGGCCCTGCCCTTCTTCGGTGTCTAGAAGGACTGGTTCTATGATCAGATGCTGACCCAGTCTTATTTGCACACATAGCTGCTACAAACCTGGGCTCCATTAGGTTTTATTCCCACTTGTTAGGGCTTAAGTCAAAACGTCATGGGAGGTTAAAGGAAAAAAACAAGACAAAAGTTATGTTCATCAGTGTCCTATTTTTAGAAAGAAAAGCCTGAGAGGATATCTATCATTTCTTCTCTTTTTAACCCTTTATTCTCAAAGTTCTCCATAATAAAAAAAATTAATTCCTATAATCAGAAGCCTCTTTTAAAATACTTTAAATGCAACTAAGTCATTTCTAATGTGATATCACCACCACAAATTTCAGTAGATGTCAGGCCATGACCCCAAAGTCTAACAAAAATGTGTTTACTTATGGTTGGAGAAAAGATTCAGGAAGAATCATGAAAATATGAAGAGACCAGAAAGAAGGAATGGAGAAGCAGACAGCTAAACACCAATCCCTCCCCTAAGTGCTCTGAGCAGAGGATGGCGAATGAGGAGCATACAGGTGACACATTTCAGATCAGTGCCGATGAACAGCAGGCGACATCCTAGAAGGAAATACAAAGGTCATCAGGGCACCCTCCGTCTGGGAATTCTGTCAAAACTGGCCAGCCATCAACTTCTTTCCTTACTGGGACTCGTGTGGGAACTGAAACACACTGAACAAAACAACTGTCGCACGATACTTAAACAGCAGTGAGGAGGGGCCCACCAGGAAAAGCTTGGGGAGTCGTGGCAGCATAAAAAGTTTAAGGCAGAACCTGAAGGATGAGCAGTAGTGAGCCTGGCAGGAGGGTCAGAAAGAAGGGGCAGCATGAGCATGGCCCTGGACACCCTTGAGGACAGAGAAGGTCAGTATGGCTGGGCTGGGAAAGATCAACAGAGATGATTCATGTTGAGGATCTTCAACTTTATCTTCATTGCATTGGCAACTAATAGAGAAATGGCTGATCGATGGGCAGTTCAGGGAAGGAGGAGGGAGCAAGATTTCTGGCTTGATCAGCTGGGTAAATGGTGCCTCCATTTACTGCAGAAGTCAATCCCTATGACACGTGGCGGTGAAGCAGTCAGGTGCAGGAAGAAAGAAGGCCTGGGTTGGAGACAAACATTTGGAGCCATTTTCATAAGTCTGACAATTAATGCCATGAGAATAGATGGGATGCTTTCAGGGGAAAGCAAGAGGAGAGACTGCACCTTAAGGGAATAAAGGTATATAAAAAACAAAAGTGCTGCCGTGAGAGACTGAAAAGGAGATGACACAGCTAACAGCTGCCACACCCAGAAGGGTGTGGTGTTTCAGGAGCCACAAGGGAGATTCCAGAAAAGGGGGGTGAAAAGCTATGGGGTGAATTGTACAAGTAGCTGAGTTAACACAGAAGATATGAGCGGGCTGAAAAATGATCACTGGATGTGTAATCAAGGTGGGGCTGAGTATAGTGGGCAAGGGGTGGGGATCAGAAGCCCACACTGAAGAAGTTGAAGAGTAAATGAGAGCTGAGGGATGGAGACAACTTCTTTTTAAGTTTGGCTGTGACATACAAGACACCAAAGGGTAGTGACTTGACAGATGTGATTGAGTTGAGGTTGGTAACAGAGAAGATGTTTTTATAGGCTAATTGTAAGGACCCTTTAGAGGTGGAAGATGATGCCACAGATAATTTATAGGAGCAAAGTAGGCACGGAAGGATGGAGGGAGTAAAGACCAGGAAGAGAGACTGACCCTCGATGGAAGGAGGGATGCTTCCCATGATGCTGCAGCTCAATGAAATGATGAACAACTAGCTACAGTGATGGCAAAGTTTTAAGCACAGCATAGAAATAGTTTCCTCTGATAGCTCCCAAAGATTAGAGAACTATAAGAAAATAGTTTCTCTGTTTAAAGGTCATAAGTGTCAAGCAGAATTTCTTTAAACTGTGAAATAACCTTCCCTAATCACTTTCTTCTCTCATTTGCTCGTTAGATATTGTGAAATATTTCCTTTGCCCTCAACTATTTTTTAACGAAATTATAGGCTGAAACAAATTATTAGACTCAAGTTGAATGAAACTAGAGTGCAGTGAAATCTGAAAAACAAAGAACATAGCTAAGTCCAGAATAGCCTATTCACTTCAGGCCTAATATCAGTGAGCACCATAGGACTAACTGTTACATATCCACCTCAGATAAATCCATCTCCATCTTTATCAGCAATTTGACTATGTATTTTCCAAAGAGTTTCAAGACTTGTTAGGGTTCAGAGTTGTCTAGGACAGGATGCAGAAGCCACGGGACCCAGCTCTTCAAGGTCTGTGAACTCTGCAGAGAAATGTCAGTTCAGCTCACATCTCCATTCAAGGCACATTAGGGACAACTTCTTGAATAAACATAAGATGCCTGGAAGAAAAGACAGGGTAGGCAGAATTATATTCCTCTCATTCAGGCCTATTTTAGCTATCCTTGTTGAAATGCAGAGATAAGAAATAGAAAAGCAAAAAATACTGGTTGAGTATCTACCATGTGCCAGGTACTAGGCTAAACAAACCTTGTTTAATCCTCATTGCAGGTCTACAAAGTGTAAACATTATTAGCCTCCATTTTCAGAGAGGCCCAATAAGACACAAGAAAATGAAATAAATGTCCTGAGTCTCCAAGACATTTGCTCAAAACCCATGCTCTGTCTACATATTCCCCTGAATAGATTCTCACAGAATCCTGTGATGAGAAAATTTAGTGATACCCAGCAAATGGAGTAGATATAGACCTTTGAATTTTGAGAGGTAATGGGCACTGTGGAGAATTCACAGACCAACAAAATCTAATCTCTACCTTTACAAACACAATGCCAGATATGAAGAATAAAAGGTAAGTATGTATGTTTATAAGAAAAATATGATAAATACAATCTCAAAGCACAAATGCTGAGGAAGAAAGAAATCATGTCTGATAAGGGAGGGTGTCAGAAAAGGACTCATAAGGAAGTGGCATCCAGGTGGGCATAGCAGAGGGAAGATTTTGCAATGTGGGAGGTTGCATTCCAGCAAGAGAGAAAAGCATGGGCAAAGACTTGAAGATAAGATAATAAGGAGCTTGTCCAGTTTGGTCACAGGAATGTATAAAGAGCCAGAGGAAGCAAAGGTTCTAAGGGAGGTTTAGATAACAAGGAAATGCAGGGTGTTCTGCACAAGGACGCGGGGGTAACAGGATGAGACCCTTCTTACAGAAAAGGACTGAAGAGTGAAAACACCAGTTACAAAAAAATGCAATGGTCTGCTGGAGAGGGACAATGAAGCCATACAGATGGGATGAGGTGACAGATGAGGCACTGCAGGGGGAAGGTTCTATGGAATTTAGCAATAGCCAGAGTCAATGGAAAATTCAAAGATGATTCTAAGATTTCAACACTAATGAATTTGGGGAATGGTGACACAATATAATTTGGGAACTCTAAAACATGATTTGGGAAAAGGGGGATGGATGAGGGGCAGCATGGTGACATGGTCAAGACAGAGAGAGAATGAGGCCAGGTCAAGGATTTTGAATATTAAAGTTTGAGAATCAGGCAGTTCAAAGTGAGGACACCCAGCAGATCATTGGTAATATAAAATCAGATTTCAGAAGTGAGACCAAAATAGACAGCAGGGAATCAGGTAGAGATGAAAATTGAACACATGGGGGTGAATGAGACCTTCAGGAAATCAACAGTCTTGGGAAACACAGGCTTGGGAAAATGTCTACTTTAAGGACACAAAGGATTAGAGTAGAAACAGTGGTGAAAGGAGAGATTGGAAATGCAGGCAGAAGGCAGGAAAGAACAGTTAACAGAAAGAGAAGATCAACAGTTTCAGACCTTCGGGTAGGCCCAGGGTGGTGAGGACTGAAAAAGGGCCATCAAATTTGAAAATGTAAAGGCTGTTAGTATAATCTAAGGGAAAATTTAATGAGCACAAAGATGTTCATCCCAGAGAGATTTATAACAGTGAAAACTGAAAATCTAAATGTTCACATACAGATTAACTTAAATTATTGTCTATTCATAAATTTAGGTTCTATACAGTCCTTAAAAATGAGGTCCAAGACCTCTACTTATAGAGAAAGAGGACTATATGTACAGCTAAGCGAGAAAATGAAATTTCAGATGAAGTTGTAAAAGAATGGCTTCATTCTTATAAAACAATATGCACAGTGAGATAAACTGGCAAAGGGAAAAAGGATATGTTGGGAAAAGTCTGGAAGATAATAATTATCCTTATTCAGTACCAAGTACATGTCACTTTCCAAGCACTGAATCTGAAGTACATGCAAACTAATTTCATTTAATGTCTTGTCTTATTTTTTTGCTTGTCTGCATGCTCTAATTTTTCTACCACAAATATGAATTACCTGTTAAAACTTCATCTTTTTAAAAGGGCACTTGGTGACCCTAGAAAGAACATTTCAGCTAAATATGTGGATACAGCCGAATGGCAAAGAATTTGAGAATGAGAGGCTAAGAAGTAAGGGGCAATGGGTAGAGACAATTCCCTTAAGAAACCACCTGGGGGACACACCCTGGGAGCAGTCCCACTACATTTCAAGGTCCTGGGTTCAGGATCCAGAGCCTGGTGGTGAGGGCGGGGGCAGGAAAAACCAGTATGAACAACTAAATAAAAATAAAGTGTTTTTCCCAGCTCTCTCTTCCTGCCTGCACCTGGAAAGAAAGAGAGAGAGAAAGGAAGGAAGGAAGGAAGGAAGGAAGGAAGGAAGGAAGGAAGGAAGGAAGGAAGGAAGGAAGGAAGGAAGGAAGGAAGGAAGGAAGGAAGGTAAAGAAAAAAGAAACAAAGAAAGAAAGAAACCATTGGGCCCAAAACGTACCAACAATTATTCCCCTTTTCTGCTCCCCCCACCCTCACTCTGCCCCTACCCCAGCACCAGGCAACCAGGATCTGGAAGTTTTTAAAACGACAGAGTCCAAGCTCCCATCCTACAGCTGCAGAATCCAGACTTTGCATGGGCAGAGCTGAGCATCTATACTTGCAAATAGCTTCTAAAGTGATTCTGATGAGGTCTGTGTGAAAGACCACAGTACTGGCTCTGAGCGAGAGCTCAATGAACACTTGGTAAGTGAGTAAACGAGTAGTAGGCAATTTGGAGTTGCTAAGAACCCTTCCAGATCGACAAGTAATATAAAATGAAGTAGTAAGTTGATTTTTAAAGTTCAGGTTACTAGAGGGTAGGGAGTGTACTCTTGGTCATTTATTCAATTATCTGCTTTTCTTCTCAAAAGGACTCATGACCATAGCTACATAGGACCAACCTGTCTCTTCATGGGTCTCTTACCTCCCTAATCCTCAAAGACCTTCAAAGGAACCAACGAGATAAGACTTGCAAGTGCCCTGTCGGCAGGTTAGTTTAAACACCTCTACAGCAGCCTTTGACTCTGCCTGGTAATTAATGCTAACAGTCAAGGCAATCCCCAGAAACAAAGAAACATCTATCTCCTCTCAAAACAAAGACTGAAAGTTGACTTAACACAGTACACAGCACTATTCTCACACAAAGGGTTATAGATGCAAGACTTCCATGAAGACACTCCATATCTAAAACAATAATAAACTCATGAATTAAATGCATTTCTAAAAGTGGGAAGTGGATGTGAATAAAAAGAGCCTTTTCAAAGAGTATTGAAATAGGGGCAGAGGTTACATGTATTTTATTTGGGACTAGAAGAAGTCATATGCAATACCTAAATGAAAATATTCTGGGCGTGTCCTGGTGACCTAGTGGTTTAGTGCACCAGGGTAGTTCACATGCTTCTCAAATTCATGGGTTCGAGACCCAGGTGGGGTGGGGGTCAGGGCAGATGGAGGGAGAACAACCAGGACGATTAAAATATATAAAGCACTTCTTCCTCCTCTCTTAGCCTGCCTGCCTGCCCACTCACCTTTATTCCTCCATCTCACCTTGAACTCTGAGTACACAACTCCCCCATAAATGTCTATACGAAGAGCATAGCAGGCTGTACGTAAGACATTAAGTCTTAGAGAACGTATTGCCATCAATAGTACTGCACTTGAAGTTAATGTTTCCCTGTAAATAGAAATTTATTTCCCCCACCTCCTTCCTCTTTCTTCTTCTGTGTGTGAAAACAAAATCCTCTTTAGAAATTTTCTTTTCTCCTGATTCTTGTTGTAGGAACAAATATTTTCTCCTTTTTAAGAATTAAGTCTTGGTAGCTTGGTCTAGGTACGTGCCCGGTCCTTGGGATGTTCCTGCTAAGCTAACATTTGATCACTGGCATGTATTATATTCACTATATACGTTGCCCTCTTTATGAAAATGAGATCATTAACTTTTTGAAGCAAATCACCAAACCTGTTTCAGTCCAACAGTCAGAAACTAACTCTTCATGAAGCGTCCAACTCCTACCCACTCAAGAGCAGTGAAAGACCCCAGAGCTGATGTGTTCCTGTCACAGGGACAGCGTGTGGGTCAGGCTGGAGAATGGCACCCACCTCTTCAGCTCTGCGATGAGCAGTATGGTGCAGGGCACCCCCAGGGTCATCAGCGAGATGTTGTTGATGGCGGGTTTGACAAACGCCAGGCATGTTGTAACAGCAGACAGGACACAGACCACCACCTTGAATCTGCCCCTGAATAGGGGAAAGCAAATTAAATCCATTAGCAAAGGAAAGCCCTGGAGCAGGTCTTGCTTGTTTGCTGACTGGCTGGGGGAGGACTTGCTGAAAAGAAATTGCGCACTACTTATCAATAGCCTAAAGACCATTCCCATCAGGAGACACGAATTCCTGGAACTTCATCCTTAGGAAATAATCAGAAAATTTCCAAATATCTAGTCCTAAAACTGGCAAAATTAGAATCAACCAAAAGTCCCTGAGTGATGGATACTTGATTTCTTTTACTTGTTACTTTTCTATATTTTTTTCAGATGATCTACTACAAAATTGGGCAAACATTTTGGTAAAGCATTGAGCTAGTAAATGTTTTAGATGTGTGAAGTAATTGTGTCCCTGCCACTGCCCCTCCACTCTGTCACTGCAGGTAATAAGTACTTGAAAGGGCAGAGTTGTGCAGCAATAAAATATTACCTGCAGAGGAACCAGTTAGCCTGCAGATCCTGTTCTACAAGGAGAGCATGTCTGACTTTTACAATGAAAACAGACCATTTTAAACAATTAAACTTCCTCATCTAGAAGAAAAAATGTCCCATGTGCACAAAAGTAAAAGTCTTAAGAAAAATTCTAAGAGCATCTCTGTTTACAGACAACCACTCTGGCATGCACTGGAATCTGTGTTGACAAGTTTTTGATATGACAAATCTGAGAAAAAGAAAGGGTGTCATTCTGATGCCCTTCCATGGAGGCGCCTTAGAAGAAAGACCCAGAAGTGTCGACGTGATCTCAAACACACAGCTTCTTCTCCCCAGGGACTCCATTTCCTTATCTATGACCCAAAAAACCTGAACTAAATGATCACTAAGTCCTCAATCAGGCCTGAAATTTGGGAGTATGTGCTTTTCCGGAAGTTTCTGTTATTCCTCTTTAGCACAATTTATTTTGGCTGAGAGCCCTGGAACAGGTCACAGTGAGGAAACGAATTTGAATGCTATTCTATTATAAAGCAATCAAAGTGCAAGTGAAACTTTCAGAATACAAATTTATCTCTTCAAGAGGAAGCCCACTTACTCTCAAGGCACAGGAAATCATTGATCAAACAGCCAACTTTGTGACTGGAATGGGCCCGGAACTTTGAAAGAAAAAAAAAACATACAGGAGAGAGAAAAAACATACAGGAAAGGATCCAAGCAGCAAGTCCCAGGAGAATCGTCGTTTTTCTCCTAGGCTTGCTGGCGTCCTTTAGCTACCAGATAAATGGCTGCCTGCTCCAGCCGGAGGCTGACGCGTGCACACAGTGCAGGGCCCTTGGGGACCACAATAACTCTTTCACTGGGTTTGAGGTTCTGTGACACAGGCCAAGGCTTTTCGACATTTTTTCATTTCAAACAAACATAATCAAAAACTTCCGAACTGCACCACCTCTCTGTAGCCAATGGTTTAAGATTCAGGTACAGGTTAGAGAGGTCAACAGAGTGATTAAGTCAGGGTGTTCCAAATAGTCTGATGTGTTTTCACACTCTGCTCCCATTACTGAATAGTTCTGGATCTTTGACAAGTCATAGTTTGGGTTTCCCACATGGAATCTAAGACACCCTGCCTCATGGTATTTTTGCAAATATCAAAGTACTTAACACAGTGCCTGGTACATGGAATGTGCTAGTATCATTCACTATTACTGTTCAGTTGACCACCATTCAAGAATAAATCCTAAACAGTATTATTAACAACATCACACTCTGAGAGGTTATCTGACTGGTGTTGCAATCAGCAAAGTATCTGTGCAGTCCTGACGAATATTCAAAGGCCGCAAGCTTGATGGAACTTGCTTTTCTAAAGAACATCAGAACATCTGCAGAAACCTACCTCTACATCATGTCCAGAGGGTGTGGGAGAATGTGCTTAGGGAAAGCAGCTTAGCCAAAGCAGTACCTGCTACAGACACACAATTCTGCAACCAGCAGAAGCAAACAGGTCATATGGCTGGCAGAAAGCCAATCAGCTGGGTGGAGCCCAAAGGTGCCGAGGTCCTGGGTAAAACCGAGCTAGAAATATCCAAGATCAAAGGATCTGGACACTCATAAACAATAACTGGCATCGCTACCGTAGTTTCTGATCCTGTTTTCAACATGTCAGTTCATTATGGTCTCAAACTGGAACAAAAGTCAGCACCACTTCATCCTATAGTCCCCAAACCAAAAATCTCATAACCCAATACTATCCTCATACTAGTATTATTATAAAGCTGCTTCTGTAGTATGTTGTCATCATTAGCTGTTAAAACCTGCTTTTACGATCAAATATTTTGCAAGGCCCATTATGCTTCTGAAGTAAAATAGAATTGATGGAAGATGAAACTTCAAAAACAGGCCCACCAACTTCCCAGGTGTCCCTTAGAGGATGGAAAAGTCCCTAGTTAAGATCCACTGCTTTAAAATTACTCTATTGGATTAAAACATAATCTCTGTGGAACAAACATCATTGCTTAATGAAAACGATCTTCCAAGAAGCCCAGGACTTGGATCTGGAAGGTCTTCTTCGGTTGTTTGATTCTATATTCCCGAGAGTCTGACACTGGGCCCAGGTCATCCAGCAAGTCTAACAGACAGACTCCAGCTGCAAATTCGCTATTCGGGATTCAGAAAACCAACTGGCTATAAATTGAGGGCTGTCTCTAGATTTAGTGGAGGCAAATCATAAAAAATACCATAGGCTAAATTCTCGAAGAGATGGATACAATTAGTCTTTAATAATTAGTCTTTAGTCTTGGCTTTTTCTCAAAACAAAAAAGTCTAAAAGTTATGTATAACCATTAACAGCTGAGTGTATGTCTTGATGACTCTTAGTACATTCTAGGCACGATGAAAGAAAAGCCTTTTTTTAAAAACTCACCAACTACTTCTATTTACATAACAAACTTTATGAACTAAAGAACTTTTCCCTGCTGTTTTAAACGTCTTTATCTTCAAAACACTTATTCAGGTTAGCCACTCATAATAACTGCTATCACTAGCGAGTCCGTACTCTGTACAAAACATCATATTCTATACCTTATGTGATTTTCAGTTATATGAAAACCCATGAGGTAGATCTTCTATTATCTCTTTATAGATGAGCACAATGAATGAGGTATCAGAAACAGGTCAGCAAAGTCTAGATGAAATGAAAATGAGAGAGGGGAGGGGAATATTAGCTATCTGTCAAATTTAGGCAGCTAAACCCGTCTCTAAACCACAGAAATCCCGGCTTTGACCTGAAACCCTTGGTCTGGCCTGCCACTTCCCCTGCAGAGCCACCACCTGTCCCCATGTCGTGGGTGATGGAGTCCACACAAATGGACTTGGCCCTCTTGGTCTCATCGCTGGGAAGCTGAAAACGGACAAATATAGCAAAATCCTCACTGCAATAAGCTACCTGTCCTATAGCACATGCCTTTTCTTCCTTTGCTCATTCAAATCTCCAGTGCCTGTTCTCTCCTTCCATTTGCAAGCACATCTCAGAACTGCTAGACAGACATCTCCACCTGCCCTTGGGAGTAGCAAAAGCTAACTTAGCACTCACCAAGTGCTTAGTACTACATTACGTGCTCTGTAGGGTCATCTCACAGTAACCACGAGGTGAATAGTATTATTTACCCCATATTACAGATGAGGATGTAGACAGTTAAAGAGTCCAGACAAGTTATAAAGTCTGTAAGCAGGGAAGCTGGGGTTCAAACCTGGGCAGTGGTCACAGCCAGGGCCCTGGTGCCCAGTGTGTCCAAAGCGCAGCCTCACACTGGTGAGTGTTGCGCTGCTTCTCAAAAGTCCTAAAGGTCACAGACCTCTCCACCTCATAGTATATTTTCATTATTAAAGTTGGTAAGTTGTGATTATAAGAGCCACTGCCCCATTTTCTTCTCTCCTGCTCATAACAGCATTCCCTCACTTTCACCTTCCAGACACCAGGAAAGGAAAAAAAAAAAAAGGCCCTGTATTATAAACCCATTAAAAAAAAAACATGTCATTTGGAGTTTCAACCCAAGATTCCAGAGTGCCACAAACAAATAAACAAAACCCTTACTCCCATCTCTTTAACTTCTCTCTCAGATCCCAGGACTTTGAAAGATCAGGTGTAAGAATAGAATGACTTCTCAGTTCTCAACCTCACACACCCTGGGCTCAGGAAAAGGAGACAGGTGACTGGTGGCAACCTTCTGAAACAACAGAAAAAGCCAAAATGGAGTGGCTTGTTTGACAGACTCCGCCAACAAAGTCACTCCTAACATTCCCTAGTGCTGTGCACCCCACCCCTGGCCTCACCCTCCTTCCCAGCCTCACAGGGCTTTCAAATCATCCTTGATTTTTCAGTAGCTAAACAAGGAAACAAAACAAGACTAGAAAACCGAGAGAGCCTAACCACAACCCACCTTGTTCTAAAGTATACTTCCTCTGCTGAGAGGGAAAGGAGACTCCCTATTTCACCTAAGACAAGGAATGCCTCCTTTGCACTCTACTTGTAAACAGCTGGCATGCTCTGTCACTTGTTAATAAGTACCCTTCCTGAGGGCACTTCTGTTTGATGATGCTCAGAGATAATTCTATTTAATTCAAATCCTCCTGCCCAGGCTGGAGATTGTACAGCTAATCTATTAAAGTATGTTTTCTCCCTATCTCATTTATTCTTATATTAAAAATTAATGTTCTCTTTTCTTTAAAAAATAATGAAAGAGTACACATTAAAGGTAAAAGTGAAAGTTCTCTCTCCACCCCAATTCCTAAAAAATAGCTAAAGGTACTAGTTGTTGTCATCCTCCCATTTTTGTGTTGCAAAGATGTATACTCAAAAGGAGGTTACTTCATTCATTCTACAATTAGGATATGATGCACAGTTCTACAATGTGTTTTCTTATAATCAACATTTTTCACAACATTCCCTGGTGACCTAGAGCCACAGGACGTAGTCCACATACATTCCAATAAATGCCTCTTCCTCCTCTCTTCCTGCCTGTCTGCCTACATGCCTTCATTCCTGCCTCCCTCTTTCCTTTTAAAAAGCAAAAAAAAAAAAAAACAGACACATTTTCACGATGCTCCTCTTCACAGTCCAAAGAAAGCAGCCTTTGTCTTTGTTTTTAATGTGGCCCCTTTTCCTCTTCAGAGTACCAGGAAAACTGTAATGAATTATTTTCTTTTCCTGGTATAACTCTTCCCTGGGAACGTGGAGCTTGCTTATTTGAATCCAAGTTTTTAGAACACTTATCCATATATTTTTGTCTGCTGATAAATATGTGGGCAATGAGTTCTAGGAGTATTTATCTTATGAGGTTTTCTTCTCTTCTCAGATATTAACAGAGCCTCAAAAAGTCTTCCCGATCACACTCGGGCTCAGTTACCACTATCTACCTACTGGTTTCATTTTTCATCGGGTCCCAATCTAACACTATAATATGTATGTGTGTTTGTTGATTCATAATCCCCCCAACTTCAGTATAAGCTCATTCAGGGCACAGAGTATCCTGCATTGCCTGCTCTTATATTCCAGTGTCTAGAAAAATGCATGTGAGTTCGAAAAACATATACTAGATGAATAACCATAACCAGAACACATAATACAATGGATATTAAAGAGTACCTCTTCCTGAAAGTGTGGGTTCCCATCTTGGAGGTGCATGTGTATAGCTCTCTTTAGAAGCAAAAACTATACAATTTGAAAACTATAGTATCTCTTGCTTTCAAATTCAATTCCTCTGTGAAAATTCTGCTATAAATGTATAAAACCAATGAAGTTGAATGGGACTCAAGTAAATGTTCTAACAGGAAAGCAAAGGTCTTTGAACAGTCATTTCTTCTCCACGGAAAATATTTCCATTTTTCTCAACAAATAAGGGAGCCATAAATAATCAGTGGATATTAAACAAGTATATGATGAACTCATCACAGGTTGGGTTCCATTGTGTGCCATTTTTCTTGATATATGCCTTGTTATAGAGGGTATTACACCTAGTAGTAAGTGCAAAAATGTTTGGTACAAGCTTACCTGTCATTCCGAAAAATCTTTGGTAGATACCTTCTAGGGAACCACATGGCCAGAGCACACATCAAAACCCAAAGGATTGCAAGTTCATCAAGCATCTGACCCAGGAAACTAAGGGTTGCATGGAAGTAGACAGATCCAATTCCTAGAATCAATTACAACCAACAGAAAAAGGTCACCATAGAAGAACAGGCTCACAAATTCAATACACTGCTCAAAGATAGTCTTTTCACCAACAGCTACTGCAATCACCAGAATCACTCTCTCTCTCTTTGCAAAAAGAAACTTAAGGAAGAAACTCACACCGCCTAGGCATGCAGACTTCAAAACTAGAAAGAGGCCTTTAAGTAGGGCCTAAATATCAGCACATCAGAACTTTAATAACTCATGTAAACATATTCTGTCCTCATCACTGAGCCTTCATGGGAACAATCAGTGAAAGTCAACATTCTCTCATTGGTAAGAATTCCCAATCTGCCTGTGGAAGGAAATGGAAATTATACATGCATTTCCCAGAATAATAAAGGATCAGGCCTTTAGATTCTTTATTTTAAAATTTAGCCCACTGGAAACAACAGTCTCATCAGAGTTCAGTTGTTTCATATGAGTTTCTTCAGAAGTTCTCAGAAAACTGTATTGGCATAACACCAACAGCTTTCACCTCAAAGAACTCTCAAATAGTTAAGTGATAATTACAGCCAACCTTGTTATCAAGCCTGTATTCAAAAGAGCCCTTCTTTTGGCAAAATCAAAGCTTGCTAAAACGTCAGAGTGACTGTGATTTACAAAACACAATGTTCAAAGGGAACAGGAAGTGTGTAGAATTCCACTTCCGCCCTTTCAGTCCATGCTCACAAACAAATCCACTTACCAACTACCACTAAAAGAGTCCATATTAAGTAGATGCCGCTGTTGAAGCATGTTGCATATTGACGAAACAAGCACATGCAGATGGGCGGTAAAACAAAAAACAAGACGTTGCTGATCTGGGGGAAGAAATGTGAAACAAAAAGATGAATATTAAATAAAAGGGCAAAAAAATAAAGCAGCTTACACTGAGTAGATCCTTTGCAAACTGGGATGAACGTGGCCATACATCTTGTTTTAAACTCTTACACGTGTTTAAACTGCAGCTACACAATCAGGAAAAATGTAAACTTCTTTAATGACCATTGAGGGGCTCCCTCCCACCTCTTTGAGTATCACTGCAGCTATAACAACACTGCAATTTAAGAAGCTACCTGGGCTCCTCTCTTGATTCAAAGAATCATTGACTCTTAGTCTCTGTCTGCACAAATTAACTAGGAAGAATTCCAATTTATTTGCACATACATTTCTCACGATAGGGCCTGCACTAAATAAAGGTAAAAATAAAGTTTAGTGAAGAGGCAATAGAGCCATGTGGGGACAGCGCAGCAGTAGAAAAGTACCCTTGGCTGAAGCAAGAGAGACTGAGAGAACTTGAAGCAATAAAGATACCCTGAGGTAAAAAGAAAAACGTGCTATTTTCCCCAACACTGTGGATGAACTGTGAATTGAAGCTGCTTCTTTTGACTGAGGAATGTCCTCTGGAGCACTTAGAGCAAGTGAGGCAAATCTATAAACTAAGATGAAAGGGTTTGCAAGGCATATTGTTGAATGAGAAAAGGAAGTTGCAACAAGGTAATGTTACAATATGTGATTTATATGTAGTCCTGTAAATGCAAAGAAAGTGACTTGAAGACTGAGTGAGGACAATGCTTCTTTCTGGGGAGGAGAGTAGGAGAACTGAACTTCGTTTTAAGTTTAATGTTTTAAAAAAAAATTTTAATTAACAAGATTAATACATTCATGTATGTGAAAGGAGAAAAGATTCAGGTTTTAAGTGACCTATATTAGAAAGTTTAATCCAGAAGCATGATTTAACGTATGTGCCCAAATACTACTGAAATCAAATATTGAAATATTATTTCTGCATAGTCCATCTACCAACGCCTGTTGACCTCTGCCATTTTAATGACTCACCCTATAAAAAGGAAAATACCAAGTTAGAGGGAGACGGTTCTCAAGATAAAAAGAGGAAGAAACTCCTAAAAAACACAGGAAAGCCAGCAAGTTATGGTTAAAAGACAGATTCCATGACTCCCTGTCTGTGGAGAAATGAAACTTCCTCTCAAAAGTGTGTGGGTCACTAAAGTTGAAGAAAAATTATGTCACGCGTTATTTTTTAAAGCTTATTGCTGTCCCTTTGGAGAACTGCTATGTTTAATGTCTGTAGAATAGACTTTTTTTTTTGGTTAGTGAAAAGGCAACCACAATTTTAAAATGTAATTATTTCCTTAGAATGGTCTTCATTCTGTGAATTCCTATGTAGCATTCGTGCCAAAATAATTACCTGATTATTTTGAGACGGCAATCTCATCTTGAACATATGTGAATATGCACTATCCCAATGAAAAGTAAATATTTGATAAGTTTCTAAATCACTTAGAGGCTTTACCCTGGTTAAAAAGTTGGTGCATATTCATTATATGCAGATTCCTAACTCCCTCTCATTGCTCTCCTCCAGCCTCTGGGATGACTGGCTGACCGAGCTTACCTGGGACTGAGAAGGGTTCCCAGAATATAGGACTTTCAGTTTTTAAATCAGCAAAGTCCTGGGCAAACCAGAAGAAGTTCGTCATCCTATTCAGAAGCCTTCTGGCAAAATCTTTCCACCCCACACCCCAGAGTACAACTCCATGAGTAGCACTAATCACACCTTTGGTGACTTGTATTACCTCTATCAGGGCCCTTACCCGACCCTAGAGGATTGTTTGCAGGTCTGGTGTCTGTAATAGGCACACAATGGATGGATGGATGGATGGATGGAAGGAAGGAAGAAAATTCTTCTCTACAGATAGCAGGACATGTGATTTAGCATATTATTATAAGGAAAGCATTTATATTGATGATTGGGGACAGAGCTAATTGGAGGAACTGACTGATTTTATTCATGTATTTTGCTTCGAGACTTTTCTTTCAGCACCAGTTGATTACTTTGTATTTCTTGAGTTACTGGCCAGCGACACTCTCCAAAGGCCAGTGGTTAGAAGACAGACCTCGCTTTTCCCCAAAGCAGCTAGGGCTGGAGTCTTTCTCTCTAGTGTGACTAGGTTATGAAAATTCAAAACATATAAAGTCAAGTCAAAGAAACACACAAAATGTGCACAGACAAAAAAGGCTGTGAGACGGCATAACAAGTTTTTGGAAGAGATATTTGAACTTGACTGAAGTAAAGGATAATGAAGAAACATGAGGCAATATTTTATTTCCTCAAATAAAAAAATTAAGGAAATATTTTCAGGATCCAAAAAGCAAAATGTCTTGAACACCCAAACACTGTCAGTGGGAATGTAAATCAGTTTACTATTTCTGGTACCTTACTATTCAGCAATAATTTATTAACATTTGAAGTGAATATTCTCCTTTACACAGCAATTCCCAGCTAGGATTATTATTTACAAAAGTACATATAGATACACATATGCAGAGTTTCATTGCATCACTATTCAATGCCAAAATAACACAATAAAACAGACTGAAACAGCCCTTAATTTCCATCAATAAGGAATTGACAGGTCAAATAAGTTATGGTCAATTCATTCAGCAGACTACTGAATAGGCAGTGTAAAGAGGTGATAACTCTTAATGAGCCAATATAGGACTATTTTCAAAGAAAACAGGTACAGAAAAATTTACATAGTATGACCTCAGCTGGGTTGGAAAAAAAACAAACGTAGATTGTGTGCGTCTACACTATAGATGCATGTTTTATATGCTCACATAATATTCATGTTCCTATGACTAGAGCACAGGAACAGAGGATGAAATGGTTTTTGCTTAAAGTCTTTAGACCAACATTCAACAAAGTGATCAACTTCTTCTCTAGACCTTAAGCTCTCTGCCTTGCTAAAGCAAATGTTGTGGCTTACAAGTATTCCAAGGAATAAGATCTGTCAGCGGGACCAGGCTAATCAGTCACAGACACTACAGCTGAAGATCAACAGTACATTTCTAAAAAAGACTTTGGCACTCGCTACATAATAGCTCCAATGGGACTATGTGAAAAGAAAAGAGAAAATAAACTCTCCCCCTCAGCCAGCACTCCGGGGCTATTCAAGGCCAGTTGAGAACTGAAATACACTAACTTTTTGGGCAAGTAAATAGATCCCACTCTCTACTGGCCTCAGATTCCACAGATATTTTCTGGGTATGTGAGAACCTGTCCCTAAGGTGCCATTTCTTCTTTAACTCTAGTGAAATCCTTAGCAGTCTTCTCTGCTTACAAAATACAGAAACTGAATAAGCGCTGTTGAAAGTACTCAGTCCTGTTCCAGCTGCAACTTTGTGGGCCCCTGTCCACACTTGATGTCTGCCTCAGAGGAGATTGTAGAAAAAGTGAGGTGTACTGCATCTTTTACAGTACCTCTGGGCAGCAAAGGGTCAGGTTTTCTTGAAGAGCTAAACTGGTCATTAAAAAAAGAAGCAGGAGGTGTATGGTGGAGGAGCAGTTAGGTCAATTACCTCAAGGAGTACAGGCCGCACACCCCTGGGTTTGAGTCCCAGGCCTGGGGGAAACATCCAGTGTGAACAACTAAATAAAAATAAAGTAAAATACTTCTTCCTCCTTTCTTGCTGCCTGCCTACTTGCCTTCATTCCTGCCTGCACATTTCCTTTCAAAAATAATTTAAAAGAAAAAGAAGCAGCAGGAGTATTGGGGGGAGTGAGAGCAGCCATGAATTTCAGCACTTGAGCAGAGTTCAGACTTCTGGATTGTGGGCGGTAACCCAGCATGACAGCTCCCTTCTAAGAGCTCAATGTTCTCCTAGCATGAATATAAGGACTAGGACTAGCTCATGGAAGATCCCGTCAGGCAATAAGCACTTGGACTCATGCCAAAGACGTTCTTGCCAACAAATATAAGAGTGAAATCTAAATAGCAACCTCACATTCAAAATGATACAAACAAGGAGCTTGTGTTTTCTGTGAGGGCGGCGAAAAAATAAGCCACAAAAATGAGCAGGTAAAGTTTATATTCGATACTAGAATCCTGAGCCATAAGCCGACAGAAAAGAAGGGGCATTTCCTTCCCAGGTGCAAGCTTTTCCTTCCACAAAGCTTTTAAGCACACAGGATTTTGTAGTGAAGAGATTTCCCCTTGTCCATATCTAGGAACCCAAACACAAATAATCACTCCCTAGAAACGGAGACACAGGCCTAGAATTGAATTTGAGGCTGGTGTGACACTGAATACTTGAAGCAAGAAAATAACAACTAGAATTAATTAATTGATTCTGCCAAAAGTCACTCAACTTATAATTTATGTATTCATAGGCGTGGGGCACGTCTGTCCAGTGGGCGTGAGCTCTACCCCTGAGACCCGCGAGTGGTCTTCCCCTTTTTGCCTCGGACTCGGAGGGCAGGTATTCAGGGCAAAAACCGCACAATGAGACCCAAGTGCGTCATGCCACAGAGACCCTGGAGAGGAAGGGAGATGTCCCGGCCGCCCACCACCCCAACACTGACCCACACTGACCTAACTTGGGAGCATGGGCAGACGCGGAGCACCGGTTCCAAACAATACAGTAAGGCCATCAGAAGGAAATGACAGGAGTTGAAGAATGAGCTCAGATATCGGGAATAGGCACAGGAGAGGAGAACAAATGGAGAACCCGCAGGAGCACGGAGAGAAGGGGGCGTGTATCAACTCCTACCCTGGAGAGAATGCTCCGGATACAGGCGGAGACCCCCTTCCAGCTTACAGGCACTGCGGTACAGGAGAAGACCCCCCGCCCCAGTCCGCCCGCCACCGCCGCTCGCGCCCCGCACCGTGTTGTAGAACTCGGCGATGGCAGGCACAATTGTGTAGTTGTCCTCGCACCAGTCCACCTCCGAGCTGCCAGCCTGCAACTGGTCCCACCAGTGTGGGGCGCTCATGGCCACTCTGGGGCATTGGAGCAGCTGCTCCTGGTGCCGAGAACAGCCCAAAGCAGCCGCTGGAAGCAAACCGCCGTGGCCGCGACAGCTTTATGTAGGACAGGGCAGCCGCCGGATGTGGCGCCTCCCCAGCCGGCCTCCCAGCTCTGCGTCCCGCCTGTGGGATGTGACTAGCCAGCAGACCCCTCCCCCGAACTCCGCCCCCTGAGGAGTCCTTGGGCTGGAGCTGGCCACGCCCATGCGGGGGCGCGCTCCCCTTGAGGGGGATCCGGACGCCGGGACCCACTTTCCGCTCCCACCAGAAACTCCGGTTTCTGAAATCCCTGGCACATGCAAAAGCCTTAACGATCCTGCACACACCCACCTTCCTGCTCAGACTGGCAGGCACATCACCACCATCACCTCCGTTATTGTGCAACGAGCACACAAACATAGACGGACCAGGTCCCTAAAGAATCTTGGGGAGTTAACGCTCATTTCCCTGTGCTGGGCATGGCATTTCCGTGCTCAAGCTGGAGAAAAGGCCTGGGTCCCCCTAAAGCTGGTAAGGACTAACGAGCCCACTCGCCGTGCAGGGCTGGGGCAGTGCCTCCCACACAGCCTGCACGGACCACTCCGGAGGCGAAAGCGAGCACTTCTCAACAACGCGGAGGAGGCAGTGTGGCAAATATGACATCTCCAGGACATTCCGCTTGCAGGAGATGATGGCACATACACAATTTGCCCTTGAATGATGTGGAGATAGGAGTGCTGACTCCCCACGCACCCCCCAGTTAAAAATCTGGATATAAATTTTGATCCCCTAAAACTTAGCAAGTAAGTCTTCTATTGACTGGAAGTCTAAATGGTAATGTCAGCAGTGATTAATGCATATTTTTGTAAGTCACATGTATGTATGACTAAAAAACTAAAGAAAATCTTAATAAGAGAAGTACATTTACTGTATTTATGGATATCACAAGTTTACATTGACTGCTTACCTGAAAATCCACTTATAAGTGAACCCGAACAGTTCACATGTTCAAGGGTCAATTGTACTGTACAGCACTTACTATGTGTCATGTGCTGTTGGAAGAGTGTCTTTTATAGCATTCATTTAGTGCTCCCAGCCAGGAGCCTGTGAGGTGAGTTCTATCACCAACACCATTCCAGCTAGTAAGTGATGGAACTAGAAGCTGAAGTCAGGCGAGATGATCTCAGATCTGCTTATAAACACTTTGCTTTGCTGCTGTAACTACAATGTAGTTTTCTCAATCAATGGCAGGCAATCCTAATTATAGCTACAACTGGAGAAAACTTTTTATTTGCTCAAGGCTGTGTTCCACCTGCATGGGTGCTTCTAGACTCCAGCTCAGGACTGTGGCAGAAGAGTCCCTGGCCAGTAATCCATTGTGACTATTATTAGGCTCTCCTTGCTTTAGCCTATGTGGTATCCTGAAGACCAGCACTCTGCAGCAGCTGCCCTGTTTCTGGTTTGACTGCACAATGGGACCCTGGATGGTGCTTCAGTACCCTATGCACTGTGTCCATCTCTCACAGACATTCGCATGTCTCCCCAAATGTCCTTCACTGGCAGAAGCTGGAAGTCCCAACTCCTCTCTTCATCTCCAGGAAATCCTTCTTTTTCTCCTGAAGGCCAAACCATGTTTATCCTTTATCTTCGTTCCAACTTCTGTTCCAGTTCCACTGCCTCCTGTAAACAGAAGTATACTGGCAGCTCCTAGGGTCAGAATTATCCAGACCTGCAGGATACTCAGTATGAGCTGGTCATGTGAGAGTGGAAAGGAGGAAACAATTTTTGATGGTCATAAAGAAAAATACATCAGTTTCTCAACATTTCACAATGTTACGGAAACTGTCCAACAATAGTTTTACATGTTGTCAAGATATCATTCTCTCCAATATTTTACATGGAAATATATCCATATTCATCAACCATTATAGTGCAAAACACACCATTATTTTCTATTTCAATGATTTTCAAAGTGTAGACCCTCTTTCAGGGTTCACAAGGTCAGCGTCTTTCCTTAATGACACCATGCGATTATCTGTCCCTTTTCACTCTTATTCTCCTACTAGCATTCATTTCAGAGTCTACATGATGTGTGATGTTATCTCTGAGAGCTAAAAGAATGTATATTCTTCAAATTAAAGTTTCTTTTTCATTTCTTATGTGGCAAATATTGATAGATAATATCACATGTTTTAAAAGTTCTTTAGAGTTCTTAATAATTTTTAAAATTTTATCATTTTTAATTTTAAATCTTTAAAATTTTAAATTTTTAAATAAAAAATTTTGAAATTTTGAATCTTTATAATTAGGAAACTTCAGACAAAAAAGGTTGAGAGTCACTGATTAAAAAGTTAAGCTATTTGAAATGCTTTCTCTATCAGATTTTTAAATACTTATTGAATGAGAAATTTTAAACTTAGACACATATTGTTATCACACATTGCTCTTGTGCATACATGAAAAGGTAAACAAAAGCAAAATAAATTAAGGGATTTCTATACTTTCCTCATACTCAGAATTCCTATTCTTCTGAATCATTTTTTCAGCTCAAAACCATTAGGGTGCTCACATCCTTCCTCACTATGAGCTGGCGATAACAGCATTTTTTTGTTGTTGATTTGCTTGTCAGTACTTTTTTCCTTTTATTAGAGAATACCACTCCATTGTATCACAGTTCATTCATCTGTCTCATCATCTGATGGACATTCTGGGTTGTTTCTGCTTTTTTGGCTGTTATGAATAATGCTGCAGTGAATACCGAGGCACAAGTTTTGTGTGCTTGAGGCAGCATTTCTCAAAACACTCCACTGCTTTTTGCTACCAGGCACTGATACCTAGTGCACACCACCTCGATGCTGGCACTTTCATGATCTCCTCTGAATGTGTCAATAGAAGGTTTTCAAACGACAGGCAACCTGTTTATTTTCCATTTGGTCCTTATATGATTTGTTGACAGAAGCATGGAGATTACAGTTGCCAAGTCATCACCCCAAAAATAACCACTGAGTTTGTGCATGTTCAGGCAGTGACAACATATTTCGATGGCCACTTGGCTAACTGTGATCATAAAATGCCGCACACTGTAAGAGGCAACTAGATTTCAGAGATGTTACAGTGCAAAACAATGAGTTTTAGCACCAAATATTGAACTCACTGGATAGCATTCTTCCTTCTCCCCAACTCTTGCTGAGGGAGTGAGAAGTTTTCTTTCCTGCACAGAAATCATTGTCAATAACAATTCTGGTTCAAAATTCAAAAAAACCACGTGGATTGTAATAACTTCATGGACAGTGCCCAAGCCAAAGGCCACAGGTGAAGGATATAAAGAATACAAGTTACATTCCTCCAAATATGTCAGAATTGGTCTTCTTGCAATTGTGTTAAAATACATCTGATGCTGACTCTCCCCATTATTAACATTTCTTCAGTGAATCTAATTTTAGTAATTTAACATTAGGACCTATCATCAGGTAATTAATTTTGAATGGTTATATTGAGTAGGATGCCTTAATACAAAATTCCGGTGAAACAGAGTTGGGGGAAGGCAGGCAGGCAGGGTGGGGGAGGAGGAAGAGGGGTCATGATAACTGCCAACAGGGCACTGCTGAATTCTAATGATTTTTGCTTGTTGTGGTGCTTTGGGTCTAAATTTGAATCAGTGATACAGATCCATGAGAGCACCTGTTTGGGGGAACGACCCTCTCAGGGTAGTCAATATGCCAGTATCTTCTATTTTTACCTAGTTTATAACTAGATTTATTTGGTTTAAGTCTATATCTGATTTTTAAAATATACAGTTCAACAGGTGCCACAATTGGAAACCATCAAGTCACAAAGTCTTCCTTGAGAAAAAAAAAAAAGCAGGCACCTGTGCAAATGAAGCAGAAAGTATAGGATCGAAGAAGAAATTTTCCGTATTTTCCTATGTGGCTGGGATTTTTCACTGTGGTTTGTTTGAGGTTCACTGTTTAGGCCAGTGGTTCTCAAAGTGTGTTTCCCAGATCTGCAGAATCAGAGTCAACAAGGAACACATTAGAAATGCAAATTTCCAGGTCCATACCTCAGACCTATTGAATCAGAAATTCTGAGGTGGAGTCAGGCGATCTCAGACTTAACAAGCTTTCCAGGTGAGACCCACTGTTGTAACCCTTGTGTCGTGGGACAAACTTTCACCATGAACTGTATGTGCACTTTGCTTCCTTGAAAAACCAAATCTAAGCCAAAGTGCTGTTGTCATTAAGGAAAGGAAAAAGCAGGAAACCTGACCAAGGTAGTCTTCCTTTCCTTGGGATCATCACCAGGTAACCCAGGGCCCAGAGTCTGGCCCTCCTTCAGCTAGGAGGGAAAAAAGAGAAATGAACAAGATTTTTTTTTTCTTAATTTAAGACAAAATCTCCAGGTTTAGCATTGTGGCAGAGGGTTGCAGGAAGCAGGGCCTCCCCAGGGAAACACTACTGCAGCCACTGCAAGAAAATGGTCATGTTTATGCTGTCCAGTTATTTACTGACAAGCCCTCAGAAGCAACATCCTGCTGTTGTCCTCAGGTCCCTCTTTACAAGCTCCTCTCTTCATTCTCTAATCTGCCCTGGAAAATCAAAAATACTATTAGAATTGGCTATACAATGAAAGTCAGTCAATTCTGATTCGAAATCCAAGGCTTTGCCTCTGCCTGATGTGCAATGAAATTTGTTAACTTGTGTTGTGACTGCTTTCTACCCTCTGCGGAGCCTCTTTTGGCTCTCAGTGCACTTTGGGGCCCAAAGCTTTACTTGGATAACTTTAGCTAGCAATGAAGTAACAGGGATGTTTAGGGCCTGCTTTATGCAAGCCTCTGTATTAAGTGCTGGGTAATTATGCAAAACAAATAAAATCTTGTTCTTGGCCTTGTGGAGCTTAGTCTAACAGAGGCACACAAACCATTAGAAGGAGGTACATACAAGAATGTGGAAGCAGAGGTGGGGGGCCAGGGTATGGGGGGAATTGCACTGAGAGCCAAAGGAGACTCAGCAGAGGAGAGAGCCTCAGAAGGGAGCTATGCAAGATGAATAGGTCCTTACCAGGCAGAGAACTGAGGACAGGGAATTGTACAGGATTAAAAGGATGGAGTTCTGAGAAAATAGGAAATTCAAATACTAGGGTTTGTCTGAAAAAGTGGCAGAAAGGGAGGTTTAACTGGAAGACTAAGAGATGATACAAAAAGAGTAGGTCTTTAGGAAGAAAACCTTGAGGGCAGAAGAACAGATGTCAGAAACTATTGGCAAGAACTTTCAGTAAGCCTGGTGAGGGCAGATAATGGACATGATACGGCATGCATGCATTCTTTACATATGACTATTGAATGCCTGCTATGTGCCAGATACTTTTCTGGATGACGAGAATAGAGTAGTGAGTGGAACAAATGCTGTCTATGCCCTCACAGAGCTTGCTGTGTAGGGAGAAAGTCAGACATTAAATATTGCACAAATAAGCTGTGCCATGTGCCGTGAAAAAGTACAGATGCAGATAGCAGTGGATGGGATTTATCAGAGAGTATCAGAGAAGGCTTCCCAAGAAAGCCAGTTCTAAGCTGAGAGAAACAGGGGTAAAGGGAATTGAAATAAGGGATTCAACTGAGATACAGGAGTGTGATAGATTGCACTGCTGAGTTTAGGTATTTTAACACAGTCACAACACACTGACATGGGATTTGACCTTGTTGTTGGCCTATGACCAATGAAATGTACATGGAACTGATTGTGTCATGACTGAGCAGAAGCTTTGAAAGTGATTCCTAGTTTGTCGTTTTCTTTTCCCTCTGCCATATCCCACACTGCGACTGCTGCTTCAGCATGGACATTGGAATGAAGAAGACACACAGAGCACACAATGTCTATCTAATGTAAGCAAAAAAATAAAACTGTGTGGTAAACCACTGGGATTTGAGGGGATTGTTTCTCACCCCAGCAAAGTCTAATGAAAACTGACAAATACAGAAGGAGAATGAATAAAGCGTAACTACTCAGGTGGGACATGAGAGTGGAAAAAAAAGAAGACAGATTCAAATAGTGCAGCCTAAATGATTAGAACATGGCTAGGTTAATAATCCAGAAGGGAAGATAGGAGACAAAACAGACATAGGCCTTGATTTTTTGTTAAATGTACAAGCTGAACATGCAAAAGATACATCTCTCAGTAACTGAAAATTTTGGAGACCCAAGACAGGTCAGAATTAGAGAAAACGATTTATGAATCATGACCATAGAAGTATTACCTGAAAGCTCCGGGGGTAAATGAGCTCACTCATTTAGAAACTCTAGGCACTGGGAAAGAAAGAATGGAGTTGGATGAGAAGACTGGTCCTTGGGTGTGCCTACATTTACAAAGGCCTGAGTAACAGGTGAAAGTTCTGACTGACAAGAAGAGGAAGTCAGAAAGGCCTGGAGAAGGGCAGGCATGCTAGGCTGAGAAATAATAAGGAATACACCACCGCCTAGGAAGTTGTCTTGCCCCTAATAATAGAAACTAAACTAGAGCAAAACTCTAGCTCTCACTACCAATTCACCTAGGGTATCTTGTTAAAAATTATTTTCAACAAACTCCCAGGTTATGCAGATGTAACCAGTAATACCCAGATGACGGGAAATATGACAAACAACCTAATTTCTTAAGAGATGGAGAGGAAATCTACATAGCCTATAGAAATATAACAACCCATTACAATGTACATACTTAGCTTAGATCATAGATCTGCATATACATCAATGCTTTTTATGACCATTGTGGAAATGCAGACACAGGGCATTTGATGATATTGAGGAATTGTTGATTGGAAGAGACATGATGATGTCATGATGATTGTTTTAAAAGGTGATTCATCAAAAGGTCACATATTCCTGATTCTATTTTTGCGACATTTTGTAAAAGGTAAAACTAAGGAATAGAAACCATCTGTGGTTACTTGGAATCAGTAGAGGGAGTTCACTACAAAGAGGCTTGGGGGAATTTTGAGGGGTAACTGAACTATTCTATAGCCTGATTGTTATGACTAGATGAGTTTATAAACCTCAGAACTGTACCTTAAAAAGATAAATTTTACTGCATGTAAATTATACAATAATAAGCCTGACCAAAACAAAAAAGGAAGCATTACTGATTAAAGCTAAATTCTGAAGTATTTATAGACAAAATAGATCTGAGATATATTTTGAAACAATGGAGGACAGTGTTGGTTCAGGGTAGACATGGAGCAACACTGGATATTAATTGGTTAGTTGTTGAAACTAGGTGGTAAACACATGAAATTAGTCTATCTACTTTGTGTTTAAAATTTTCCATAATGAAAAAATAAATTGGCGTGCCCTGGTGGATTGGTGGTTAGGTCCATTGCCTCTCCCGGGCACAGTGCACATACATCCCAAGGACCCGGGTTCATATCCCAGGGCTGGGGAGAACACCAAGATGAACAACCAAATACAGATAAAACGTTTCTTCTGCCTCTCCCTTCTGCCTGCCTGCCTATTTGACCTTTATTCCTGCCTGCACCTTTCCTTTAAAAACAAATTTTTTTTTAACTAACATAGCAAAATGGCTTCATTAAACAGACTGTCCCTACAGAGCACCAGAAAGGAAGCTGGTGACACTAGGTCTGGATCTATCCAATGGGTCACCTGTCCCTTAAAGAAGCAGTTCTAGTGTAACCTGTGGTTGTACCTGTCCCTTCATTCCAGAGGGCACAGGACTGGCAAAGAAGTTACTCTCAGCTGAGGAAGCCAAGAGTCTGAGAGGCCTTTGTGGGGAAGACCCTTTCACCCAAGGAGGCATTGATAAACAAGATGAATATCAGTACCCTGGGTGGAACCCAGGTATTGCTGTGGCCACAGATTCTCTGGAACCAAGAAATTAGGACGGTCAAGACTGGTCAATGTCACGCTTCACAATCCAAGGGGACCTGCCTGGCTGGCCCCATGGTTCTTGTGCTTCCTGAGATATGCGTGAAGGAGTCAGCCCTGGCACATCAAAGACATCATATGGTAGGGCTGCATAACAATGGTCACTAAACTTCACGCTTATTTCACTCTGCTTTTCAAAGATCAAGAAACACCTTAGGGAAATGGAAGCTGCTGAAGTCAAGAGAGGAGGTTGTGGTAAAATATGAATTAGGAGCAGATGACATCTATTTGGTGGGGTAAAAAAGTATACAGATTGGCAGATGCTTGAAGGGTTATAGGATGTTCCTCAGTATAAGAGCTGTTAGCAAATTTTAGCCAAAGGAAAAAGTGTTCAGGTAGAGAAACAATTTTAAAATGTGAAAGAAAAAAGAGATAATTAATGAAAGTAGACCCTGAAGGAGATTGAAAGAGAAATAATTAAAAACTCAGATTTTACAATTTGCCTGGCATGGAGTAAACAGATAATTGCTTTGGCTGTCCCAGCATCCCTTCCTCTTCTAGGATGTTCTGCTTCTTTGATGGAGACTGTACACCTCATACTTTCTCTTGCCCCTAACTCCATTCAGATGGCTACCATAGGACAGCCATGGTAATGTGTTATGACCTGACTGTGGCTAGAGTTCATTGGTCCAGGAGTGGGTCTTGACCCAAGATGGCTAAACAGAATGTGTCTGTGGGAATTTAGAATCAGAATTGAGCTCTTGTAGCTCATCTGGCTGCCTGGTAGAATAGAGATGTATACCTGGGCGCTGTTGGTGACCTGTTCTACCAGTAGGATGGTGGAGCACAGAACTAGTCAACAGTCTGAGAGAATAACAAAGTAGTACCAAAGAGAGCTTTATAGACAAGACATAAATCAGATGGAGTAAAAGTCCCTGACTTCAGTTATGCCCAGGGATCTAGTCCCATTGAAATATTCCAAGATACCGAAGAACCTTCATAGTAAAATCACGTTTTTGCTTATGCTCGTTTGAAATGGGTTTCTGTGCCTTACAACCAAGTTTTCTAACAGAACTCTTTGCTAAGAAAAAGGGGAATGTAGAGAGTACATATGAACAGCTGGGCACAGTGTGAGACTGAGAGAAAGTAGAAGCAGTTCATACTCCTGAGAGAAATGGGAGGAAAAAGTTGTCTACTGAAAATGAGTGGTCTGAATATGAGGTCAGAAGCCTTGAAAAAAATGGAAAAGATTGGAACTAGTGATAATATCACCACCCTCCCTTAAAAAAACGAAACTAAAATCCTGAATCATTACAACAAGGATCTGAAAGGTCATATATCCTCTTGGTAGGGATAGTCATTGCCAGAAGTTTCCAGAATAAATACCAAGAAGATCCAAAGACTTCTGATTTTTTCATTAACAAATGAAGGCAAGTAGGCAGGTGGGCAGGAAAGGAGAAGAGAAAGAAACATTTTTTTATTTTATTTAGTTGTGCATCTGGGTTGTATGTGGGATGCATTTGAATCAGCCTGGGGAAGAAATTATAAAGAAGTTAGGGAACACTTGACCTTCCTTTGAAATATGCAAATTTAAAGACATTTAATCCAAGAGATATTTGGTGGTTCTAAAAGTGAAAGGATATACTACAAGGACTCAGTAGAAAAATTGCATTTTGGATGAGCATTTTTTGTTTTTTGGGTTTTTTTTTTTTTCACATTTTTAAGGAAAGGTACAGGGAGGAATGAAGGCAAGCAAGCAAGCAGGCAGGAAGAGAGAGGAAGAAGCATTTTTCATTTAGTTCACATTGGTTGTTTCCCCCAAGACCTGGTGCATGAACCCAAGTCCCTGGTATATACTTGGATACACTCCTCTGGAGACGCATAACCACTACTCCACCAGGGCATACCAGGATGAGCATTTTGAAGAAAACTTTGATAGGATTTGCAATGACAGTTTTAGAGAATAATTTGGCTATCTCCTTGCATATACCAACTAACAACAAGTAACTAGTTTCCTAGCACCACCTTTCTGGCCAGCTAATTAGGAAAGAGAAGTGGATGGGGCCCAAATGGTCTCTGAGTTACAGTCTTCCCACCCTCTCAGTGGCACTCCTGGGGTCCGCATGAATTCCCCTGCATAATGAGCTCAACCAGATTAAAATCCCACTCTCAACTTCTACCTACAGAATAGACTGCTAGAACAAACTATCAATTGTTGACAAAATGGCAATCTAATCTTATCAGGCCCAGAAGGTTATCTCCTAGCCTCTAGCTACACACAACCTTAGTTATCATAAGGGAATCAGAACCTGAATTCCATTTGCCTGATCAGAGTGACCAAGTAACAACAGGTACAGCTGAAAATAGTTTAAATAATTAAATCAATATACAGTATACATAAATAAGTAACTGAAACAAAGTTTCAAGAAAGACTTTAATCATACATTCTGATATTTTTCATTCTAACCATTTTCCTTTTTAAAAAATTAATGTATGGAACACCCTGGTGGAGCAGCTATGTTAGGTCAATCATCTCCGAAAAACATATGCCACATACCTGTGGGTTGGAGTCCCAGCTTTGAAGACAACCAGTGTGAACAGCTAACATGCAAATACAATGTTCTTCCTCCTCTCACTTCCTGTCTGTGGGGCTGCTCATTCATTCCTGCCTGTACCTTTCCTTTAAAAAAAACAAAACGAAACAAAACAAATGTATTGCCACCCCCTGATGGCTTAGAGGTTAGGTATATGGACCTGTGGTCCACATATGCCCATGGGTCCTAGGGGTCCTGGGGGAACAATCAAGATGAACAATCAAATTAAATAAATAAATGCTTCTTCCTCCTCTCTCTTCTTGGCTGCCTGCCTATTTGCCTTCATTCCTGCCTGCACCTTTCCTTAAAAAACAAAACAAATGGCTCTTGGGTAGATGGCAGTCATAGCTGGTACTCTGCTAAAGTTAAGATGGTAGTCATGATTTATTCTGGTACATATCCAGGCAGCCTAAGGTGGGGAGGTATTTTTTGCAAATGAAGGAACACAAAGTCTTACTAAGAACATAGCACTGAGCATCAGGTTTGATAGTAGAAACTAGAAAATTAACAGAAGAAAAAGAAGAAAAGAAATACAAACAAACAGGAGTAGGTCCAGGTCGGGTAGGCACCCACTTGCGATGTCTGCTTTGTAGCTCAGAGGGCAGCCTAAAATATTCATAATCATCGTTGTCTAGGAGTTCAAAGACAAACTGAAGATTCACGAAAAAAGCAAAAACAAATTCATTTTTACTTTCTCCCAAGACAAGTCTTCCCATGTAAAACTACTCTTAACTCAGCAGTAAGAAAATAGTCTTTATTTCATAAAGCAATAAGCTATTATGAGCTACATTACATTGTCAAAAGGGTCGTGCCCATCTCAGAGGCTTGTTGATATATTGCTGGAAGTCTTTAGCTAGCCAGTCTTTTTTCTTCTGGAAACTTTGAGTTACTAAATCAGTCTTACAGGCAATGACTGAGAATGGGATTCTGTTTTGTCACAACTAATGGAGTATTTATCCAGGTATTTCTCCCTGGCCTGTTATAGATTGTTTCTTTCTTTTTTCTCTTAGGTTGACAAAGTTATCCATACATGGTAAATAGTTAAATAGTACAAACTAGTAAGCTAGTATATAGTGAAAAATGAATCATACCAATTAAATCCCATGAAAAAAATTTTTATTTGTAAAACCTTAAAGAAAGTTTAACCAAAAAGCACCAAAAAGAAAAGGTTAAAGAGATTTTTCCTTTTTTAAGTCATGAATCCACAAGTGTCAAAAAAGAGAGTAGTCTATAGCAACCAAATTTTGAAAGTGGGGGTGGGGAAAGTCAAAACCAACCCAGTTTACACTTCTGTAACATGTGTCTCTTGAAAGAGGGCTAAAAAGATTTTTCTTTCTTTTGGTTGAAAAGTTAAAGAAGGCACTAGGCCTCTAGATTCCCTTGTCTTCACCCACCACATGGATTAACCTCCTGCCTCACCCTGGCAGAAGGCAAAAGAATTTTATTCCCTGGAGATGGTGGTATGGCCAGCCTGCAATCATAGGATTAAACCCCAAACATACACCCAAATTTGGGTAGGATGTCAGAACTGGAGGCACCAGACATGCACCAAGAGGGTATGAAAAGATTACTCACATATAGTGAAGCTTTCTGGGGAAGGTGATACAGGCTACCAAGCAGGTCCACAAATGGCTTTAGAGAGCAGGAAAAAGCAGACTAGGGGTTTAGTGTAGTTAGGAAGAAGGGCTAACCCAAAGGCAGGGGCTGACAAGGTTTGAACTTTTCACTAGTACCAAAGGACACGCACAGGCTTTCTTATCAGCATACTCAAGTATAGGACAGAGGGTAGAGGGGAGTTGTGGGACTTGAAAGTTGTTAGCAGTCAAACGTCAGAAATGGAGTTAGATTCTACATCACAGAAAGCAAAACAGGGTCCCTGAATTAGGGAAACTTGAGGGCAAAGGGGGTATTATGCTGACACCAGGCATTGTATAAGAGATTATATACCTCATACTTCAACCTATTCCACCCCAAACCCTTTCCCCATTAGGTTCCCATAATGTTGACAGTCAAACATACCTTTCAGGCTGGAGAAAAATAAAGATGGCAACATGGAAGCTCCTTAATGAAACCACCCAGCCATACATACCACTCCCATTGTCACCCAACACATTCAACAGGTACACTAACAAAATAACACCTGATTTGAAATGTAAGATTATCAGAGTCAACAAATATTTACTGAGTCTATTATGTTCTATGTATGGTTCTGTATGCTGAGGGTAATGACAAAACAGATTCCATCACCACCACCACCACCACCCCTCCCCTGCCTCTTTTTACCAAATACTCCCTGTTTCATGCAGCTAACATTCTAAGAGGGAGAGAGACAAAAAACAAAAACATATTGACAAATAGGAATGTAAAAAGGTTAAACAAAAATAAAACCAGGAAAGGGGTTTGGGAAGTTCAGAGTAAGGGTCAGAGGAGTGGCAATTTAAAACACAACTCTCAGGTCAGGCTTCACTAAAGCCTGTAAAAATGCTTCAAATGTCAAAAGACATTTCATGAAAGTCTCTAACAGCAAACAGATATTAAACAAGTCAATGTTGAATTTTGGAAGTTCTTCATGTATTCTATTAATCCTTTGTTAGACACTTGCTTGATAAATAATATTCCCCCACGCCATAACTTTTTATTGCTCTCTCTTAATAGATTCTCTTCAGAGTTTTTCATTTTGATGAAGTTCCATTCAACAGTTTTTTTCTTTTATGACTCATGCTTTGGTGTCAAAACTACAAATACTTTGCCTAACCCTAGATCTAGAAGTTTTTACCTATGTTTTTTCTAAATGTTTTGTAGTTTCACATTTTGCTTTTAAGTCTATGATGCTTTTAACTTTTGCATAAAGTGTGACATTTGTTGACAAGATTATTTTTCCTCCATTGAATTGCCTTTGTAACTTCATCAAATATCAAAAAGTTTTATTCGTGTGGGTCTATTTCTGGGTCCCCCACCCCTGTTTTACTGCATTGACCTATGTCTATTTCTCTACCAGTGCCATACAGTCTCGATTACAATGGCTATATAACAAGTCTTAAAATTGGGTAAAGGCTACTTTATTCTTTTTTTTAAATTGTTTCATTTTTGTTCCTTTTCCTTTCCATATACATTTTAGAATAATCTTGTCTATATAGAAAAAATATGTCCCTGGAATTTGGGGCAAGAACCGAGTCAAATCTGTATATTGATTTGAGAAAACTGACATTTTTACTGTATTGAGGTTTTCTATTCATGGAGATATACATATCTAAATATCCATTAATTTCTATCTCCTCTGATTTCTTCCAATAGTTAAGTTTTCAGCATTTAAATAATGTACATGTTTTGTTAGACTTACAACTAAGCATTTAATTTTTGAGCAATTATAAATGGTTTGGGATATTTTTATTTCAATGTTCATATGTTCATTGCTAGTACACAGAAATACAATTGATTTTTGTATTTTACTTCGTATCCTGTGATCCTGTGGAGTCCATTTATTATAAGAGTTCTACAAGTCAACAGATTTCTTGGGATTTTCTTAGTAGATAATCAAAATCATGTCATCTGCAAGTAGGCAGCCTTATTTCTTCCTTGTCCAGGATGTTTAGTTGCATTTAGGAGGAATAGGGACAGTTACTCATTATACCTGGAAGGAGAATTCTATGGGAACAGATTTCTATAGCAAGCTATTTGTCTCTTCAATACCAAGGAACAGAGGAGTGTCTGAGAAGGGCTGCAAATAAAAAAGGGGAGCAGGACTGAATTCCGGGGACTCTCATATCCAGTGGGGAAGAAGAAAAAACAGCAAAGAAGTTAAGGCAAGCTAGTAGGAAAACAGGAGAGAGCAAGATAGTTGCCGTTAATAACCTTTTAAAAACTAGGGGGGACTAGAGCAGGTCTAGAAAGAATGGGAAACTAAGGCACAGAGAGAGCAAGTAAGATGTCCAAGCTCACACAAGTATTAAGGAATAACAGAGCATGGAACAGATTACCCTGATAAGTAACTTGAACTGATTAAAAAAGCAAACAGGTTTATTCTTAAGACATTTCCTGTCAGCCCCTCTCCTTCCTGCCCACTACCCAATGTTTATAAATGTATACCAGACCTTATTTCCCACAATTCTGCAAAAATATCCTAGTCCCTGACTAGAATGAGAAATCCATTGTAATTTTTTCTCCTGGATACAGTTACAGAAATAATGCCAAGGAGTTTTCCTAGCTTCATTTATTTGACTTAACTTCCTTTCCCAAACACAGAGTGGCATGTCTGAAAATGAGTTTCTTCCTGCAAGTAGAACTTGTTCTTGAAATTTAGTTTTTTGTGTTGAAATGATCTTTATTCCTGTTTCCTTGACTTGGGACCAAAATGAGAGCACTCAACAGAAATGCACAAACTGATTTCCTCCCTTATTACTTGTTCTCTTCCTTTCTGTACTCATACCTCCCTTTGGAAAAATATTCCTTTTTCCAAAATGATTTGAAAAACTCATATTATACCAATGAGTTAGGGGAAATTTTAACTTTACTGATTGTTTTTAGGATTATTTTAACACTACTGAAAACAACAACTAAAAAAGTGTTAAGGTAGGATCCTCATGGTTGAGAGATTCTGCCTTTAGGCCCTATAATGGAAAGAATTGTGTCACCCCAAAATCCATAAGTTGGAATCCTAACCCACACTACTTCAGAATGTGACTGAGTTTGGAGATAGGTTCTCTTAAGAGATAATTAAATTAAAATATGGACATTCGGATGCAACCTAATTCAAGATGAATGCTGTGCATATAAGGAGAGGAATGAGGACACAGACACATACAGAGGGAAGGTAATGTAAAGACACGGTGAAGACAGCCTTCTACAAGTCAAGGAGAGAAACTTCAGAAGAAATTCATTACGCCAACACCTTGATCTCAGACTTCTAGTCCCAGAATTATAAGAGAATAAATTTCTACTGTTTAGCTACCCAATTTGTGGCACTTTGTTATGACATCCCTAGCAAACTAATACAGGCCCCAAACTAAGAGCCCACCTCTTTCATGTTGTCAAACAGCCTCCAAACTATATACCCAACAACCTGTTGGACATTTCTCCTTGTATATTCTGTAGACACTTCATGCTCAGTGTGTCCAAAGGAGAAGGCTCATCATTCTCTGTATGTCTGTTCTTTTTAAATTCCCTATTGCAGTGATGGCGTCCCTGTGACAACTCAGAAATCTAGGTGTCAGTCCTGACTCAGCATTCCCCACCTGCTCCCGCTTCCCATTAGTTATAAAGTTCTATCCATTTCATCTCTAGTTTCATTCTTAACTTTACTTCGAAAAACTTCAGACTGAAAGAAATTGAATAAATCAATGAACACAAGTCTACCCTTCTTTCACTTATTCTTTCTTGATGTATATACTGTTTTTTTTCTAAGCCATCAGAGTAAATTACAAACATTTCGCAGTACTTTACCTCTGGATAGTTCAGCATCATCACCTTAGGAGAAGGGTGTTATGCCACTTGATCTCAATACTATTACCTAAAACATTATTTTGGTTTAATAAGCACCCATTTACATTTATTTACATTTACATTTTATCCGATGTAGCCAAATATCCTCCCCTTGCTCATTCTCACACTATCCAGGGACTAATCAAAGTTCATGCATTGACTCAGATTATTAAATCTCTTTGAAGAAGGAAAGGCAGGAATAAAGGCAAGTAGGCAGGCAGGCACAAACTGGGTCCTTGGCCATTACGTGGATTATGCCAGATGACTGACAAACTTAATGCCTGAACCACCAGGGCACACCAGTATGACATTTTTTTTTTCTAAAGGAAAGGTGCAGGTAGGATGAAGGCTGGAAGGCAAGCAGGTAGGAAGAGAGGGGGTCCAGATAAGACGCATTTTTATTTTTATTTTAGTTGTATATCTTACTTGTTCCCCCTGGCCTAGGGAAGTGAACCCATGTCCTTAGGATACATGTAGACTGTGCTTTCAGCTTGAGGCAACAGACGTAATAACTTCTTTCCAGGGCATGCCAGGACACTGATTTTTTTTTAAACATAAGTTTGGTTTGTTTGTTTTTACAGAAAAGGTGAGCAGGTATGAAGGTGAGTAGACAGGCAGGTAGGAAGAGAAAGAAGGAAGCATTTTATTTTTATTTAGTTGCTTCCCTCTGGGACATAGGTGGACCTCTTCCAGTGACCTTATCCAGTTTCTATTCACTTGTTTAAAGTAGCTAGTTACTTGAAAGATCATATGAAGTCAAATTTTGCATACTTTGAATTGCTGTTTGTTGAATATATTTTAAAAATTATGTTGTGATGCAACATTAAAGTGCTGCCATATGCAGATGTCTGTCACAAACCAGGTAATACAACTAAGTGTAGCAGACAGAGCAATGATAAATTTCAGGACAAAAGTTAGTGAGTCATTTATGCATCACGAAGTACACAGGTATCAAACATTTGTAGTTAAAGCTTACAGCTGATTTGCAAGAAAAGCTTTATAATTCCAATCACACTGATGAAGAAAAAAGAGACCAAATAGAAAATGGGGTTAAAATTCCAGATATTGTTTCTATTCTGCACAAGATTTAGGCGGTTCTAAAATACGTAAGATTACACACACAGGATGCCTGTTTTCACAATTGCTATTTGTCTTTATACTGGAAGTTTCAGTCACAGCAACTAGGCAAGACAAATAAATAAAAGCATATAGACTGAAAAAAACAAGTAAAATGATCTCTACTCAGAGAAAATATGATACTATGCACATAAGAAAAAAAAAACAAAGGAATAAAATACCTAAGAATAAAATTAATCAAGGAAGTTAAAGACATGCACATGGAAAACTACAAATGCTAAAATAAAAGACTCGAAAAAAAAAAAAAAAAGGAAAACATACCATGTTCATAAGTTGAAAGACTTAATGTTGTAAAGATTGATCTACAGATTAAATGTAATCACCATCAAAATTCCAAGTGCATATTTTGCATAAATGGGCATAAAATACATTTGGAATTATAAAATCTTCTAAAGAGCTGAAATAATCTTTGTTTCTTTTTAAAGAAGAAGGAACGCAAGCAAGAATGGAGTCAGGCATGCAGCAGGCAGGCAGGAAGAGAGAGAAGGAAGAAGTATTTACTTAGCTGTTCATTTTAGTTCCACCCCCCACTTGCCCCTCTCCTTTCCAGGTCACAAATCTGGGTCCTTGAGTTATATGTTGACTGTGCCCCAGGCACACACTTAACAACTTAGCCACCAGGCATATCCATCTTGAACACAGTCAAGGCTTCGTATCTCCTGATTTTGAAAGTTACTAAAAAACTAGAATCAAAACAGTGTGGTCCTGGCACAAGATAGACATATATATCAATGGATAGAACTGAAAGCCCAAAAGTAAATGCACAAATCTATGGTAAAACGATTTTCAACAAGTGTATCAAGATCATTCAATGAGAGAAAGAAAGGTCTCTTCAATAAATAGTGATGGGCCAAGTGAACAGTCGCAATCAAAAGAATGAAGTTGGCTCTCTACCTCACCATATTAAGTGTCCCTTAAAACGGATCAACTGCCTAAATACAACAACTCAAACCATAAAATTCTTAGAAGAAAATACATCTTCAAGACCTTGGATTTGGCAATGGATTTTTTGATACGATACCAAAAGCATGCTCAAAAGAAAAAAAAAAAGATAAATTGAACTTCATCAAAATAAAACTATGGTACATCAAAGGACATTTTCAAGAAAGTGGAGATACCTATAGGATGGGAGAACATATTTTTTGTATCACAAATCAAAAAAGGTGTAGTATTCAGAATATATAAAGAATTCTTACAACTCAATAAGACAAACAAGCCAAAGAGCTCTTGTACATTGTTGGGGGATTGTAAAATGGTACAACTGCTGTGGAAAACAGTATGGAGGTTCCTTAACAAGTTCAAGACAAAATTACCATACGATCCAGCAATCACTCTTCTAGATATACATCCAAAAAAACTGAAAGCAGGATTTCAGATACATGAGCACTCATGTTCACAGCAGCATTATTCATGATAAGGGGTGAGGCAGGCCCTGGTAGAGCAGCAGTTAGGTCAATTGCCTCTAAAGGAGCAAGCCGCATACTGCTGGGTTCAAGTCCCCAACCTGGGAAAAACAACCAGTGTGAACAATTAAATTAAAAATAAGTAAAATTAATCTTCCTCCTCTCTCTTCCTGTCTGCACCTTTCATTACTACTAATAATAAAAAAAGAGAAGTGAAAGCAACCCAAATGTTCATCAATAGATGACTAGATTAGTAAAATGTAATCTATAGTTCCAATGGAATATCATTTAGTCTTAAAAAGGAAGAAAATCCTCTCACATGCTATAACATGGATAAACCTTGAGAACATTATCATAAGTGAAATAAGTCAATTACAAAAAGACAAGTACTGTATGGTTCCACTTATACTAAGAGTCTAACATAGTCAAATTCATTGAAACGGAAAATAGAATAGTGCTTACCTGCAACTGAGAGAGGGGGAAAAGGATATTTTGGTTCAAGAGTTAAGAGTTTCAGTTTTGCAAGATAAAAAAATTCTGGTTACCTGTTTCCTAACAATAAGAATATACTTAACCCTACTCAACTGCATACCTAGAAATGGTTAAGATGGTAGATTTTATGTATTTATTTTTATCACACAAAAATACATATAGAATAGAAAAATAGAAACCTGATAGCCTAGACTTCACTCTTTGCCTTGCACCACTAACTCACTACTACTACATCAATAAAAATAGAACTTCGAAAAAATGAGCAAAGAAGCTGTACAGCTATTTCTTCAAAGAAGATATACAAATGGCCAAAAAGCACATGAAAAGATGCTCGACATTATTAGCCATTAGAGAAATGAAGGTCAAAATCACACAGAGGTACCATTTCACAACCACTAGGACGGCTATAGTTTAAAAAAGTCAGTAGGTATTGGTCAGGATGTGAATAAATTAGAGCCCTCATACATTGCCATTAGGAACGTAAAATGGTTCAACTGCTATGGAAAACAGTTTGTCAGTTCCTCCAGGAGTTAAACAGAACACTATATGACCCAGCAATTTTACTCCTAAGTACATACCCAAAATAACTGAAAACAAGTACTCAGATACATTAGCAATACTCACAACAGTCAAAAGTTATGAACAGTCCAAATATCAATCAGTGAATGAATGGATAAACAAATTGTTTACTCAGAGTGGAATATGATTCAAACATAAAAAGAAATGATATGTAAGTATTGATATATGCTACAATATGGATGGATGAACTTCAAAAACATTAGAAACCAGACATAAAGGTGACAGACTTTATGATTCCATTTATATTTAAATATAAGAGTAGTAATTCCATAGACACAGATACAGATTGTAGTTGCCAGGGACTGGTGGGAGAGGGAATAGGAAGCAACTGCTTAATGAGTACATGCTTTCCTTTTAGGGTATTGAAAATGTTTTGGAACTAGACAGAGGTAGTGACTGCACAACACTGTAAATGAACTAAATTCCAGTGAATTGTTCACTTTAAAATGATTTAAATGTCAAGTTCACCTCAATAACAAAATTATACACACACGTTTTAAATGCAACACTTCACTAACTCCATGTGTGAAGGTCAGATTATCAAACAAGACTTAGTAGAATCTTAAACTCAAAACACCAATTGTGGAAGGTGGAATGTAATAATTCCGGGAAGTAGAAATTATTTTTGCTTACTTAAAATGCAGGTTTTTTAATTCCTTGAAGATAAAAAAGAGTAGCTATATAAAAACACTCAATGTTCCTTCTGTCAAGGCACAGATTGAAAGTTGGGTTTAGGTTACCTGGGGTTTCAATTCTTGTTCCTCTAGTAATATTCTGGAGCTCTACCAAATGTATCTTTTCTGTATCTTTCTGTACTATTGAATTGCATCTCTTCCCATAAGTGGCCTTAGATGATCTGTGAAAATAGTTTGCTATTCATTTGATCCAGAAAACCCTACAAAATCAAGCAACTCAAGATACTCAAGTTTTCGTGGTTATTTTTAAAAACACACATGTAACTGCCCAGGCTTTCAAGGGTCTGCTTATCTGAAGGATGTCACTTAACACAAGCAATGTGAGTCATTCCATCATTACGTCAGGTATACGTCAGGCAAAATAGTGGGGCTGCTCAAAGGATTGGTGGGCCAAAAGAATGCTGATTTTTTACTGCATGTGCTTAAAAATGTTGTAAAATGTTATAAATGCTCTTTTTAAAAAAGATTAATGCTGAACTTAAGGGTTTAGATATAGATTCTCTGGTCACTGGGCATATCCACATGGGCACAACAAAATCCCTAAGGACTGGCACAAACTTTACAGAGTTCATTGTCAGATGAACCCATAAATGAGTTCTCTCTGCCACACTTGAAATGATTCTTACTGAAAAGGAGCAGATTGTTCCTAAACCAAAAGAGGAAGTTGAACAGGAAGAAAAGATATCCCAGAATAAAGTAAAGGAAGAAAAACATGACTTGGTAACAAATTCAGTATAAAATACGTAAGAGGGGCACACACAGCTACATCATTGCTGATTCACAATTTACTATAATGCATTCACTTATTCTCCCTCTGCTGTTCTGCTCTCTACTACCACATGCTAATACACTAAGACATATCAGTGCTGAGATTATGGTCACTTAATAAATATTTACTAAGCACTTGTGTTCCATGTACTTTGCTGTATCCTCAATATACCACAACGAAGTTAAGAGATGAGCTCTGGCCTAATATATCGTCTAGTAGAAAAAATAGGTCATAACCCATTTATGTATCCTCATTAAGCACTATAAAGGAAAATAAGTTTTCTATTAGAGGATATGGAGAGGAATATTATTTTAGGTAGTGTAGTCAGGAAAGGTTTCCCTTAGAAGGTGCCATCTAATCCAAAAGCTGTGCACATTATTAATCACTGGCAGTGAATTTGGAAGGTTTGTGAGGAATGTGGGGGATATTTAACTGCAGTGGGAAACAAATATTTTATTTCCAGCCAGGGGGAGTGATATAATTTAAAAAAGATAACAGAGTCAAAGTAGTGGTTACTAGAAGGGAAGGTGTAGAGGGTAGGCAAATGAGGTGAAAAGGGGTCAATTATAGTGGGAAGGTATAGTAGTGGCAAACTTAAAATATTACAAATAGTTGTTGATTTACCATGATGCACACCTTACACATATATAATAGTATGATATAATGTTCCTCCAATATAATTTAAAAATAAAAGATCACAGAGGCAAGGGAGAATGCAGGGAGACTATTAGACGCTGATAGTGCCCTGGACTGGCGGTAATCTAGGGTACTGGCTTGCCAGACAGGGTGTCTGAGGGTGTCTTCTGTGACAGATCGATGACTGCAGTGCGATTAGAAGACACGCAGGTGATCAACTGTGTTTTAATGAGGAAAAACAGGCGCGCCCTAGGGGAGTGGCGGTTAGTTCTGCGGTCCTCGGCTGAGCAAAGTCCACATGCATCCCAACCACGGGGTTTGCGTCCCGGATCCAGGCTAAATAACCAAGATGAACAATTATATAAAAAATAAAGTGCTTCCTCCTCTCTATTCCTGCTTGTTCGCCTTTATTCCCGCCCCTCATCTGTCCTTTTTTAAAAAAAGAAAAACACCAACAATGAACGATCCTGGCTTTCAAGGCGTCTTGTGAACCTCCAGAACCAGGACAGGGCACCCTCCCGGAATCTCAGGGCAGAGTCTGAGGTACAGCGACGGGAAGTAGGCTGAGCAATGATCCTGCCCGCTTCCTTTGGTAGCATCAGATGAAGAGTGTCTGGAACCAAGCTAGAACTCCGCGTAGGCCCAAGAGAGAGCAAGAAACTTTAAGCAATGGAAGAACTAACTCTTAAGAGTTAGAAGTGAGCTTCTCACCAACGCGCCTCCACCGGCACACTTCGGCACTAGCCGCTGACAGAAAGCACTTTCCCCAGCTGATTAGCCCCCTCATCGGAAGTACCGCCTCCTAATCTCACTTCCGCTGTCCCAAGAGTCTGCCCATCTCGCGATAACTGGAAGTGCCTATGAGACCTAGGCTAAGCGGAAGTTGGGCCTCTTTTTCGTGGCGCCGGGGACGCTGTAGGCTGCTTCAAGATGAAGGTAGGAGGCGTTGACGAGTGTTGGGCTAGGCTAGGGGAACGTGAATGGAGCCCAAGAGCAGGGCATTGCTGCAGTCTTTGGTCTTCAAAGCCCTGGAGTTAGGTGCAGAAGGATCTGAAGCAGGAGAGAGATTGCCCTTGTTGGACTGGAGTTCCTTGGAAGAGCGGATGGCGGGCGATTGCGACTAGATTCCGCCGGGCCCGCATCGCCATGGTGGCGTCCTGACGCCCGGCTTAGAGACGCACGACCTAGCTTTCCCAGTTGGCGGCCCCTAAGTTGGGCTCCTTCGACCCTGTAGTCTTTCTGCAAAACTTGAGGAAAGATGTGCTCCTCTTTTTAGAACTGCTTGTTGCGCGTTATTATGCTCACATGTGCTTAAGTGAATAAAAATCCGTATCGTTTTCTGGTGAGTGTGTGTTTGCTGGTCCGAAAGTCTCTTTGAGGTGGAATTGCTGTGGTAGGTGTTTCTGCGTTTTCATAATGGTTTTTCTCTTTCTAGCTGAACGTCTCTTTCCCCGCCACTGGCTGCCAGAAACTGATTGAAGTGGACGATGAACGCAAACTTCGTACCTTTTATGAGAAGCGTATGGCCACAGAAGTTGCTGCTGACGCTCTGGGGGAAGAATGGAAGGTAAAAGTTGATACCGACCTGAATTGTTACCGGTATTTTTAATGAGCATAGAGAATGTTTTGACTGCACTTACAGAAATCACAACTATGTATAATGTGTCATATTCTCCTGCAGGGTTATGTGGTCCGAATCAGTGGTGGGAATGACAAACAAGGTTTCCCCATGAAGCAAGGTGTCTTGACCCATGGCCGTGTCCGCCTGCTTCTGAGTAAGGGACATTCCTGTTACAGACCAAGGCGAACTGGTGAAAGAAAGCGCAAATCTGTTCGGGGTTGCATTGTGGATGCCAATCTGAGTGTTCTCAACTTGGTCATTGTGAAAAAAGGTGAGGCTTACCTTGGGTTCTTGAGTTTTTCTTGACGTTGATTTAAAGCTGAACAAATGCAAAAGCATTTTCAGTAATTCACAGATTATAGACTTGTTTCTTTACCAATGCATAAATGCTAACTTAGTGTTCCTGTTTGTGAGGGTATGAAAATGTTTATTTTATTTTAGGGGAGAAGGATATTCCTGGACTCACTGATACTACTGTGCCTCGTCGCTTGGGGCCTAAACGAGCCAGCAGAATCCGAAAGCTTTTCAATCTCTCTAAAGAAGATGATGTTCGCCAGTATGTTGTGAGAAAGCCCCTAAATAAAGAAGGTAAGGAGATTTTTTAGGAAAACTACTGGAGACAAGGATAATGCATTTCTTATTCAACTTTATAGCCAGTGTCTTCTATAGAGTTACCATTTTTCTTGTAAATTTACCTTTGAGTCACTGATCTCAGTCATTGTTTTTAGGTTTATGAGTCAGAAGAACGTTTGGATTTTGGACTTTTATACTGGAACCACTTTGTATGTAGCTGTTAGGCAATGTAGCCCATCACCAATGAGGTGATAATATTGTGGCTTTAATATTTCTGTAGTGAAATGTATGAATGTGTACATTGATGGAAATTAATGTCAATTTAGGTTGGATTTTCCTGACAGTTCTGGAAATAATCGAGCTTAGGGGAATGATTATCAATACCTAACACATAGTGCGTATTGAACACTCCTTCCATCTATGTGCTGAGTACCATACTGGTGTATAAACAAACTTTATGAAGCTTATTCTAAAAAGGGACTGGCAAATATTTATTTCTCCATAATGACCCCTGGAAATAACATCAGTATAGTAAGAAATAGTTGATGGGTGTTCTCAAGATTGTGTCTTTGTAATAGGGTTGTTTATATAACTTTCAGCAGAACCTGAATAATTGAGCTTTTAGTCTTAGAATATTTACCTGAAGTGTTATTTACTTCTGCAAGATACTCAAACTGATTACCTCTGAAAACATGTGCTCTGAAGCATATCTTTGATCCATAGTTTTGAGTTACATAATAGACTTAATGAAGGTACACTGTGAATAACATGCCACATATATTCTGTTAATTTCTCAATTGGTAGAATTTGTCTTAGAAAATACAAATTGAGGTTTAAGTCCCATTTATCCTTGAAAGTAAAGCAGGATAGTGATGCAGATAATGCTTTAGTTTTCATAGCCCAGTTAAATATGCAGTTAGTTCATGCTGTTTTTAAAAAGCTCCTGTGTTTTGACATTTTTACTGATGGGGTGAGGTTTTTGTTTTAAGTTTGGCTTGGCTGTCCGCTGAACCTGGGTCCTTGTGTATGTCAGCTATGCCAGCCAGAGGTGATAAAGACTTAAATCATTGGGCCACCAGCACACAGCAGGATGAGGTGTTATTAAGCACTATAGGTTTGCTGCATCTGTTTGTAATTTTTTTTTAATTTACATGTGAGTCTTAATAAGCATGTGCTTGAGAAGTGATTGAGTCATCTGAATTTTTAGGCAAGAAACCTAGGACCAAAGCGCCCAAGATTCAGCGTCTTGTTACACCACGTGTTCTCCAACACAAGCGTCGGCGTATTGCTCTGAAGAAACAGCGTACTAAGAAAAACAAGGAAGAGGCTGCAGAATATGCTAAACTTTTGGCCAAGAGAATGAAGGTAAGTGATGATTTGAGCTGGGGCATGTAGGTTGACTTTGGATTTGCATTTTTTTAACCTGGACAGACTTTTAACTGTTTTGTTTTGTTTTATTTAGGAAGCCAAAGAAAAACGTCAGGAACAGATTGCCAAGAGACGGAGGCTGTCTTCCCTGAGAGCTTCTACCTCTAAGTCTGAGTCTAGTCAAAAATGAGATTTTCTAATAACAAATAAATAAGGCATCAAACCTCCTGTTTTGACTTTTTATTGATAATTAGATGGCAAGATGTCAGGTTCAGGTTTTTAAGGTATCATATATAAGATTTAATGGTGGATAAGTAAAGTCTGCCAAGAGATACTTGAAAGTAATGTCCCTCAGATTCAGTTCCTGAGATCTCTACAATTGGTAGTGGAAGAGATGGCCAGAACAGAATTTCTTTTGGAATTGGCGAGCAGCTTAGGAAAGGGTCTTCAGTGAAAGAGATGTCTTTCAACAAGGCATGGAACAATTTTGGGGAAATAAATGACTAGGACTAATTTTTACATACTTTATTTTGAAATATACAGCTTTTCTTAAAGATCTACACACAATACATTAAAAGTGCCCTATTAAAGATGGACATTTGTCCGGTAAAAAAAAAAAAGTACTTATTAAAAGCATTGTTAATGGATACTGTTTTTAACAGTTTGCAAAGCTTTTAAAATTCAGTGCATATTTATTGAGAAAAGCATTTCAACTCTAGTGAATTTTTACTCATGCTTTTATTGTTTTACCTTCTGAAAAGGAATCAACTGCCCTGTATAAATGGAAGATGAACAAAGATAAAGTATTTTTTCTAATGTATCGTCATTTCTGTATGTAATTATAATTAGAATTAACTCATTCTACTCTTTGAAGAATGAATGTCTTGAAGGCACATTAGGCTTTAAAACTGATGAAAAGAATTTCTTATTAATCACAAGTAAAATTTACATACAGCTTTTAATACAGAGATTGAGGCAGTGCTTCATAATTTCAATGTATATATGAATTGCCCGGGATGTAGCTAAAATGACTACAACAGGTTCCATAATTGAGTGAGGCCCCAGAGTCTTGTTAAAACAAATGGTGTTTGAAAGTTGGACAATGTAAAGTCTTAACTGGCAGTTGATGTTAATATAAAATCCAAAATGGGAAAATGCAGCATTTTAAGGAGACTATAAACAAAAGAAAGGAAGGCATACTACAGTTGAGGTAATTAAAAAGCCTAGAGGCATGTCTGGTGTATTAGCCTGAATTTTGTATTAATCAGTACCTGGCTGACTGTGGTGTTCGAAACTGAAGTAACTGGGCAGAACCGAAAATTCCTAGAAACTTCAGCTTACTAGCATTGAACTTGAAGGACTGCTTTTCAGGGGCTTAAGTTTCATACAGTGCTGCAAGTCAATTTTGGACATGTTTAAATGTACAACTTCTGTATCTATGGATTTTTTCCGTGATAGGTTCTAGGAAAGTCCTTGAAGTAATTTAACACAAAGTCCCTATTTTCAGACCAAGCTTTCCAATACACTGCTTAAAATGGAATTTCAAATATATCAACAGTTCAAGTGAGTCATTTAAAAATGTAACAAGACAGCAAATAGTGTTCATTTTATTCAACCTCTTACATGAAAATTCCAAACTTTGTTGGGGCAATAGTGTTAAATGTTAAAACTAGTGCCAAGTCTTAACAGTAAATACATGAACTCAGTGCACAAGAGCCATTTTGAAAGTAATGAGAATTGTACAAAATTTGACTTAGCACTGAAGTTGAAGTTGAAATTTTGCATAGGTCAGTTAAGCCTGCAATACTGAAAGACTGGTACAATTTTTTGAAATGGCAGGTGGAAGAAAAAACTTGTTAACTACCACCTAGAAATGTCGGTAAGTCATTGCATAAGAACTGAAAGCCCACACAACCATTGGATTTTTAAACCATGCAGAATTGAGGCAAACATTAACGTTAGAGTATAGCTTTAATGGAAGGCTTGATAAATGTCAATGAGGCATGTGAGGTCATGATTTTCTTCAATCTACTGGTAAGTTCAATAGACTTTACAGTTTTAAGACTTAATTGATTCCACCTAAAAAACAGTATTTACAAATGCACAATTTTAGTCATAAGCATAAAAATCTAAATATACAAGAATAAAACTGTACAGTGCAAGTTTGTCCCACAGGTTTTTTTTAAAAGTGATCAATAGCAACAATGCCTGAACAAAGACTTATATGAGCATTTTAAACATGTCCCAATTTTGTAAATAAAAATGACATTAAATCACTTCTACAAACTATCTTACAATTTTAAAACTTGCATATTAACATTGTAATGGGAAGATGAAGTGAATATTTAAGGTAGAATACATTAAACAATACAATTCATAACAATGAAGGGTGAAGACACAGTTTAAAGTCAGGTTAGAGATTGACTACAGATGCAATTAGTCATTTAACAAACCCCTTTTAGAAAATTATATTGCAACATGCAATCTAAGAATTTTAATAAATACATACTTAAAATGTGGCTGTATATACATACCTACACAGCCACACACATATGTACATACATAAACAAATAGTTGCTCTTAAAATTGAGAATTCATGTTTTGGGGGTTAGGCAAGTTATTTACTGCCATTCCCCAAACAATAGCTTCTGATAAAAACAGGATGCCAAGGAAGAGTATGGTTTCTCATCGAGAAATTCAAAAACAGGTCTTAGCAGCGGCAGATCAAACAAGTTGAAAAATCTTCCACATCAATAAAAACTTGGGGCATTTTAATATTGAGATGATTCAGTGTAAATTACATTTCATTAAATGTCATCCCAAGAATTAATTCATTTCAGTTTTGACCAATTCTTTGCATTTGGGAAAACCTTGATTGTGTCCAGATTGCATCTATTCCCTTAGCTTTGTCAAAATTCTAGTAAATATTTAAATGAGAGGTGCTCCAAAACACTTCCTGCACCACTCCATACTGACACTTGGTGGTGCATCGATTTTCTGCAACTTTTCAAGAATCTCTGCAGACAGATTATTGTATGCAAGTCCATATTCACTGTCAAAAGCCTCTGAAAGACATTTTCAAATATATAGTAAAATATAAACCATTTTTTATCAATCTGATAGTCAAATAATATTTTATATACTTAAACTGCATATTAAATCTTGTAAAACCACTGGAGATTAGTTAGCCACACCAGTTAAAATTTTAACAATTTAGCAAATGAAATTAAGAGACTCCTTTACCTAATTAATGAACTTACCAATGCTAATATTCTCTCTTCCAAGAGACACTAGTGACAAAAAGAGGATTTCTCTGTATAAACTCCTATAAAACATTTAAGAAGTCAGTGATCAAAGAAAGCATAAAAACAGACAAAATTTTTTTTTATGAAGAAAAAGTTAAGTTCTGTAGTTAGCAGTAATGTCCCCATGTGAACACGCTTTTTTTTTGTTTTGTTTTTTTTCTTAAAGGAAAGTTGCAGGAATGAAGGCAAGCAGGCAGGTAGAAGAAAGAGGTGTTAGAAGCACTTTATTTTAAAATATTCAGTTGTTCATCACTGGTTTTTGCCCTGGACCCAGGGTCTTAAACTGGGAACCTTGGGATGTATGGGGACTGCACCTGGTTTAAACTGCTAGGCCACCAGGGCATGTCAATAGCCTTGTTTTGAAATACAAGTTACATGAGATGTCACCTTTGGGAGAAGCTAAGGTGAAGGGTAAGCTGAACTCTACTTAATTTCTGGAAGTTCTACAAATTTCTATTTCAAATTAATTTGGAAGTTAAGCTTCAAGTCAAAAACAATTTAAAATGGCTTATTACAGTTTTATTATATTTTTTAAAGCAATTTGTGTAATAGTCATTTTAACTCCAATTTCTAATTATAAGTAAGGCAGGAGTCAAATTCTTGGATGCAAAGAATGTGAAAGGTAGTATAGTCTCTTACTGAATTCAGAAGTAAAAAATAAAACCCTTTATTTGGCTTATGAACAAAAAATTGTCATAAATGAAACAAAATGAGCTTCATGGCTTAGTTGTAAAAATGAGTGGAAAAGTTAAGAAATTAACTGATTTCTGAGTATTTACTAATTCTGATTCAAGTATTTCAGAAACAAGAAGCCATGTCATTTGTAATAGTCCTTCTGTGCCCTTAAACAGATGCTTGAAACTAGCTGCTCTTTTAGATTGTAAAGGAGGCCACTCTACCTCAACTTAAGATAACAAGAGCATCCACCCATTTTCGGTATCAATTCTTACCCTATCACTTCTGAAATCTTCTTCAAAATGTCATAATGGAGAAATTTCTTGGAGAGGACCCTGGAAACACTATTATGTTCAGTAAAATTGGTTATGTCCTCTTTTCTGAAGCTTCTGTTGTAAAATTCACTTCTGTTGAGACTGGAATGAGTACTGATCCAGGCCACAACAGTATGAGGATCTGGAAAGTTCCTTATCTTTTGTAATTTACTGCTTTCATTACTTTGCCAAATTGCTTCTACTCTTAAACTTCCTTTTATGCCTCACAGGAAAAAAAAATGTATGTTTGGGCCTGAGTAACATCAGTGTTAAATTCATAGGTTTGGAGTGAAAATGATGTTTCCCAAAGACTCATAGATTTTAGACCTCAATGAAGTACCTCCTAAAATGTAACTGATTCCCTTAGACCAACACTTATGTTTGTGTTCAAGTGTGAATGTATACATTAGAGTAATTTTTTTTTTTTTAAAGGCATGAGTGAAGGTGAGTAGGCAGGCAGGTAGAAAGAGAGGACAAAGAAGCATTTGTTTTATATTTAGTTGTTCACACTGGTTCTCCACCACCACCCCACCACCCCCACTCCAACCCAGGACTTGAACCCTGGGATATGTGAACTATGTTCCTCTACAGGAATAGACCTAACTGCTACTCCACCAGGGCATGCTACATTTGAGTAATTTTAAAAAATGTATTTTGAGTGATGTTGAATAAAAAATACTGGATTATTACCTCTGTCTTTTCATGTCTGGCTTTATTTTCTGCAAAAGCAGGTTAATGGGTTTAAGAACATCATTATGTTGAATACTCTGCCTGATGGTTTCTACTAAAGTGCTTGTTGCTTGTTGTTCCTCTGACAGGAGAGACAATTTCTTCTCAGGGTCTATAAATAAGAACACAGTAGTTAAGAACACATTTATTCGTACTATTAAAGAAGTTGTTTCCAGAGTAGTACTTTCCTAGGATTTTTGTTTTGTTTTTAAAGGAAAAGTGCAGGCAGGAATAAAGGTAAGTAGGTAGGCAGGTAGGCAGGTAGGCAGGTAGGCAGGTAGGCAGGCAGGCAGGCAGGCAGGCAGGCAGGCAGGCAGGCAGAGAGAGGAGGAAGTCTTTTATTTCACTTGCTAATTGTGGTTGTTCCCCAAGTCCCAGGATGCAAACTCATGTTCTTGGGATACACGTGGCTTGTCCTGGCCAGAGACATACCACTAAACTGCTACGACACCAGGGTATCCTGTTATTTCCCTGGTTTCCTATTCAATGTTTTCTTCCCTTTATGTGGCAATGTGACCAGCTAAAAATTTTTCCTACTCTTCAGATAGGTTTGTCCCTTTGTGCTTCTCCCAAAATTTCCCACTTTTGAGCCTGGGATGTGATAATTGTACTCCAGCCACTACTTTTTGACCATGAGCTTGGTTCTCTGAGGACAGAGGAGTTGTCTTACCAGTCTTGCATTGCCTACTTCATAACCAGTATGTCAGAATAATCTTTACTTGCTAAAACTATTGTTATTACCTATTAAATATAGAAGATTATTATAATCCTAATCATACAATTAAGACTATTTATATGGATTCCACAGATTACAAAAGTGTTTCACTGTTATATAGGCATTGAATCATACTAACATTGAAAATACACAAAATCAACATGTGTTGAGCCAAGAACAGGGTATGATGACATTAATACTAAAGTTTTGGAGGGAGGGTTCTGAGGTGCCATTCCTTGCTGCTTACACACCTCAAATGGAAGCTGCCTTGCCCAGCAACAAGCTACCCACCATGTGCAATCAATGAGAAACAATCACAACCCCAAATGGTCTTTATCCAATGAACTTCAATTCAAACAGCCTTTTCCAATCACCTCATAAAGTCTAATAAAAACTGATCTTCCTCCCTTTATTATCTCAAATTTGCCTATGGTTCACCATAGCATGCCTCTCCTGCGTTGCACGCCTGCTGTTCCCCAGTAAACTAATTTGACTAGCTTGAGATCTTGGTATATCAAGGCTCACATGCAAAATGACCTCTGAAAAGATTTGATTTTTATACTAAGTTGTGATTTTAGAACTATCATATATAATTCAATTTCTCCTTTAATTCAGTTTTTTAAATGACATTCTTTTGAGATATAATTTCTAAAGCCATTTAAAGTACACAATCCAGTGTTTTCAGTATATTTGCAAAGTTGTACAAACATCACATTAATCAACTGTAGAGCATTTTTTATCATCCCCCAAATAAATGACCTATCTCTTAGTCACACCATCTCCCCAATCCCTGCAAACCTAGACAAACACTCATCCACTTTCTATTGCTATAGATTTCCCGGTTGTGGAAATTTCATAAAATGAAATTACATAAAATTTCTGTATTCTTTTGTGACTGGCTTCTATAATGTTTTCAATTCACCTACAGGGTTGTATGCATCAGTATTACTTTGTATTACTAAATAATAATCTATTGTATGGATATACACACTTTGTTTATCCAGTCACCACTTGAAGGAGGGTTAGGTTGTTTACAATGTCTGGCTATTAAGAAAAATGCTAAAAACAGTGCACAAGTATTTGTGTGTACTTACATTTTCATTTCTCTTAGGTATCAACCTAAGAATACAACTGCTATGTTATTTAACTGTTTTCTCATTTAAGGAACTGAAATTTTCCAAAATAGCTACACTATTTTTTATGTCATTCATCGATTTACAAGGGTTTCAACTTCTCTGCATCCTTACCAATTCCTGTTAGTATCTGTCTTGACATAGTCTACTGACTGATGTGGTATCAATTTAGCTTTGAATTGCACCTTCTTGATATCTACTAATACTGAACATCTTTGCCTTTGCTTTTGGCCATTTGTGCTGCTTATTTGGAGAACTATTAAGATCCAGTTAGGGTCTGAATGTCTGTCTCTCCCAAATTCCTATATTGAAAACTTAACAACCAATATAATATTAGAAGTTGGAGCCTTTGGAATGTCATTAAGTCATGAGAGCAGATTCTTCATGAATGGGATTAACGCCTTTTAAAAACAAAAGGCACCAGAGAGAATCCTTATCCATTCTCATCATGTGAGTATATATAATGAAAAGTCTGCAACCTAGAAGAATACACTCAGTTGACCATAATCTTGGATATCCAGTCTCAGAACTGTGCCAAAAAAAATTTTTTTTTAAGTACAGGCAGGAAGGAAGGTGAGTAGGCAAGCAGGCAGGAAGAGAGGAGGAGAAAACATTTTATTTAGTTGATCATCTTGCTCCCCCAGGCACTGGGATGTGAACCCATGTCCTTAGGATGTATGTGGACTGTGCTTTCAGCTAGAGGCAGAAGACCAATCTGCTATTTCACCAGGGCACTCAGTGAAATAATTTTTTGTTGTTTATATGAACAACCTAATTTGTGGAATTTTGTTATAGTGGCTCAAATGGACCAAGACAGATTCCTTGCCATTTTTTCAATTGTTTTTTGATCCCTTTTAAGACAAATTATTTAGAAATATTTTCCCCCAGTCTATGGACTGATGTTTCACTTTTTTAGGATAAATTTGATTTTAAATCCACCTTATTACTATTTATTTTATTGCTTGTGTTTTTTGGCCTAAAAGGCCTTTTCAACAGAAGGCTATGAAAATTTTCTCCTATATTTCTTAGCATTTTGTAGTTTGGCTCTTATATTAGGTCTGCGATCTATTTTGAATTCATTTTTATGTATGATTTAAGGAAATGACCCAACTTCATGTATTTTTTGCATGTCGCTCCAGTTGTCCCAGCACCATTTGTTGAAAAGACTATTTATTCCTCATTGAATGGTCATGGAAATTGACTACACACGTGAAGTTTTATTTGTAGAATCTCATCTCTATTCCACTAATGTATATGTCTATCCAATACAGGGTCCTAATCCTATAACATGACTGATGTTCTTATAAGAAAAAAAGAACACCAGGGAGAGAGGCATGCATACATAGGGAAAATGCTCCATGCAAGCCAACCAAGGGTTAGAGATGGCAGGAGAAACCAAATCTGACCTGCCAACACCTTGATCTTGGCCTTCTCATCTTCAGAGAAGTAGGAAATAAGTTTCTGTTGTTTAAGCCAGAAATCTGTATGTCGTCCTAGCAAACTAACAGAGTTTGTATGATCCATTTACTCTTTCTTCAATAAACTTTCTAGTATGCCATCTGCTCACTTATCTACTGGGTTATTTGTATTTTCTAGTAACTCAGAGCTTCTGAACACTGGATGTTAAGCCCTTTAAAGCTTTTGTAAAACATCTTCTAGATATAAAAGACTAAAAGAGAAGCCAAAATTGTTGAGATTAATATCTATATAACTGAAATTAGAGGCAAATACAAACACACTCAAATAACTCATACTATATACAATTTACTCTCATGATATACCTAATACCAAATTGGTATTCATCAGGTATAACAGAAAATGAATTTGAACTAAAATGGAAAAAACACTGAAGAGCTACTAAAATTAAAAAATAAAACAATAATTTGTTTTTCAGTAATCCATTCTTTATTGCTAAATAGAATCCTATTGTATGAATGCACTGTACCCTTATGTTTCTGACTTAATTTTACTTACTAAAATTCCTCCATGAGACATATAGAGGCTCTCCTGGTTCCTGATGAAGGTTGATATTATCCCATAGCAGCTGAATATAAACAAGTTTGCTATCCTGGGACAGAGATGATAGAGGAAGCTAAAAGAGATCAATAGCAAGTATTAATACTCTATAACTAACAATTACCAGTGAACTTAGCAAAACTTGATTATAATAAACACGAGTTCTTTCAAAATTCTAGACCTAAAATACTGAGAAAAAATTTTAACTGTAATATTTTAAGATATCATGCCTCAGTGTATGTTAGGAATGTAGGATGTCTTTGATATTCAGTATTATAAAATGAAGGAACACTAGCTCACTGTCTCCAAGGCAATCAGGGGTCCCAGCATAAGCTGAATAGGGGCTTTAGAGTTAAGAGAGCCAAACTGTAATCTTGGCTCCCTATTACTTAATTTGGTATGTGACCCTTCGGATATTACTTCTCTGACATTTAATTATACCATCTGAAAAATATGAATAATATGAAATTCTTAATTGGTTATTTTGAGATTTTAAGTTGAGAATATGATAATGCCGAATAAAAGTACCTTTTCCAGTCACCCTTGCAACTAAATATGATCATATAATTAAGTTCAAGTAAAACAGATATATATATCTGATATTATGTACAATTCCAGAAGAAAGATTACGTACAACTCTTGTCCATTTTTCTCCATAGTGCTGGTTAGAATGCGGCTGTAACTTGCAGGTAGTCAGGCATTCTGAACCAGGTATAGGACTTGGAAAAATAGAGGTAATGCACAGCTGAGCAAAGAAACAGAAGACTCTCAGGTCCCTAACCCTGGACCATGCCTACATCCCTACCCAGACTTTTAAGTGGGAAACCTACATATCTTGCTGAGCCACTGTTGTACACTTTCTCTTTCTTGAAGTTAACTTCTCTTAGCTTGAAGTTAAGCCTCATTCTAACCAACACTAAAGTAGTTAGGATAACTATAGGAGTTGGCACCCTACCTGCACACCTCCGTTACAATGTTCAGATGTGAGGATAAGTCCTGGCAAGTTACTAGGAAGGTCCAAACGTCTGAAATACCAAACAAGGTTCCAGAAAATGATTGGATGTTGATTGATGAAAGAGGATGTGTGAATCACCTGATCACCTTCATTTTCTAGCAAAGATTCAAGTTCTTTCCGAAGCACTAGAGGACTCAAGTAGGGTACAGAAACAGGGGGAGGATTGGGTCTTTTTCCTAAAGGATCCTTAAAAAAATTGAAACACAAAAGAAGTGAATATTATCCATTTAAATCTGCATTTTTAAGAGTCCTGTTCAATGAGATTACATACTTCTCTGCCCTTTCAAAACCAGTCATTTCTGGGTCATTATTCAATGTATTAGAACTCCCTAATTAAAATCTAAGAAAATAATGCTTAATCATAAACACTCAAATGATTAAAGGAGAAAAATTAATAATCCATAGACTAGATGCTAATTTAAACATGATAGCTTCTCTATCAACATGAAAGAAAAAAAATGTCCTATATTATATAAATATGGTTGATCTTTAAATTTTTGAATTTCTGATGTTTTAGAATGATGATACCAAAAATGTGTGAATTATTCCTATTAAATATGTATGGAGACACTTTGTTAATATTCTTCTATTTAATTCATTTTTACATTTGAATGAAGCAAAAAATTACAGTAAAGAACAATTTTATAAATCAAAAAATAAAAATAAAATAATAAGCCCACAGGCTTATAAGTTGGATACAGAATAAAGTACCTCTAGCATCCAGATTGAGATCTCCAAATAGCATTTCCCTCTAAAAGGTATGTATCGCTAAAAGATAAGGACTCTTTTAAAAATACAGTTCTTTCAGAGCTACATATTGAAAAATATATAAATGGAAAATGTGATGTTTGAAATCTTCTTTAAAACAATCTAGAAAAGGGGATGTGAATGAGGAAACAAAGAATGGGTCCAAGGGACTCATTGTACTCTATTTTTATACATATTTGAAATCCTTAAAAGTTCTCAGTCCATGAAAAATTCTTACCAGTTTTAATGTTATTAAAATAAATCTATGAAAGAATTATATGCTATTCTAACTAATACATGAATATATAGTATAATTAAAATGTTACTTACCACAACTTCCTGCAGACTGTTTGGAAGACTAACTGTTGAAATGCCATGAAATGGTCGCTGGGGTAAGTCAATATTTTGCAAGGGACCTCCAACACTGTGACTTCGAGTCAAAGACACATTTCGCTTTGATAAACTATTAGGCGCAGGTGAAATTTTCATAGTTTGGGCACCTCCACCGGCTCTTTTTATTTCATCACTTAAAAAAATGAAGTAATTCTGTGTTTATATTATAAAATAGGATCTCAATACATGCTTGATTCAGTCAATATTTAAGGGGAGTATACTTCATAGTCAAGAGAGTTTATTTCCCTGAAAAATGGCTATGACTACACAAAAGGGAAAAAAATCTTTGTACTGTTGAAAAATTCATTTTCTAAATGACCACTAAATTAAACACAGTTGCAAAAATGATGTAGCATCAGATTTGCTAGATATTTAAACAGTGGTACATGGTAAAAAGTTATAAAATTTTTTAAAGTGACAGAACTTATGCCTACACGTGTCAAGTTGTCTTTAAGTGATGGAATTTTCACAAGGGCACTGACATATTATAAAGGATCCTCTGTACCCTAGGGTACCTTAATTCAGCCGCAGCGCTTGTTTCTTCAGTTATGGTCTGGGTAAGTTTCGGGAGATCCATAAAATTGATCAAGTCAGGTTCTGCTGAGCTGGACACTGGTTTCTGCTCCAAAGTTTCACTTGCTGACGGAATGCTGCCGCTTTGTAAACTATCACCAGAGGTGCTTGGTTTCAGGAAGAAGCTAAATATGGAGCAGTCCAGAAAATAAAAGATCCTAGAGTCATCTAAAGTTACTCATATTTAAGAGTCATTTTATGATAGTCATTAATGAATTATACAATCCATAGTGAAATACTTCCTATTTCAAACACACATACATGCTCTCATTCTCTCCCAACTTCTCAAATTAAAAGGTCTAGAGAAAGCTATTCTACTTCAAAATAAGAATTCTCCAGTTTTTGAGACCATAAAGACAGCTATTAAAAGTTTAGAAAGCTAAATTGTTACTGATCTTCCAAGTAGAGAGAGAGCAGCAGCAGCAGCATTTTAATATCGATTCACCTGTGCTTGTTGACAGCTCCCTCCTCGCATCCTTACACACCTCCACCTTGTCTCTACTCATTTCCTCTCCTTCCTATTTATTATTTCATTTTCAGTTTCTCTCTTCCTTCCTTTCTGGGTGAGCATGGAATGAGGGTTGGGCCTTGCAAGGGAAATTAAGAACACTTTCTGAGGTACTAACAATGCTTTCTATCTTGATAGTCGTTTGATTTGCACAAATGCATGCATTTATTTCTCAAATAGTACATTTAAGATCTGCACATTTTACTGTCTATAATTTTACCTCAAAAGAAAAATATATAAACAAATACTGAATTCTAGTTAATGATAGGCAAAACTGAAGTCTTTGGGGGAGAATTTTCTTAATGTCTTCCTCTTCCATAATGAAAGTATAATATGGAATGATGAATGGGTCAGAGGATCAGTGATAAAGCAAGTACAATAAATTATTAAATTATATAAAGAAAATGTGGCAGATACACACAATAGAATAATACTCAATTATTTTAAAAAGTTGCATTTGTAACATGGACAGACCTAGAGGGAATTGTTTAGTGAGGTAAGTCAGAAGGATAAAGACAAATATTGTATGTTTTTATTCATATGTGGTATACAGAGAAAGGAAACAAACATGAACCAAGTCAAAAATAAACTTTTAGTCTGTAAAAAGAAAATTAAATGATAGTTTAAAGGGAACAGAAGGGGAGATTTTGGGGGTTAATTATATGAAGAGTGGAGTTGGTGGTAATGGTAAACTTAATGCATTATATACAAATGAAGATGTACAATGATGCACATATTAAACCAACAGGATATTATAGAGAATCAGTTCTTCAAAAAATGCTTTTTCTTTTTTTTTTTTACTGACAACCCTGAGTCTTGAACCCAGGGCTTTACATGACCTTCACCTTAGCAGCCTTAGTCACAGAGGTATGGTCAATAAAATTTATTTTAAAAGTTAATTATAGACTACAGGTATGGATATTTAGGTGTTAAATGAAAAAAACAAAATCTTTAATTTTCCATAATGATATGTTGACAAGGAAGATCAATAATGTTCCTTTAAGTTGAAATAGGAAATATAATGCAGTCACCATAATACCTTAAGAAACAAAATTAAGTCAATAAAATAATATGTAAAATTTTGGAGAATAATTTAAAACTCAATTAAAGGACACAAAAAAAATCTGTCAAAATGTTTTTTAAAAAAGAAGATATAAATGATGGTGGAGTCCATGGACAATGGGGAAAAACACTTGGTGATTTGGTGGAGGGCATGGTGTGTTAAAAATATATCTAAGAATAGGGAATCAATAAATAGGAAATTATTTTAATGTGAAGAATAATTACTACAATGAAAAATAAATTTTAAAAAGGAGATATATCATGCTCATAAGTAACAGAATAACACTGAAAATATAAATTTTTCTAAAGTAAATCTATAAATCAAATGCAATCTTAATGAAAACTCCAGTTGTTGTTTTTTTTCTTTAAGGAACTCAAAACTTATTCTAAAGTTTATTTTTTCATATAGGTAACTATTACAAAATAAAATTCATGGACACCTTATTGTACTAATCAGACATAGCACAAAGACAGTAATAAAAAGTAAAATGGTAATTGCACCTTGCTGGAGCAGTGTTAGGTCAAATGTCTCCAAAAGAGCAAGCCCCTGGGTTTGAATCCTGGACCCGGGGAGAAGCAACCAGTGCAAACCACTAAAATAAAGATGCTTCTTCCTCCTCTCTCTCCCTGCCTGCTTGCCTACTCACCTTCATTCCTGTCTGTACCTTTCCTTTAAAAAATAACATAGTATTGACAAACAGAAAAGGCGAATAAAGAACCAAAGTGAAGTGTGCATGAAATTCTGATACAGGATAAAGGTGAAACTACTTATTAATGAGGAAAGAATAGGTTATCTAGTAAATGATATTGGGAAAACTGGTTTATTATATGGAGAACAGCCTGGATCTCTAACAACAAAGCTGGATCTCTACCATCATACACAAAGGTGGAATTCAGATGGACTAATGACCTAAATATCACAGGTAAAATACAAAGCTGACAGATGAACTTATAAGAGAAAATTTTCCTGTCTTACAGATGGGAAAGAACTTTTAAAACAAGATCCCAAAAGCACTCCAAAATTAAAGTAGCTTATTAATGGATGATATCAAGATTAATTATCTCAAAGGAATATCAAGGATATTTTGAAAACTGTCATTATTTGTGATGACATGATTTTACTTAGAGACACACACACCCTTAAGTCTCCACCAAAAAACTTGTTAAGTAACTTAATAAAGTTGCAGGGGGTGCAGTCAATCTACCAAAATTTGTTGCATTTTCATATAGTGACAATATCAGAGAAATTAAGAATGTTATTTTAAATCGCCTCAAAAAAAGAATATCTAAGAATAAATTTAACCATACAGGTGAAAAACCTGTACACTGAAAATGTTAATACATGGATGAAAGAAATAAAATATTAAAAGAAATAGTTATGTGGTCATGGATTGTAAGAACTAATATGTTAAAATGTCCATATTATCTGAAGCAATCTGTAATTCAAAGCAGTCACTATCAAACTTTCAATATTTTTTTCACAGAAATAAACAAAGAATTCTAAAATTTGTATGGAACCATAAACGACTTCAACAGCTAGAACAGAGCCCCAAAATAAATCCACACATATACAATTAATTTAAAACAAGGGAGAGACTAAACAACGGGGAAAGGGCAGCTGCTTCACGGCATGGTGCTGGGGAAAACTGGACAGTCACGTGCAAAAGGAGGAAATGGAACCACTATCTTACATATACACAAAAATTAACTCAAAATGGATTAAAAACATGAAATGCATCCTGAAAAAAACACAGATGCTAAGCTCCATGACATTGGTGTTAGTGATTTGTATACGTGTGTGTGTTTGGGGGGTTACGGGGGGACTGACTTCAAAGACAAGGGAAATAAAAGCAAAAATAAACAAATATGACTACATCAGGAAAAAGAGCTTCTGTACAAAGAAGGAAACCATGAACAAAATGAAAAGGCAACCTATGGAATGGGAGAAGATATTTGCAAATCAAATGTCCAATAAGGGATTAATATCTAAACTATTACTCATATAAGCCAATGACAAACAATCCAATTAAAGAGTGGGCAGAGGTTGTGAATGTTTTTTGAAAACATACACAGATGGTCAACCAGCACATGAAAAGGCACTCAACACCACTGATATCAGAAAACTGCAAATCAAAAACCCTAATAAGGTATACCTGTCAGAATGGCGATCATGAAAAACAGAAAAACAAGAAATAGTGTTGGTGAGGATATGCAGAAGACAAAACCCCTGTGAACTGTTGAAATGTAAATTACTATAGCTATCACAGAAAGAAGTATAGAGGTTGCACAAAATAATTTCAAATAGAATGAGCACGAGATCCAGAATTGTACTTCTAGGTATTTACTTGGAGAAATGAAAACAATAAATCAAAAAGATATATGCACCCCCTATGTTCACTGCAGCAATATTTGCAGATGAGATGTGAAAAACAATCTAACAGCTGATGGATGAATTGATAAAGTAGTCAATTGTTGTTTAATGACATTTCAGTCAACACAGGACCACACACACAATGGTGGTCCCAACAGACCACAGCCTACAGCCTAGTTGGGTAGTTGGCTCTATTATCTTGATTTGTGTAATTGCAATCTGTGTGTTTTGCAATGACAAAATCGCTTAATGATACATTTCTCTAAACATAGCCCCATAATTAATCAACACATGATTATAGGTACACGAAAGAATACTATGCAGCCACTAAAACATAAAATTTTGCCATTTGTGACAATGGACCTTGTGTCATTCATGAAAATTATGCCAAGTGAAATAAGTCAGACAGAAAGACAAATACCATGTGATTTCACTTATATGTGGAATCTGAAAAATCAATTACACAAAACCATACTTATAGATACAGACATTAGTTACCAGAGGACAGGGGATTGCGGGTAAGCGAAGTGGGTGAAGGGGATCAAGAGGTACATTTTCAAGTTATAGAATAAAAAAGTCACAGGAATGAATATAGCTCACAGTGCATGGGGTTCCCCAGCAAAAATATGGCATTGCAAATATGAACAGTCGCTAATAGATGGGAAATAAATTTAAGTGTGTTATTTTCTATTGAAGACAAATGTCAAATTATGTTGTATACCTGAAACTAACATAATGATGTTTTTCAATTATACATTAAAAAAAGAATATTTAAGGCAAAGATAAACATGAAAATGAAAGTTTAGTATATAAAAAAAGGCAAGGATATAAACAGATAGAAAAATAAATTGGTAGAATAACTAACAAGTATATTAAGAGATACTCAAACTCACTAGTACTCAGAGAAATAAGGGAAAAAATACATTGTACTCATTAGAATGCAAAAATTATAAAAGTGGTAATACCACATTGATGAGTATATATGGAAATGAGAACTCTTGGACACCACTAGTGAGATTAAAACCATCTGGAAAACAGTCTTCCAATGTTTATTGAGATGTAGAAAAATTACCCTGACATACCCTGGAGCAGCGGCTGGGTCAATAACCTCCACAGGAGCCCAAATCACCTACCTCTGGGTTGGCGTCCCAGGTCCAGGAGGAACAACCAGTGTGAACAACTAAATGAAAATAAAATAAAATGCTACTCCCTTCTCAGAAACAAAAACAAGGATCTTGAAGCTAAGAGGGAGAGAAACTACTTCAGGAGACCAGAAGAGACTAAGTTTTGTGACATATTTGTATCACGTCTGTGGTGTTTACAGTAACAGAGAACTGAACCAACTGTGATTCTAACACTAGGATAATGTGTAAGTAAATGAGGTGATAAGAGTCTACAGAGGAAATAAATCAGATGAACATGTAGCAAATAAGATCTTAAACCAAGTAATAAAAAGAAACAGAGTTTATCAACATTATTTTTTTAAAGTAAAGGTGAAGGCAGGAATGAAGGTAAGTAGGCATGCAGGTAGAAAGAGAGAGGAGGAAGAAGCATTTTATTTAATTCTCATTTAAATGTTCCCCCAAGATATGGGATCTGAACCTGGGACCTTGGGATGTGAACTGCGCTCCTGTGGAGGCAGCCGACTCAACTGCTACTCACCAAGAGTGCTCCAGCATTATTTTAATAAGCTAAAAATAATCACACAAAACATTATAATTCATAAGGATATATATCTGTTAAAGGATGTATCACACAGCAGAGTGATGTCTTTTTGGATAAGGGAAAGACAGTGGGACTAGAGGAAGATAATAAAGGAGGGCCTTTGTGCAAATTAATGATGATAGTTATGTCAGGAATCAGAGTATGGTTTGACTCAGCTCCATATCTGACACTGAAGGGAAAAACAGAGGAAACACTTGTATAATTGGAGATTTTTAAAAAGCAGTTAAAGGTAGACAATATTCATTTCCTCTATAAAATAAACATAATTATTAAGTATACAGTTTTTAAAAGTCATCACTTAATGTCATCTATAGGTTCTCAGAAACCGCAACTTTAAGTGAAACAATGTATAATGAAAGTTAAGTCCTCAAAGTCATTTCACGAATATTAGCCAAGATTGTTTTTTTCTCATCAACTGTTATAATGAAATGACATTTAATTACTTAATTTGAGAACCTATTATAATTTATTAGTCAGCATACATACAATCACCAAACTCTCAATTACAGAATGACTGAGTATAGATCAGCAAGGCCCTTTCTATCATCTAGAATTTGGTCATCTCTCTGTAGAGAGCACCACAATAAAAGGGTAACGCATTTTAAGAGTTGGGAAGCGGTGTGTGTTTGCACACACGTGTGTGTCTGTGTGTGTCTACTTTTAGAAAACACAACTATTGTCATGAAGGACAAAAAGTAAAATAATAACCAATACTAGAGCCCTGAACTATCTATAAAGGTTAGTTCCAAGAATTAACCATACAGATGATCGCATGTGAAATAAAATGAAAAAGTAGTCTCATACATTGTTTTTGCTAACACTGAAAGCGAGAGAAAGGAAAGGATACCAGGAGCACACCATGAATATTTCACTCTTCCCTCTTCCCTTCCTTCAGGGGGTGCTTACCTCTTAAGGGAACTTTTAAAATACTAACCTTGCAGAACCTCTCAAATCTCTAAATTCTATATTGAGAAGAGGTAAGAAGTTGCTTTTACAGAATGGACAGGTTGTATTCAAATTTGAATCATCTGCCATCCATCCAGCCATAATCTCTTCATCATAAACCAAAGCTTCACAAGCTCTGCACTGCGAACAGCTTGACATCAAAACCTAAGAGCATAAAAGAGCAAACACTGAGAAGCCCCATAGAGAAAATTCATCCTAACTTCTTTAAATATAGAAATTTATTCTGTTGATCAAATTTAGAATTATGTTAAATTACATTATAGGAAAAAAAGTTTATTGCCTTTCCTATGAAAAACATAAAGTAAACTCAACAAAATGACTTATTTTTCTGTCACAAGGTATCAGAGAATTCTGCTCAATGGCACTCTGAAATAAAAATATATAGTCACTTGATCATGGGCAGAATACAGAACTTTTACCTCCATTGCACAATTCTGGTAAATGCTAGACATGCTGGTGTTTTGAGAAGAACAATGATCTGATTTTTCAAAGTCTTGTCCTTTTATGCCTCTTGGAAATGGAACTTCACCTAGAGAAGTAAATATCATAACACATTATGTAGAAGAATGACCTTATGCTTGGAATGCATACTAAATATTTAGGGGTTAAGTATCATGAAGTCTGCAGTTTAGTCTCAAATGGTTCAATATAAAAACGTCTGTATGTACAGAGAGAGAGAGAGAGAGAGAGAGAGAAAGGTAACCCTAGTTAAGTAAATCTAGGTTGACTGTTCACTACATGATTGAACTTTTCAGAACATCTGAAATTTTTCATAATAGAACTCTGGAGAAAATTATTAGAGTTAAAACTTTTTAAGTATTACATAACAGAAACATCAATGAAAAAGGTTAGGAAATCCCAAACTCTGGCAAAAATCTGATACACTTAAGAGAGCCGGTTAAGGCCTAATTCACAGATTTAATCTCCAAAGTTTTAGCCCAGGGCTTGAATATTTATATTTTAAAGCAAATTTCCCAAGTGATTCTGACATACATTAAATATTAAGAACTAATGATATAATTTACAAATATATACACTTACAAGTAAACCTGGTAGGTAACTGTAATATCTGTAGATCATAATAAAATAAAAGCGGTGGCATGGTATGGCTATATTAAAAGTATCAGATCACTTCAACAACAGGGTTTATTGTCTTGCTGGGCAGGGCTAGGGAGGCGAGTGAAGAGAAGGCAAGGTCTGGGCAATACTTTAGAGGAGAGGACAGTCCTCCCCCGTACCTGCTGAGTAATGCGCTTTTCCTACATCTCCACTGCTGCCACTACTGCCGAGGCTTGTGTTGCTCTGGGTAAGTTCACTAGACACCAACCCTGAGATACTGGTGTTCGATGACACATTCTCCCCCAAAATGTGGTCTTCGAGGCCAGCTGGGAAGCTGTAATCTCTGTTAGTTTCCTCCTTCAATTCAAAAGAATAAAAGCCCACATACATAAATAGTGTCTTCTATGAAAGAAACATATTTACTCTGTCCTTTTTGGGAATTAAATGCCTCTTTGATCCTTAAATGTAACATCAACTCCTGATTTTTCATAACCATGAGCTCTTTTTACCATTATCTGAAATTTCCATTCCATAATATAAGATGTTCAAAAAATGACCTACCCTGCATGAATTATTAAACTTCTCTAACTTTTAATTATATCATCTGAAAAATATGGTTATTGTGAGAATTATATAAGGTCACTGTGAGAATATCAGCTGGGAATATCACTGTTCAGAACAACCACCTCATCTAAAGTTCCAAGCACTAGTTTTTAACCACTATTGTTGATTGTTAATGCCTTAATTTAGATTAAAAAATAATTTCAATAAGCAACTTCCTTTTTCACCTCTCCTTTGAAGAGCTGTGTCATTCTTGTTACAAAGGCATGTTAAGGTGTGTCCTGGTAGGGTAACAGTTCAGTTAGCTGCCTTTGGTAGAGAGCACAATTGGTGTGCATCCCAAGGACCCAGTTTCAGAACCCAAGGCCAGCAGGGAACAACTAAATGAAATAAAGAGCTTCTTCCTCCTCTCTCTTCCTGCCTGCCTCTGCTCACCTTTATTCCTGCCTGCACCTTTCCTTTAAAAAAAAAAAAAAAAGCCATGTTAAATGACAAAGAAATAGGATGCAAAACAGGATATAAAAACATAATGCCAACATCTACAGAGTATAATCAAAATCTTGGTGCAGAAGGTTTTAAAAATGCATAATTATAAGTTTTACAAAATACGATGTTTTTAACTTATTCTCATATAATTGACTTTAATATTATCAAATCTTATACATTATTTAAACCCCTACAATCTAACCTTATTGATGTATTATGTGATAATATTGCTTATTCAGAATGCTGTAATATGTATGTAAATGATATTGCTGAATTCCTTTATCTAATTTTACACATAATGCCAATTAATCCCTTAAATTCTGGATAAAAGTTAAAAACATTTCAATTTATTTATTAGATATGTTCTTACTTGTCTTTTACTAGGCAAATACTACAGTTATAGCAATTCAAAGAAAATAAAGATCTGCAACACTTGGAATTTACAGTCACATACTCTAAGCCCAAATTACCCTGTAAATTTTTTTAACACTACTAGGTAAAATTTCAAAATTGAAATTACTCATTATCTTTATTTGTTTTTTCAAGAAAAGTTGCAGGCAGAAATGAAGACGAGAAGGCAGGCAGGCAGGAAGAGAAAGCAAGAAGTAGCATCTTTATTTTCATACAGTTGTTCACATTAGTTGCTACCGTGCAGGCCCGGCAGCAGCCCCTGGGACTTGAACCCAGGGGTATGTGGCCTGCTTCTTCAGGAGACTGACCTAACTGTTGTGCCACAAGATATGCCTAGTCTGTGGTTTTTATCATAATGCCAGGGTACTTTTGAAGAGAGCTTATTTTGTCGTTCCTTAATTGGACCTATGACCTCTTTAAATACAAAATGCAGGTTTGTCTTATAACATCAATATTGCACTTTCAATCAATTTCTTGATTCTAGAATAAAGTTTTCTTTTAAATGGTGTATAATTTCTTTTCCTATAACTCTGTCATATTTAGAACTCTAGTAATCTGAAATTGATTATATTATCTGGAAAATACATATTTTAAGACAATGCTTTTGTCCATTAACCTCTCTGATACATAACCTTTGCCACCATATCACTTTGACTAACCCCAAATTTCTAATTATCCATCAAAACCCAGACTAGATATTTACCTGCTTTGGTCACTTTTGGAAAGTTCCCTCTACCAGAACCTCTTGGTTTTAAAATACTCTTCCCTTTTTAACAGCGCTTAAGAGCATGAATTTTAGAACCAATCTCTAAACTCCAAATTCTAGTTCTGCCACTCACTAGTTGTATGACCAGGGGAAGTGAATCTATAAAATGGGGATAATAATAGTATCAACCCATGGATTTGATATATAAATTAAAATATAGACATATTCATATATCAACATATGCTATGTATAACTTCTGACAGTAACTAGAAAGTGTTACAATAGTAATAGCAAACAATTATGAATGTCGATCTTTTCTGCTAAAGTACCCAAGTACTTTAGAATTCTTTGAACACAAAGGGAACATTTTTTTTTCTATAAAACAAATAAGCAATATTTCTCCACTTTTTAAAAAATTTCTCTCCAGAAAAATTTCTACTGATTATCTTATAACAAAGATTTTTAAAAGAATCATTTAATGCAATATGAAATCTATGGATTAAGCTACAGATTTTATGTATTAAAGGGATAGCACAGAGAAAAGTTATTCAAAAATGAAGTGTTATGTTAATCTAACAGGGCATTAATATTAAATTCAAACATCATTAGTGCTTTCAAAGAAATAAGCTTGATGTGCTAATTTAGACTAATCTATGGAATATAAAATGACCCTGATATTCTATTTCTTCAATACTAAGCTGTTTACATGCATGTTCAAGTCACGTCACAAAATAGGGCATGCATAAAGTTTTAATATATAATACGAAAAAATGTCTAAGTAATAATTTGTATATAAATGCAACAAAGATTCCCATATCAGAGAGACTCCACACATAAAACATTCTCACCTCATCATCTGAGTAGTTGTAGGCAGATGCTACAGCTACCCACATCTTACTGGCTACTGTCGCTGCTTGTTTCATACCAGATTTTAGGACATCTATCTTGGGCCCCGAAAGTATATTATCCAACTTGAGTCCTGACAAAGAATTTACCACAGACCCCAACGAGCCATGTGGTGAAGAACGCACCAGTGCTGACAAAGAACTTGAACGATCTTTATGCGCTTGAGAGGGAGTTTGTGGCTTAAAACGCCCAGTGAAAGTTTTAGACCTAGACACTGGAGGGGAGCCCTTTTCACTTTCAGGAGTTTCCTGTTCTGGTGGACTATGATCTAAAGGTAAGCTTGATCTCCTTTCTAAAGGGTGAATAAATGAACTGGTATTGCCAGACTCTCTGTTTTCCTCTCTGTGTAATTCCATACTAGAAGACTTACTGCCCAGTGGACTTTTTAGGTTCATATAGCTTTCTATTTCATCAGCCAGATTACGTGTAATAACTGGAGAAAATTTATCTTCAGAATCAGGTATTTTTTCTCCTATACATTCAGTGGCTAAAAGAGACAAAGGATCTAGTCCAGTTTCAACATCTTCTCTCTCAATAGTTTTAGTAATGCCATATAAACTACTTCTCTGATGTATCAGATCTTTGGATCCTGCCTCTGAGTCTATGGACTGATTACTACTTTTATTTTGCAGACTATCACAAGTATCCTTTGCCATAGTAGCATTAGCTACACTGTCATCAACCACAGGTTCCAGGAACTCTTGGCTTTCTTCCAGCATCTCTAACACTGAAGATCTGTGCTCAGAATTCCACATGCTTTCAGATACACCAGTCCTAGTATCAGCTAGATGACAGCTAACACTCTCCAAGCTCTGGGTTCTTGTACTATGAAGTGGTGAAGTCTTAGAACACGTCAATGCTGCTGTGAGAATCTTGGCATCTGCTCCCATCATGATGGCCACTTCACTGGAATTCAAATCCAAACTGCTCTTCTTAAGCAACATTCCTGCTCGACTTTCAGAACTAAAACTACAACTCCTTTCTGGAAAATGCTTCTGTCTTTTTTCTCCTCTATCACCATTCTTTTTGAGATTAGGAGCTTCACCAAAAACTGTATCTTCAACTGGATCTTGGGTAGAAAATAGCACATTTGAAGTACTACCTAAAAAGGAAAAGTACAATATTAAAAATGAATATTTTCTGAGCTAACTTTTATAAACATATTTTCTGATTTTGAAAGTGATACATATTCAAAAGATTTAGAAAGTACAGAATTTATACAAGAAGAGTACAAAAAACCGCATTTAATCCTGCTCCCCAGAGATAACATCTGAATATATAATCTGCCTTTCATGCCTATGCATACATACACATTTAAAAAATCATTAACTATGTACATACCAAGTCACTAAGTTGTCACATTTATCCATAAATATTGGTTTATAAATGCCTTAGATTTTGGAGTCTTAAATTCAATTTAAGAAATTGAACATATTTATTTAGCACATGTGCTAATATAGTTAGCAAAGAAATATATTCTGTGCTAACTAGCGAACCTAAAGAGAAATAATCTCTTCTATCTGAACTTTCATATATCTTATTCAACAAATATTTTCAGAAATATATACTGCACAAAGCAAATTCATAATCATGGGGGAATTCTATGGTTTTTTTCCCTATAGTCAAAGCCTTTCTACTCCAAAGTACGAGTATGAATGAAGCACTTAGAACTGCTAAATCCAAGAAGGCTGATAAAATATGAGTAGTGCAAAATGTTCAGATATATTATTTCAATAAATATCTGAATGTCTACTAATATCCACAGCACAAAGTGATATTGTAAGAATGACAAAATGGATGTGATCCAAGCCCTCAGAAGTTAGTCTTGTTTGATCAAGTGGAACAAAATGATGCTTGTGTCTGTAGGAGCCTATCTGAGCGGCAAGGGAAGTAAGCAGTCTTTTACTCCTTGCTATCATTCAATTTTTCCATTCTAAGACCAAAATTACCATCAAAATTACCATCAAAATTAAAATTATGCACTCATACTTAGGATTCTCATTTTTTTTTAAAGCATAATGATCTGAGAACTTTGGGAGAAAAGTTGCCTTTGATAAAATCTTTTTTAATCTTCCAAATCTACCATCTAATAATCATGATAAAACCAACAAAATAAAACTAAAAAGCATTCAGCGATACTATTAAAACTTTTAGGGAAATTAGTCTCTTTTACAATTCCAAACTTTTTATTTGCTTTGAGAACCTTTACTAATATTTCAGAAACAATCTTTGCAAATGTACTGGTTCTCATAGTATTACCAGTAATTTAATGGCATATTTTGCTCAATTTTAAAATAAACTTGACTGATATATTGATAAAAGCCCCATTATCACCTCATTTCTTTCTTTTTTAAAAAAATTTTCTAAGGAAAGGTGTAGGCAGGGATGGAGGCAAGTAGGCAGGCAGGAAGAAAGAGGAAGAAGGATTTTTAAAATTTATTTTACTTAGTTGTTCATCTTGGTTGTGATCCCTTCCCCCCACCCCAGGCCCTTGGACAAGAACCCAGGTCCTTGGGATGTATGTGGACTGCGCTGTGCCAAAGGCAGCAGACTTAACTCTACCCCCAGGGTGCATCACTTCGTTTTTTCTTAATAAATCTTCCTAGATCAAAATTTAATATGGGAATAAATGGGAATAAAAAGGAAAGAAGACAGAGCATTTCCCAGATCAACTCCATCTCAATATTCTGAGAAGATATTAAACTTTTGATGAAAAAAACTCTGCCCTCCTCCTTCATTAAAAAAAAAATCTGCTATCACTACGTTAGGAAAATTAGATACAGAACAAATACATCACTTATTTTTCCAAAATAATTTAGCTTTACCTCTTGAATAGTATGAAAAACATAGTGAAATGAATCATTATTATTACAGTAAATATAAAAAGGAAAAGATTTTTGGAATGATATTCCTACATTGCTTTAGAAGTTCAAAAATTAATTTCTGTAGTCATACAATAGATACCCTTACGGACAAGAAAGTCAACTTTAGAGAAGTGAACTGTAGCTACTCTTAATGAAGGGTAAAGAACACTGATCAATTTCATCTTCTTTTAAAATCATTTACTTAGATGTATGCCTTAGTGGTATATGGGAGGCCTACGATATAACTGAAAGTAGAAAACTCAAATTCAAGAAGTCACACACAACAAAGCTATTCTAATTACAAATATTTCATCAGAAATAAAAGGCATGGCATGCCCTGGTGGCCTAGCAGATAAGGCCACTGGACACAGTGTGATAATCCCAAGGACCCGGGAACCCAGGTCCAGGGGGAATAACCAAGAATAACAACTAAATAAAAAACAAGGGCTTCTTCTTCCTCTCCCTTCCTGTCTACTTGCCTACTCACCTTCATTACTGCCTGTGCCTTTCCTTTAAAAAAAAAAAAATAAATAAAGTAGCTCAAGGTGTCTATTGGACCAAAATTAACATACCATTAGCATGTTTTTATAAAGTGCAAGATATGTATATCTTTTTCTTTCATTTCTCTTCAGTGATAGGAATTTCCCTGCTACACATAAGCAGACTACCTCTCTGTTCTTGAAGAATACAGAAGCTCCAGATCATTTCTCATTATTTAAAATGAGAAAGAGGGACCAAACCAAGAGCATACACTATATAACAAGAAAAGATATTCCACATAACAAAAATTAAATCTCTCACCTAAAAATTAAATATCTTTAAATAACAACAATTTTAACTTCTTCTTTAGCCCATTTATAGGATTCAAACTTACTTCTGGCTCGTAAGAAAGTTTATTACAATTAACTCAACAATTTAATGTCATTAAAGATGCATGTATATAAGTGGGAAGTATATTTCAACTATGTCATAACCAAACTGTAAAGACTCACCAGTACTACTTTTCTGGCTGTTGATATCAAATATGCCAGATGGGACTTTCACTATGCTGCTGGCCCACACCGGAGGCTCCGCAAGGCTCTGTGGCTCTGCACCAGGTGGTGAATATTTTGCTACAGCAGCAGAGACATCAGACACTTCTGAGAAAAAACAGTTGGATGTTATCCTTCCTACTTTTGCCAAAATTGAACACAAGCCATATATTAATTTTTACGTATTTTATCTTTTTTTCCCCAAGTAGGGATGAATATATGACTATTTTATTACTGGTTTATTGTGTCTGACTTTCTGACTTATGTTATACCTTAAATGTTGCCAATACAGACTGAAATAAGTACTTTCTTTCTGCATTCAATAATTCTAACTTAAGTACTCTTAAATGAATACAATAAAGCTTTGGCCTTTAGTTATAGCCCTTCCCACTGTTAAATAGGAGAGGGCTTTGCTTCTGCAAAACTCTGGAGCATAAAGTGACATCATTAAGGAAAGTGTACATTTGTGGAAGAAGAAGAAAGGAAGGACTTTGTATTACCACAAAGCCAAAATACTCCATAAAATGAATAGGACAATCATCTTATCTTAATCCACCCACTAAAAAACAAAACAAAACAGGCGCACCCCCACGGCTTAGGCGGCTAAGGTACACACCATGTAAACCCTTACATACCAGGGTTCATGACCTGGGCCAGCATTAAAACAAATTAAAAACAAAACAAAAACTAAAAAAATCATAGACTGTATTTAACCTACCAATTAAAAATATCCACTTAGATATTTGGAAGACTTCAAGTGAAGGAGCATTTTAAAATGAAAGAATGAATAAACTTTGATGGCTATTGCCTGCAAAATTGAGGGCTGATCTACCAGTCTCTAAAGGTCTAGTAAATTCTAAAATTCTGAGAGTAGCAAAATCAGTTTTACACACACACACATATATTAGCGATATATATAGCTAGTATTTTACAAGCCCAGACCTTATAATTTTAGAAATTACCACACAAGTTATCAAATAATACTTCCAATTAATAGACATAATTTTCTAAATAAAGCTAAGCAAACATCAGTACTTAACCTGTTTGCACTTGTATTTTAGTTATCAATTCTCTTGTTACTTGTTCTTCAGGCACATGGATTTCTGCATCATCTTTTATAAGTTCATCCTTAGAACCATAGCCTTGGTCAGACTGACCACCTGTGAAACAGAATACAGGTTTACATATAAATGTTTTCATATATTTTAGTTTAGTTATAAAATGTCAAAAGAAAATTCCACTGATTTACATAGCTAAACTTAGAGAAAAAAAAGATAAAGTTCACACAGCACACAGAACATTTTGAAACAATGAGAAGCAAAGAACAGTAAGAACAGGAACATAAAAAACTAAAAATCATTACACATTTGGAGACAGGAAACCTTAAACAAGGACAAGAAGGTGTTTTGAAAAGTTTCTTTTGGAGTGAGTTACAGAATGCTATCTTTGTGTAAGAAAAAAAGAGGAAATAAAACAAACACATATTGCTTACTTTTGCAAAAATAAATGCAGGAATAATAAATCAGAAAACAATGATTTGGTTACTTACAATAGAATGGAAGAGGTAAAAGAGAGGGAATTTCTCTAAATATGACTTATTATATTGGTTTTATCTTGGGAAATGTTATTGACTTCTATATATTCAAAAATTAATAAAATTGGGGGTAAAGAAGCAATTAAAACTGAATACAACAAATGAATACAATTATACTTCATATGAATATATGGGGGGAGGATTAATCTAAGTAACTTCTGAATACATCATTTTGAGTCTACATCCTAGGCCTGGCAGGGAGCAGTCAAATCCTGATTTTCTTAGGTTTGTTTCTCGCAGGCGAAGTGGTATAGCAATTCTGAGATTATAATATACGCAGTACAGAAGTGAGCAAATGAGTAAATGTTGATCGAGAACCAAGATTCTTACTGTAGTAGAAAAGTTTTTAAATTTAATATTTATTGAGGTAACTTTGCCATATACAATAATATAAACCCATATGTGCAGGTTCCCCATTGAGGATAGTTTTTAACTGAAAGAAAAGCAAGAAAAACCTCTAGGGTTTATCTGGAATTGGAGCTATTTCTAATACACACACAGACAGACACATACACACATACACATACATATGCACATCTTCTAGCTCTGCTGAAATGTCTTGAAGAAGTAAGGCCCTGAGAGCAGTAAGCATACCGTGAGATCCTGAGAATCCAGACCCTTGTTTCTAAAAATCTCTTCTCCATTAAAAGAAACACGGGACTCTTGAAGAAACAGCTGAATTGAGAGCTCAGGTGGAGAAAGTACAAGAAAGTTGCGCATGAAAGGAAGCGTTCAAAAACATCTTGGGGGGACCTGAGACAAACATGGTGTGCCCAGGTAGCTCAGCAGTTAAGCCTGAGACTCTCATATAGTTCACATGGCAGCCCAAGGCCCTAGGTTCACAACCTGGACTGTGGGGAACACCAAAATGAACAACTAAATAAAAAAAATGCTTCTTCCTGCCTGCCTGCCTGCCTGCCTGCTCACCTTCATTCCTGCCTGCTTCTTTTCTATAAAAACAAAACAAAACAATAAAGACGTACAATAGAATGCCATTTTATAAGTGAGGAGGGAGGACAGAATTGAAAAAATCACAATTACATAACTATCATAGCAGAGATTATTTCAAGCAAGGAACATTGATGGATGCTTTAAAAAAGTGATTTTAAAAAAAGAAAATCTCACCACACAGTCTAAGTGTCTCCTCATAGATAGCTTATTTTCTGCAAGGGCAATAAAAGTAATAAAAAGAAACCAAGGAATACTGAAACCAGGTGATCATAAGCAGTATTCACAAAGAGGCGCAGAAACACACTATCTCTGTGATGCAATCATCTGAGAAGGATACAGTAATACTTTAATACTTTTGAAGCAGTCATGAAAGCATAACCAAATCTAATCATAAGCTAAAATTAAACTAGCTCAAATTGTTGAGAAACTTTCTACAAAATAACGGAACTGAATAATTTAGTCTTCAAAAAAAAGGTAACAGAAGATAAGGAGAGGCTGAGGGTCTGTGCCAGGTTATTTGAAACTAAAAGAGAGGACATTAAAGTATTGCACAGGACATTACAACAACTGACAAAACTGGAACACAGATAATAGGTTAAAGTAGTATATCAATATTTTTCTGAATTTGACAACTACCATGGTTATATAAGAGAAAATATCACTAAAGAATTAAGGGAAAGTATAAAGAGCAAGACGTATGCAACCTGCCTTCATATGATCCAGGAAAAGAAACTATGTTTAGAAAGAATACTAAAGCAAATGTGGCAAACTAAAAATGAATGAATCTAGGCAAAGGATACTTAAAAGTTCTCTGTGTTATTCTTGCACATTTCTTCAAGTCTTAAATTATTTTTAAATAAAGTTTTTAAAAGTCCATATGGTTTTAAAGTTCTATTATCTAAAATTAAAACTAAAACTAGTTACTAGAGAATCATTATAAATAATGCCGATGAAAAACACTTAAAAAATATAGTGCCTTTCCCCTTCTACCATGTACACTGCCACTCAAAACTTTGAATTTGCCATATAACAAAAAGAATAAAGCTTCTTTAAAAATACCATTATTTTAGCCACTGTTTTATTGGCCTCCTTAGAAAGTTTGGTAAAATATTATGCCACCGGATTGCAAATTGATTAAACCCAGAAATACCCTCAACAACGGAAGTGAATCATCTCAGGAACCTAGGTGGAAAGATTCTAGAGATAATCTTTAATGAAAATAACAATTTAAGCATGGGGGTTGGAGGTCTCCAAAAGTATCAAATGGAATGCTACAAAGATACATAACAAAGTAAACAAAGTAAATTCAGTATTCAGGCTTCATCATTTAAAAAGCAGTTGAAAAGAAACAGCTGTATGAAAGAGGACCTAAAGGGTCTTTCCCAAGCATAACAATCTTTTTTTCCAGTTAACCAGGGTTACTAGATCATTTAATCCACTAAGGATAAATTGCCTCTATAAAGGGATATGCTTAAAAATGTAGAGGGATAAAGATAATATTTATTATAATTATTTCTGGTGAAATGACTTCATACCACAAAAATTATTTTCTTGGGTTTTCATATACAAAATCCATTTCTCCTATAGCATTAGGAAAAAATACAGGAGGAAACAAAATAAAGGGCCTTTAAAACAAAAGTTTCATACAAACTTGTACATGTTGAAAAACAGTTAATTTATAAACAAGATTCTGATTTTACATTCCTTACGCCGATTTCAATGATTTACACATACTTTTGTAAGTATGGGAGTAATTTTTAGCACAAGAATTCAGCCGGACAGTTTTAGCAAGCAAAAACCACCACAATAGTGAAACGCTGAAATCTATAATGTCCTTAAAACTATTTGACACAACGATACTACAAAACCAACCTCAAAATAAGGTTTATAGAAAGGAATAGTATATTTTCTAATAATATACTTTGCAAATTTATCATAAAATATACACAACAGAATATTTTCAGAGGTACATTTATGATTTCACTTATCTGAAGGAGAAAACTAAAATTGTTTTCAATTTGTAACAATACTTGAAATGCAAAAAAAAAAAATCTCTCCCCCACCCATTCACATAAGCAAAATTTAACCTAATAAATGGGAAATTACCTGAAGTGGTTAACATTCAAGGGCAGAATTAATGCACACGTGTATCCATAGCTTCACGCCACACAAGTCTGTCTGCACCCCACACCATGACAGCCAAGGACAAATGCAGCACCAAGAAACAGCACAGAGCAAAAAGCAGAGCAACAAAGAGCAGAGAAAAGGAAACTTCAGTCATTGAGACAAGTTCATCAGATGAGGCACAGGAATTAGACTCAGAACTCTTCTTAAAGAAAAGTTTGAAATACTAACAATAACAACAACAAAAAGGAAAAACAACACAAGGAGAAGGATGTGCAACACACATATATCTGCTCAATGCATTTAACTATTTTCATTTCTGTCTTCAGAGAATAGAGGTTATGCTCAGAGTTTTGCATACAAAAGCAGCTTCAGCAGTTTCTCAGATTTTAAAAAGTGTCATTTAAAGTAATGACTATGCAAAAACAGTATTTTTTTCATAGCGTGCAACTTTTCTTCCTCCTTTAATATTCATAATTTCAAATCTTTAATAGAAATTTTCTTAGCAAAAACAAGATTTCCACTAATTACATCATTAGTATTCTAGTTCTTTACTCATAATTTCTAACAATGAAATCATACACTTTCACAAATTGATGGTGAACAAACAGTAAGAAGTATCATGCTAGAGTCTTTTTGCACAGCACTCTAAAGTTAATTCTATCCTATAAAAATAAAGAGTAGTGATCTGCAATCAGTGGTATAATTTATTCCCTTATTTATATGCATATTTATTTATAAAATGCTCACTGCACAAACTCAAGAAAGGAGGGAAAAACTTGCTTAAAAAAAGGACAACATTAGAGTAAGTAAAAGGTTAGTAAAATCCAGATTTTAGTACCTGTACTAGAGTGGTTATCAATGGAATCAAGACTGATCAAGTCTCTGACGAAGACTGTGTGCTCCCCACTGTTAGCATCATTAGAACTATCCACGCTACCGTGGCTCACCGTGTCCCCATCACTTCCACCTGTGGCGTTCTGAGGAGCTGTGGATAAGGACAACAGCAGCTCAGTACTGAGAATCTCTGAAGCTAAACATGAATCACCCATAGTTCACTTAAAGATGCAGAACACTTTCTGAAACTGTGGGGACAGAAATTTTGAACTAAGGTAATTTCTGTTTAGTTGCATATAAAAATATCAACCAGAATTGCATTTTAATTTTCTACTACATTTAATTAAAATTGTTTTTGCCTATAAAGCTTATGATTCAGCGAGAAAGAATCTTTCCAATCATATGTATTACCTGATATTGAGGAGACCTGTGACTTTTGCTCAGTCTTTTTAAGTGGCTGCCTAAATTGGGCCAAGCCACGTACCACATTCCGTACCTTCGTCCATAAGAAGATACCACTGCGGGTACTGCTAGGCCAAGGACTCTCCAAAACTACCTAAAGGTAAAAGAATGTTTTTTAGGAGTATCTGATTGCTTTTAACTGCATACATACATAATACATACATAAAAAATAATACTCCAAAACCTTTGAGAAGTTTCATAAATTAAAAAAAGGTGCAAAAAGTATCAATCATAATCAACATATATTGCCTAATTTCAATCCTACTTACCTTGTTGTAATAACCATAAGTAATAGCATTTGGTTTTATCTTAGCAGTTTTCATTTCAAATAAGACTCTCACTGCTAAAACAGGATGACCCCAAAGTCCACAGAGCTGCATCACTACTCGATAGCACACCTAACAGAGAAACATCAAAGCATCAGTTGTCAGCATGTTAGTCTGTGACACTGAGAGATTTGTAAATAACACTCCTCAATTCTTCTTAGGTTAAGTACTATTTTCTTCTTTGTTCTAGTTTAAGAGTCTCAGTTAATTATTTTTAAAACCTGTTCAATAATGGAAGTACCAGAATTATTAACTATTTTACACAAGACCCCTGGAATCTATTCCATTTATTTCAGTAATTAAGTTTACACAAAGAGAATGACTATTACTCTCTGTAATTTAAGAATTTATGCTTAAAATCAAGTATAACCAAAATCTCTCTCTGCCCAGTCATGCTTCATATTCTAAACCAAAGGAATTAAAGGACTACATCTCCTGGATGCCGATGTAACAAAAAGAATTCTTTAAGTCCATGTCTTTAAAAAGTAGGAGAAGAAAGCTTTAACACAGCATAATAGTATTAATAAAAGTTGTTCTGAGAACATGTGTTTACTGGGGAAAACTAGGTTTGACCATAAAAGTACACATCAATTGAGAACTCCTAAAAGTTAGAATCTCACATCTAAGAAGATGAAGTCTAAACCAGGAAGAATAAACTCAATAAATGATTAGGTTAAAGAGGAGTTGAGAAACTACATGAGTTAGGAGCAACTAAAGGACAAAGTAAGATGTGTGAGGAGATGAAGAAGAATACAGCATATGACAATTTTCAAATACCTAAAGAGATGTCACATAAAAGAGGGAATAAATAGTTTGTGCAATTCTAAAAAGCCATAGGGTAGTAGAACTGAACTCAACATAGAACACACACATTCTAACAATTAGAGTCAATTCAATCATTAGAGACATTCTTTTTTTTTAAATGACAGAATATATACTATGATTTTTATTGCAACCATTTGAGAGAGATTATTAGTAATTTTCTACAAAATATCTCAGCTTTAGGTTAAAGTTGTACTAAAATATCATAGTTCTTGCTGAAGCCTAAAATATGCCTAATTCAATCCCATTTAGTGCATCACTTACTTATTATAAGCCAGCTATTTAGGAATGTTATGAATACTGACGGATTGAACCCTCAAATCAATTTTATAAAGAAGGTACAAACGTAGGAGCTACATGAGTGTGGTAATGTTATCTACCAGGGGACATTAGTAAAAGTCTAAAGACATTACTGACTGCTATGAAGAGGAGATTGTTACTGGCATCTAGAAGGTAGATGCCAGGGATCTGCTAAACATCCTACAATGCATAGGACATGCTCCAACAATAAACAGTTATGTAAGCCAGATGTCAATAGTGCCAAGCTTGAGAAACTCAAATCTATACATTTGGATACATCATCTGAAACACAGATCATGTAATTCACCCTAGGACACAGGCCCTGAGAGTCTCTTATTAAAGTCTTTTCCTCCTATATGCGTCCTAATAAAGTTAAATTAAGAATAATTTATTTTCTATTAACCAACAGCAAACAATCTGTTCTAAGTAAGGACCTTTCTCCTTCATTCCAAAATAGTAATTTTTAAACAAATATATTAAAAAATAATAAATACTAGCTTTATGAAACAGTAATAGTTTTGCCATGCCTGATTAATGAATATACTTGGACACTTTGATGTAACTGAAACCTAAATTTTCTTAAAAAATAAGTTACCTTAGTAAAAATAACTGTTATACTTGCCTCATCTAGTGGATCCACATCTGTTTTCCTCATCTTAATAAGCACATCATATGCCTGCTGAAGTGCTCTGACCTTAGGATGAGAAACTTTAACATAGGCTGAGAGACAAATAAACCATAAACTGTAACAATGACTGAAGAGATATTTGGCCCATTGTGGTGGATTTGTATAACATCTCTTTGCCAACTTATGAGCTGTTTTTATCTCCTAGAAAAAGAATAAATAAAACATTACGGTATTTTCTAAAATTCATGAGCCGGGAGGAAATGAGAAGAAAATGGGACAGAAGAATTTAATGCAAAATTTGACCCTAACAGCAGCATTTCATAGATGTACTTTTGTGAGTGGTGACTTAGTAGCACACAGGTGGTTCCTTCGACATTCATCTATAAAAGCATTTAGCACTTTATAGTACACTTTAACTATCTGTTGGTTAGCTTGCAACTAATAGACTGGAAATTCCTTAGGAATGGAGATCATTCATTTTTTTAATATAATAATTAATTAGGTGCCCTTCACATCAAAGGCACTCATACGTTTGAAGGCTGAAAGGGATTTTAAACATTGATAGTTTATAAGCTCTTTCAATGTCATTCTTGAAAAGTGGCAAGTCTTTCTTAGTCTTCTTAAATGTTTACGATGCCTTAGGCTATGTTCTGACAAGATTTCCACTCTTCCTTCTTCAACAGTCTGTGTTAATTACTTCACCAATGATTCCTTTAAAAGATCTATTTCTTTGCAGGGAACATAATAGGAGAAAGATCACTGACTTTCCTACCTAATAGTTTGACAGTCATGTATTCTACTTGTGATTTTCATTCTGATTTAGGTGACAGAATAGACATCGAGACTACGTGCTGAGAATTACTGAACTATACATACACACTCCTAGAAACTACAAAGCCTTCCGGATGGATGGCACTGTCATGAGCACACTGCACTAAATATCCCTCCACTGGGATGTGTTCTACATAAAAGGGTCCTGGTGGAGAGATTCTGATGAAAATGAGACTTAGACTTCCAACCAAAATTCTCTCTTTTAAAAACTTGAGTTTATTAACTTGAAAACAACAACAAAATCCTCTGACTTTCCATTCAGGCACATTGAAAGAAACGTGTACTGATGAAATTAAGAAATGCCTCAAGTTATCTTCAGGGTTTTAGGGACTATACATAAATTGTTAGAATTTGAACTAAGAATGTAATTCTGAAAATTTTCATGTTTGAAGAATACCAGAATATCAGTATATGTACAAAACATGCTTATTTTTAACTCACACTTAACTGCTGTTTAATTCTTTATACCTAAGTCAAACATAGTATTAGAGCAAGGTGTCATCTAGATTTCCTAACTTCCTTTCATTTTGTTTAGAATGTAATACTTGGTATAAAGTATAGTTATATGCAAATCAAAGTCACAAGATACCACTTGGCGCCCACTAGGAAGGCTATAATCAAAAAGACAGATAATAACAAGAATTAAACAAGATGTGGCGAAACTGCAACTTTCACAGGCTGTTGGTAGGAATGTAAAGTGGAAAACAGTCTAACAGTTCCTCAAAAGATTAGAAAGTGGAAAACAGTCTAACAGTTCCTCAAAAGATTAGAGAGGTGGATGACACAGTAATGCCACTTTAGGCAGGACCACACCCAAGGAAATGAACGCAAAGATGGACACAACACAGCACAGGTGTTCACAGCAGCACCAAGCACAGCAGCCAGAAAGTTGGAACCACCCACATGTCCACAAATGGACAAAGAACCATACTACACAGCAAAAAGAAATGAAGTGCTGCTACATGCCGCTACATGAATGAACTGTAAAAACATGATACTAAGTGAATAAAGCCAGTCACAAAAGGCCACATATTATACAATTATATCGGTATGAAATAACTTGAATAGGCAAAACTATAATGATAGAAAATAGATTAACAATTGCCTGGGGTTGTTGGGGATAGAAGACCTGGGGGTTAAAGGCTAAGAGGGTGAGACTTTCTTACTGGGGTGATACAAACATTCTAAAATGGATTGTGGGGACAGCTGGATGCCCTTATGGATACAGTAGAAACCACTCAGAAACCACTTTAAAATGGGCAAACTGTATGACACGTGAGTTAAACCTCAATATTTAAAATTTTTTAAAGTATATTTGGCTCCCAAGGATTTTTTTAAAGCATAAAATAAGATACAAAACTCCAGTCTCAATATTTCAAGTAGGGTTGCAAGCAATCTAGTTTAATTCATTAGTAATCAGAGGGTCTTTGAATGGTTGCTGTGGGTGGTTATTCTAAACTACAAGCTGCGTATCATATATACATAACTTACATTTTAAATGAACATTTATTAGAGAAAGAATATCTGACCTGTTTAGTTCTCTTAGCCATGAGAGCAGGACTGTTTGCAATGCTATTCCCAGTAGGGTGTCTACTAAAGCAAAGTTTCAACTCTTGCGGTCTGTCAAAAAGCTTAAGGTCCAGTCTTGGAAAGTATTTGTAACTAAAATAAAAAGCAAAAATAGAACTGCTGATTTAAAATACATTAACTCTTCATATTAACTCATAATTTAGGTGAATATTTCTAAACCTCAAATACTACCCAATATTACTCCCCCCAAATCCTTACATAGAAAAAAGTTTCCCCTAAACTCTAAAATTATGTAATTATAAGATAAATGAACTACCTACATGAAAAATTTGGTTTCTCCCCACCCTATCTGTTATTTTCAGCCAATCCCTAGAAAACAGAAAACTATGATACTGTATTTGACGGAGTGATTAATAACCTCCTCGACAAAACCCATGCATTTGGTTATAATCTATATTAAAAATAACAGCTGGCATTCTTGTAATTTTAAGTGATTCTTCATGAAATTACCATATTTTAAAAAAATTCTTAATATGTTTATTTTAGTGATACAGCATAATTTAACCAATCCTTTATAGTTGGACATTTTTAGGTTAAGTCTGAATTTTTGAAACTAAACTATCTTTGTAAATATTTTTGTCTAATTTCTTAGAATAATGTTCAATATTTTGCTACGGTCAATGTTTATCAAGAGAATCAAAAATATTATAATCATTATCAAATTATTTCCAGAAAGGTTATATTTACATATACTCGACCGAGTGGCATAGCCCATCATCAATCTTGTAAGTTAGAAATGCTTCTACTAGGCACGCCATAGTATCCTAGTGGATAAATCCACTGGACACAGTCATATACATCCCAAGGATCCAGGTACAAGACCCAGGCTGGAGAGGAGGAGGGAATGAAACAACCAAGATGAATAACCAAATAAAAGAAATAAATGATTTTTCCTCCTCTCTCCTCCTGCCTGCCTATTCACCTTCATTCCTGTCTGCATCTTTCCTTTAAGAAGGAGAAAAAAAAAATGCTTCTACTCATTCATATATATTTTGTGGTTAAATGTTTGTTTAGATCTTTGCCCATTTAAAATTCAGATGAATGACTAAATATTAGAAAAGTTCAATAAATTTTCATATTATTACTACTAAAATTTCTTCTCAGAAATTGCCTATTCTTTGGACAAATTTTTTCTGGGAGATACTGCTTTTCTCCATTTGGCTTGTCTTGTTTGTCAAACTTAAGATTCCAAAACACAGTAATTAAACCAAAGCAAAAATGAATTCTAGAACTGACATGGAATCACAAAAGTATATTTAATTAAACTGCTCAATTCTAGGAATATGCTCTTCAATCTCATTCCGTTCTGGTATAAATATATATTAATTCCATATTTTCAGAAGTCACATTTTTATATTCTTTTTACTCCAGAAATTATCTTACGAATATTGCCTAAGAAAATAACTATGGGCACACTCTGATGGAGTAGAGACTGGGTGTAGCCCACATACATCCCAAGGTCCCAGGTTCATGTCCTGGGTCAGGGGGAACAATCAAGATGAACAACTAAATAAAATGCTTCTTCCTCTCTCTTCTTGCCTGCCTTACTCTGATCACCTTCCTTCAAAAAAAAAAAAAAAAAAAAAAAAAAAAAAAAAAAAAAAAAGAAGAAAATAACATAACTGTATATATACACACCAAGATATAGATAGCAAAGAACTATAAACAAACCCACAGGAGACTAGTTAGACAAATCACAATATATGCATACAATGTGGTCATTCAAAATGATATAGCACAAAGATATTTGTTGGCATGAAAAAATATTCAGATCACTAAAAGTAAACACAGTACAAAGAATATGTACAAAATGAACTCATTTGTGTTTTAAGTATAGTAGATGCTTTTTTATGGACAAAAATGGGAGGAAAATACACATAAAATTATTAAGTTGTTAACTATTATTGCTAAAATGTGCTAGTTTCTCTAATTTTCAGTTTGTTAAACTATATATGATGATTATAACAATAATAAATACATTTTAAAATCTTAAAAGATTCTCATCCAAATCCTATTCTTTATTTTAACAAAGAATGATTCTTGGTCCTCTATTAAGTTTTCTTTGATATCTTACTTATAATATAAATAAGACTTTCAGGCTTTATATTGACAATAAATTTCCCCAAACCAAGTATGTTACAAAAGAACATTTTTCCTTCTTCAGTAGTGAAACTTTTTAAAGATTAAAATATGACTAAATGTTTAGGTAGCATCGTTTTCCTTCCAATCAAGCTGCCTAATTCTTAAATTAAAATACCTGATGACACCTCCATAACATATTGACCTCCGTTATCTCATAGAAGAAATTTAGAAAACGACTTTCACAGATCATTAATATACATACTTAATAACAATCATAAAAAGTAAAAATAAATTATTAAAGCTCTGTCCAAACAGTTCTTTAAAAAATTCCTGCTATACCTGTACTTCGGTGACAGATCTTTTCCATCATCAGGAGGCGGCTCTGGTGGCATTATGAATACAGTGTGCTCACTTTTCTGTGACTCATCTAGTTCTATCAGTTTTGTGTCTTCTGCTGAATCAAAATCAACCTGAAAATAATTATTTTCTCCAATTAATTTACATATAAGCAAGATCTACTTCTGAAATGAAAACATTCAAGACAAAAATATACCTTATCTGCTTTCTCTGTTCCTTTATCGGGAAACAACTAGAAAATTAAAAAAAAAAAAAAAGAATTCTTATTGAAAATGTCTGTGAATGTTATTTTAATTTTAAATTCTTACATTAAAAAAGTCATTTTTTTAGTACTGAGCAATACAAAACATGATATATTTGGGAGATCTTACGTTATCAGGCTAAAGTATTCTATTTCTCTTACGTTATGAGAACAGAAAATAATGTATTTAAGTTATTTTTCCATAAAGTTTTCAAAAGCAAAAGATTGTCAATCACAGGGAATGACTGCTTAAATAAAAACATTCCATTATTAAACCTCTGCATTCATGATTGATAGTATATCTAAGCATCCATCCAACTAGTAGATGCTGGAATAAAGATTTTATAAGGACACAAAGATGTTGAATAGTTTTAACTATATCTGTGGTTTTTAGATCATACTGACATAAGAGAAAATTATTCAAACCTTTAAGACATATCATGAAGAACCCATAAAAATTGTTATAATATTCTTTCTGATACAATCTCAAATTGTATGTAAATGCATTTTACATTAACAACCAAGTCCAAGATCCTCTCGTAAAAATAAGAAATTATCAAAAGTGAGAAAAAATATTTATAAATCCATCACTATCAGGGATCAACTTAAACTTCCTTATGATGGGTGAGTAAAACTTTAAATAAAAAATTCTGGTGCATCCTGGCATAGCAGTCAGGTACATTGCCTCTGGATGCACCCTATCCACATACATTCCAGGAAGCCAGGTTTGATGGTGGGGCGGGGAGGTGAGGAAAACTAAGATGAACAATAAATTAAATAAATAAAAATGCTTCCTTATCTTTCTGCCTGCCTGCCTGCCTGCCTGCCTACTCACCTTCATTCCTTATTGTACCTTTGCTTTAAAAAAGAAAAAAAATCTCTGGTATTACTGAAATATAATTGACATAAAACATTGTTTAAGCTGTACAGCATGTGGATCTGAAACACTTAGAATTGCAAAGCGATTTTTATCAGAGAATTAGTTAATGTCTCCATCATGTCACTTACTTCTATTTTGTAGTAAGAACATTCAAACTCTGTATTTTTAACTTTACTGCAAAAGATGTGTAGAAAGAGCTCATTGTGATGTTAAAATTATAGTTCCTTAATGACGATGTTGAGCACTTTCCATCTGCTCATTGCTCATCCACATATATTTTTGGTTAGATGTTTGTTTGGATCTGCTCCCCATTTAAAAATTAGATGACTGATAAATGATAATTGGACATCTTTTTGCATGCTTATTTGTCATGTATCTTTTTTAGTAAATTATCAAGTCAGACGTCTTTTTGTTAAAAATCAATTTTATACCAATACCATGTTTTGATTACTGTACATTTATAACTACTTTTGATAAAAGTTATCACCAATTTTCTGTTTTTCTTTTTCTTTTTTAAACTTATTTTGGCTATTCTAGGTCATTTACATACAAATATCAGATTCTTCAGTATTTACAAAAAACCAGCTGGTATTTTGATAGGAATTGTATTGGATACAGATGAACTTAGAAAGAAACAACATTTCCATAACAGTGAGTCTTCCAGCCCATGAACAAGGCATTTTGTTCATTTATTTAGGTTTTCTTTAATTTATTTCAGCAATATTTTTTATAGTTTTCAATATATAGATTTTACATTTTTTATCAGATTTATCCCTAAGTATATCAATTATAAATTTTGCTATTTTAAATCACAAATATTATTAATTTTTAACTTCAATGAATTAAATTACTATTACTGGCTTTTATTAAATAATAAAAATTAAAATAAGATATTTACAAAACTTTTGATTTTAATCTATGCAATACCCTCAATTAAACAAATGAATATACTAGCAAAAGTATTGGGAAAGGCATTAAAACAAAAGAGCAAGATGATTTCCATTACATATTACATTAAACATTTTAAAGAATTATTAAATCTTACCTTATTCCTTAAAATAAAAAAATTAACATTTAGGAGGTTCAATGAAATAGTCATAATACTTAAAGGTTACAAAGCAAAGCAGGATTCAAAGAGAAAAGCTCTGTATGGTAGATAAGAGATACCACAAAACAACAGCAAAATGATTCTTACAGTAAAACCAGAATAAGATACTTGGACAGACACACGCACAGCACATACACCCACACACAAGCACATGCGTGCGCACACACACAGTCTATGTTGTTTACCTCAGATCATTAGGGTTAATAAAAGAATAAGTAGCCAAACTGCTAAAAGTTTTTCTTTAACATTGATATATATGGGAAAAACTTACCTTTTCTATGCAGTCATCAAAAAATGCCAATCCAGTATCTTTATCACTTACAAAACTACATTCTTCAATGAACCGAATAAATATCTGTGTTTTGGATAAAAGGGTGTAGAATTTTGTATAAGCACGATCTCGACTTTTTAAAAATCCTGAAGAAAACAAAATTAGTTACATACAAATTTTAAGTGGAACTGGATGTTCTATTAAACATTTCAAACTTGTACACCTATGTATTGTAATCTCTTTACATATATCCACATTTATTGAACATCTAGTAACCATATTCTTGTAATCATAGCTCCTTCTGCCTGATTCAATCAGAAAAAACTTGAATTTATACTATTAACATTTTCACGGAAATCTGAATCTCCTGTAAGAAACTAATCACCCTACAACTTTCAAGTAGAAATTTCTCTTTGACATTCTGCAAACTTGAATGAGAAGGGGCAATGTCTTGCACAATGTCATCAATTATTTCTTTATCTTCTTGTAATAATTTCTGCTCATTGAAGGTTTAAGTATTTACTTACTCCAATCTTTCCCTACTAATTGCAATAATTTATTGACTTCAGGGACACACTCCTACACACTTCTACTGAAGACCAGGGCACCTAATTTAATGTCTTCTCCTTTCCAACACCTATTAGCATCATTCCTCAATACTCAAAAACACAAAATTTGGGGCATTTTGTTCATTAACTTTCAGTGATCTATGGTCTCTCCCAGCTCAATCACCAACTTCTGTACATAGTTACACACTCCCTGGACTTTTCTTGGTAGTATTCACATCTGTTCTGCCTCCTAAACCTCTAAATTATTCTATTATATAATATAATAACCTCTAATATATTACTCTCTGTCTATTACCTTTGTCTATTTGTTTGCTTACTTAAGCATTCCTTCCAAGATTTTTTTTTGGGAGGTGAGGAGTTTGGGTTAAAAGACTTAAGGATGCAAAAAGGAAGGAGGTAGGCTTATTGAACTCTATAATCCATTCACTCTTCTATATCAACTGAACCCTCCTTCCTATACTTTTCTTCCTACACAATATTGATAGTCTAACCCAAATTCCACCATTTTGATTACATTCTTGTCAAAACTCTTAATTCTTTGGATCTGTTGTCTATTTTGTCAAACTCACCTACTATAACCTATCCTTGGAGAAATGTTATTACCTACTTTCTCTGGATATGCACCAGTGTGACTAAGCACAAGTTAAAGAGGGGGAAAAAGTTATACGACTAGGCAAATAAGAACCACTTATATATTCATCCCTGACCAAGCAACCATTTTATTTCTGGAATCAATTTAATTTCCTTTTACTCATGTTGTCATAGCTACTTCCAATTTCAAAAGTTTTCCTTCCATGTTTCCTCACAATGAATGATCCCCAAATGACAAGACCTTATATTGCAGTGAAAATGATAATTAAATGATTTTATTATCTCACTATAAAACTTATGACTCTTTCAGCTAGCATTTATTCCTTCCCTGTTTTTTCATGAATATGTCCCTCAACTTAGATCTAAGGTCAAGCCCACCACATGAGCCCAGGGTACCCAACACTCCAGTGTTCAAGACAATTCTCCAGTCTCTATTTTACCTCTTACCAGCATACTTAAGTCTCTTTCATTCGAAAAAACCTCTCCTTAACAAATAACCCTTCCCTTGTCAACAGCTTCCCTTCTTAGTAAAGGGCATGATCATATTCTTGTTCGTTAAGGAGAAAAATCTCAAAGCTGCTCTTGGTGTCTCCCTCTACTTTATATCCCATATATTCAATCACCAAGTTTTATTCAGCCTATCTCCTAAAAATCACTCTTCTATGCATGCTATCACCAGCTAACCAAGTTACTTCCATTGGTCACATGAATTAATGAATCAACCTCAAAATCAGTAGATGTATACTCTGGGTGCAGATATTTAACTGGAGGCATAAAAGCCAAAGATTTTTTACTTAGAGTGATCTTTTTAAAATGCAAATCTGGTCCTATTACTCCTTAAATATCCATCACTGACTTCCAATTACTCTTAGGATAAAAATGAAACCCTTTACTGGTCTTAAAAGATCTCTATGATCAGGCTCACACCCACCATTTCACACCATTTCAATTACGGTTTTTAAACCAACTTTTTCCTCAAGATTGTCTTTTTTTTTGGATGCTTCATGTCATTTTACATACTGTGGTCCTCACTCCATCCTTTTGAGATACTAAAGAGTCAAGAAAATATTTAAATAGAAATAAATTACTCTTGAAAAGTTCTAACAAAAAAATCTTTTAATGGATCCAAGCAATGGCTGTTAAAACAATTAAATGGAAGATGGGATGGAGAAACGATAATAAATGAAAGATGTTGACATTTAAAGCCATTGTTTCATGTTAGAAGGACTAAAATTGGGACAGTCAGGCAAGTCATGTTTCATAATAGGAAGCAGCGAACATCAAGTATCTTGTCACAACTTGCCAAGAAAATTAAACCTGGATCTAACACCAGATCAGCACTGTTTATTTAAGTAGCCACTACCTACATGTGGCAATTCTGCACTAAAAATGTGACGTCCAAAATGAGATGTGCTGGAAGTATAAAATACAGCCTAATCTAATTTTAAAGCCTTAGCATAAAAAAAGTAAGATATATCATTAAAATTTAAAAAATCTGATTGCATGTTGAAATAATAGTATTTAGGATATATTAGGTTAGTGAAAATACACTGTTATAATTAATTTCCCACATTGCTTACTTTTTAAAACTCACTACCTTCTAATTCTATTAAACAATGCAACTCTTTATCCAATCACAACTTTATAAAAAAAATACTGATGACAGAAAAAAATATTAAGTAACACCATGGGGATATAATCAGCAAAATACATACAAATTCAATAAATTCTAAACACACAGGTTATAGGGGAAATTATATCCTATTTGGAGTCAGCGAGGGGAGTGGAGGGAAAGAAAACTAAAGATAAAGTAAACAAAAATGGCAGAATGCTGACTGCTACTATTGCTGAAGTTGGAAGATGGTCATAGGAGGGTATGTTATAGTCTCTCTACTTTCATATATGTTTGTGGAATAAAGTTAACTCAAAACCCATAGCTAGCTACCATTCATTTTTCTCAGGCCCAAGCTTATTACTTCTTTGGGTAACCTTTCCTGACCTAGCATTCTCACTGTAACCCATACTTTCCTTCAGTAAAATGTAATTAGCATTTGTGTCCTTTATAGTCTAATGTCTGTATGAAACCAAATGCTATCCTGCTAACTACAAAAACTTAGAAATCAGACACTGAGTATTTTTCTAAATTCCACTAGTAATGCCACTCTCTCAGGGAGGAGAAGGGAGCAGTGGGGAGGGAAGAAAAGGAAGAGAAGGACAGAGAAGAGGAGTGAGAGAAGAGGGGTAGCAAGAGGAGGGAGAGGAGGGAGAGGAGGGAGAGGGAGGGAGAGAGAGGGAGAGAGATGAAGAATATATATGAATTAATGATTCATTACCGCCCATTAGGATTATTCCAATTTCTCAATTTCAAGTTGAAGACCACCCATAATCTGAGCTCTACCTAATCTTATTTTCAGGTTTATCTTCTATAATCCCTCTAAAATGGTTCATTTTAGTTTCAATTTAAATCACTAAATTTTCCCCAAATATGCTGCTACTATATATCTATGCTGAATTGTAAATGACCCCATTTTTAAGTTAACGTTCTAACCCTCATATTTCAGAATCTGACTGTATTTGCAAACAGGGTCTTTTAAAAGGTAACTCTAAGTGAAGTAATTGGGTAGGCTCTAATCCAACACAATCAGTGCCCTTATATGAAGAGGAAATTAAAGCTCATATTAACACAGAAAGACCATGTGAAGACACAAGGACAAGAGAGTCATCTACAAGACTAGAAAAGAGATCTCAGGAGAAACCAATTCTGTCAACATGTTGACTTCAAACTCTAGCCTATTGAATTGTGAACAAGAAAATGTGTGTCATTTAAACCACTCAGTATGTGTGGTATTTTGTTATGACAGCACTAACATGACACTTGTGCTTTTATTCTTGAGATTTCTTCCATTTCATTATCACCACTAACAACAACAGTATTTTAAAGCATTTTTGATAGTTTCTTTTTTTAATATTCACAAGTTAGCACGAAATAGGACTCATTCTCAATTTATTAATAAGAAAACACCCCAGAAAGGTTTCATAAGTAGCAAAGTAGAAATTCTAACTCAGATTTGATTTTTAATATCTACTTTTTGAACCTTTTAATTTTGAAACAATCACAAAGTTACAGAAAGGCTAAAAGTACAAATACAAAGGGTTTAGTTTTAACTGTGAGATTTGAGAATACATTGACAATATAATATCCTATTATCTTCTAATACTTTATATAGAATTCCTTTAAATATGTGAATCAAAATTCAAGCACCGTGATTAGGATGATGCCAGAGCTACAATTTAATCTTCATGCCCTATTTAAATTTTGCAAATTGTCCTAACATCATTTATAATCAAAATTCAAAATCCAGTTCAGGCACACCCTGGTAGAGCAGCAGTTAGGTCAATCTCCTCCAAAGGAGCAAGCCATATACCAGTCCCACATCTGGGGGAAAATAGTCAATGTGAATAACTAAAGAAAAATAAAAGTGCTTCTTCCTTTCTCTTCCTTCCTGCCTGCCTACTCACCTTAATTCCTACCAGCACCTTTCCTTAAAAAAAAAAAAAAAAAATCTTAACAGATTCCACAAGCAAATTTTCCCTACAGAGGTAGAGGAATGAGTAGAGAGGCCCACTATCTGTGGGCTCAGGCTTTAATCCCAACATTGGTTATAAACTAGCAAGGGTAGGGGCCTTCCAGGGACCTCAGGAGTCAACCACAGCAAAGAACCCTTCCCCACTCCAACATACAGTCCTTCAACACTCTAGCTGGGCTGCTGCCCCAGAAGGGAGTGTGTCTAACAGTCTGTTCACAACAAACCCTGGGGTCCAGGAAGGGGGAGCCTCTGGCTGCCAAAGTGTGGGGGCTTTAGTCTGGCTAAATTGCAGGTAAATATGGAAGCACTATTCAGAAGTGCCCCCAGGAGAAGAGCAACTATTTATCAGACCACTGGAGCCTCTCTTGCAGCATTTTACTTCTACAGAGCTCTACAATCTAAACTTTGCGTGAAAGTGTTCAGCTACCTATGCTGATATTTGCAGGCTCAGTTTGCCAGCCACTACCTTAGACAAATGCAGCCTTGGTGGACACAGTCTGACAGTCCCAAGTACCAATTATGATAGAAGGGTGGGGTGTTTTACGTGCCAACCTTATTCCAATATGGCACCTGCCATTGCCCACATACTACTGAGGGGATGCTCAGTAGGGTCTTTGTTCATTCATTATAATGCTAACCCTCTTCCCACAAGTTTTTGGTTCATCAAATGAAAATCCTTCAGTTAAATGAGTATACACCAGCTCCCTGTCCTGCATTCTCTAATTCGCAGAGTTAATTCTTTTCTGAAGGAAAGCCCTTCTGTTTTCCACACCAGTATGCATACTGCTCCCTTCTCAGGTACAGCTCCCAGGTGCTAAGACATCCAATGAAGGAATAAACCCTGAAGTCCCTGGGAAGTGCCTCCCTAACACCGGTAACACTTCTGACTTTGGGTCTCAGTGCATAAGCAGTCTTCCTGGTAAGACAGTTCTTCTCGATGTTTTCCATAACTTTTTCTTTTGGAGATGCCAGTCCCCCAAACCTCAGTTCAAAGGCAGTTTACACCTAGTTGTGGTTTTGCTGTATCTGTAGTAAGAGATTAGTTCAACATCTGGCTAATGCACCATCCTGGATGGAGTCTTCCTGCAATGCTTACTGCTGTTGAGAAAGACTTCCTTGCTCATCTCTTTAACTAATAACTGCCCATTCTTTAGATTAATGCTTTTCTTCCATGAAGCCTTCTAAAATGCTCACCTGGAAGAGGGAACACCCCCTTTTCTAAATTTTGAGATTTTCTCAATGATTATATAAAATCTGCTTTCTTGAGCACTTGCTCTATTTTTTTAAAACATTTTAATTATTTTCCATTTAGTATCCTATATAACTAGATTATATCCATCTTTATATCCCTATGTAAATATTCAGGTGAACTTATATCATTGTTAAGCAGAAATAATAAAAGATTATAAGGAAACAACAGATTTGTTTTTAGTAAATATAAGCAAATACTTTGACGTCTCATAATTAAAGAACTCCAATCTCGGATTTGTTAGGAAAAAATGACATACAAGAATTAAAACCAGCACGCCTGGTGACCTAGAGGATAAATCTACCTGCCGCAGTCCACATATATCCCAAGGACCCAGGTTCGTGTCATGGGTGATAGGGGTGGGGTGGGAGAGGGGGGTAAACAACCAAGATCAACTTAAAATAAAAAGTTTCTTCTTCCTCTCTTCTTGCCTGCCTACCTGCCCTTTCATTTATTTATTCCTGCACCTTTTCTTTAAAAAAAAATTAAAAGAAATTCAATTCATAGAGCTAGATTACACATACACAGAAATTAATTATATTTTAATGTTTCTAAGAACTTATATAGTATTTCTTAGAAGCAATATCAAAGAGAATATTTTATTTTTTTATTACTATTTTTTATTTCAATAAAAAGTCACTGCATTTTCAGTGTCACTCACCCTGTCGATCAAACAATGAATCAGCAGCTGTGGCTTTATTTGAAGGAGCCTCTGTGATTGGTTTGAGATATGTTCTATACCCTTTTAAAATAGAGGCCATAAAACGCAAAAATGCCTCTTGAATTTCCATCTCAAGTTGTGTCATTTTCTTTTGCCAAGAGAAATCTGCTTCAATTGGAGTCATCTCAATAGCTGAACCTTCCTGAGTTTTTCGGTGAACTAAGAGAGTTAGAAGAGAAAATGGCATTAATACATTATATATATATATATATATATATATATATATATATATGATTGAATATTTAAGGAAACTGTCAAAGCTGTTACTTCCTGAAATTCCTGTCTTTATTAATGTAAAGAGATCACTACCAGGGGCTAACAGAGAGACAAGTTAGAGAGAACATGCTTACTAAAGCAGATAGGGCACAGAGAACAAGCTCAGGACATCATGAACTTGGCACGTCCTGAGGGAGCAGTGGTAAGTTCTACTGCCTCCAGACAGGTGTAGTCCACTTATATTCCAAGGACCCCCAAGTTCTCATCCAAGGGTCAATGGATCAATTAAGACGAACAACGAAATAAAAATAAAAATGCTTCTTCCTCCTCTCTCTCCCTTCCTGCTCACCTACTTGCCTTCATTCCAGTATGTATCTTCCCTTGAAAAATAAAAATATCATGAACTATAAGATTCACTTATTATTACCAAAATTTTGTTATATAATGAGATTCCTTTCAAGCAGACCAAAATTATGTTTAAATTCAAGAAGATTTTTCTCATATACATTCTTTCATTAAAAAGAATCTCTTCTCTTCACAATTACCTGAAGATAGCTGGGGATACAATTTCTTCAAGGTGCTAAGAAGATTTTTGCATGGCTTTTTGGGAAGCTGCTTCCAGTTCATGTTCTTTTTTTCATCTGATCTATTATATGAGAACAGAATAAAGTGCATTATAATCTATTTTTACTTAAAATTCTTAAGTCAAATTTTTAGAAAGTGAAAATGTTTCTTTTTATTGTCATAATTGATATAGTCTGAATAAGTGATTTTCAAGGAAATTCTCTTATCATTTCCATTAACAGCAGTCAAATTTGGATTTCTCATTCTAATCCTCGAACACAGATTTTTCAATAGAATAATGAAAACAACAAAAAGCTGTATTTTAGAATTATGATATTTTAAGTGTCAAATTTAATTGACTTCAGACTGCAAAATATCTATCAGGAGGCATCTAATTATTGTGTGCTCAAATACATGGAATGAAGCTTAAGGATTAAAAATATATGTAATTAATTCCTCAAACTGGTAACAAAAAAAAAAGAAGAGAGAGAGAAATCATTCATAGAGTCCACATGTAGGTCTACTATCCAATATGAAGTTCTAAAGTCAACTAGATCCTAGTTTATAAACTGGTGGCCTAGTGGTCTAATATACCTGGGAGCAGTGCCACATATATCCGAAGTTTCTGGGTTCAAGACCCAGGGCTGGGGAAAACAACCAATGTGAACTACTAAATAAAAATAAAGTGTTTAAAAAAAATCTTCAGAGATAACAACATATTTTCCCATAAAACCAATTAGTTCTACTCTGAGGCTATGCCGGATTATTGGAATAAATAAAAAACTGCAAGATAAACTTTTTGTACTTTACATCTTTGATGACATCCATAAAACCAAATTTGGACATTGGTACTAATTCATGATAAAACAACTGATTCTTGTTATACCTTATTGTGTTAAATATGGTGATGTTTGGAAATGATCACGGAATACCTTTTAATAAAAATTCCTTGAAGACAAGAAGCAACTGAGTAAACAGATTAATATTTATGGTAAATACCTAGACTAAATCAAAACTATACACATTTATAACCTTGCCAAATATCCTTCACAGAGGTTATGATCTTGTATACTCCCTACCTGTAATCGAAGTATAAGACTGCCTGTTTATCAACAGCCTCAAAATAATAGCATATTATCAAACAATTCATTTCAGATTTTGGGCAATCTGAAGTGAGAAAAAGCATGATCTAGGTGTAGAATTGATAAGGCATTCCTGATGATGAGTAAGACTAAGCATCTTATTAAGTGCTTATGAATCATTTTTATTTACTTTTCTGGGAAAAGACTATTCATAATCTTTGCCTTCCTTTCTGTTGAATTATTAATCTTTTGTTTATTTCTAGAGGTTCTTTCTATACTGAAAAGTTAGCCCTTTGTAATATGAGTAGCAAACTGTTTTTCCCAATTTAATTTTTTTCTTCTGAATCTGACTATACTAGTTTATGTTATTTTTACATTTTTTATGTTTAGGTAGGCATGTTTGTTAAACTTTTCTTTTTATGGTTCTTGCATTTAAAATCCTTCTTTATTCCAAGGCTATAAAATTCTCTTGGGTTTCCTTTTTTTACATTTTTACTTCATTATTTATATTGAAGTCTTCAACTTGTTTCTTTCCTGACTAGACTAAGAAGAATGAATTTACCTTTTTTCTTCCGTTAGTTGTTATCTAAACACCATTTATTAAATAGTATGTCCCCCTTGGTGGAATATTTTAACAAAGATACATACTAAAATTGAAAGACCAAACAGACAAAAACTTAGCAAAAATATAAATTACATGAACATTAGGGATAGGCTTATTTTACTGAACACAAAGAGAACCCTCTATTCCTAAACTGAGTATGTATTCTTTTCACACACACACAAGGAATATTTATTAAAAACTGACCAAATACTTAGTTCTAAAGCAAATCTCAGCAACTATTAGTAACACATTGGGCAAGTTCTGACCACAATCTGAATGGATTAATATATAAAGGTGGGAAAAAAACCTTTGGAGGGTCAAAGGAACACTTTTAAGTAATGCATGAGACAAGTATTTTATTTAAAATTATAGCTAAAATGTACAAAGATTAAAGTACTACAAACCGACTATGAGCTGCAGCTGAAACTATATGCATCAGGTTAATGTCATTACAAGGACTAGAGTTCCTGACCGGGGATGGGGGAAATCAAGATGAACAAGTTAAAAAATAAATAAAATGCTTCTTCCTTCTTTCTCTCCCTGCCTGCACCTTTCCTTTAAAAAAAAAGACAAAAGAAAAATGCACCCAAAAAATGGAAAATTCAGTTAACAGGAAAGGAAAACCACAGGGTAAAAGAAATGAAAATTTCCATTGAAATGGACATAATTAGGAAGATGTGCATTAAAGCCACAGTGAGATTCTATTATTCTCAAATTAGCAAAAACTTAAGTCTGACCATAACAGGTATTGGCAAAATATAGAACTCTTGTTTGCTACTGAACAGAGTAAACTTGGAAGAATAATAAGGCATTAGCTATGCCTGTCAACCAATATCATCTTTTCTAAGTATATTCTTCAATGAAGTCTTGCCCAAGTATTCAAAGAAATATGCACAGTAACAATCAGAATAGCCTTGTTCAATAAATGCCAAGATCTAGGTACAAACTAAAATCTATCAACATTGATAGTAATTAAAAATGAAGCAGAGCTACATGTACCAACATGAATGAACCTCAAAAACAATGCCAGGTAAGAAAACAAGTCACAGAAAATTATAACTACATACATTAAAAAAAAACCAAAAACAGTGTATCATTTGGAATAATACATATGCAATGCTTCTGAAACACATGGAAACAATCAGCACCAAATTCAAGATAATGGTTAATTAGAAGCAAGATATGTTGCAGAAGGCTATTCACTGGTTTCAAATTTACTGGTAATATTCTCTCTCTTAATCTAGTTGGTGGATACATGGAAGTCATTTACATTATATTCTATAATTCTTGGGTATCTAAAACATTTCATAAACTTATAAGTACAACTGAGCAAAGAGTTCGAAGTTATTTTAGCAAATAATGTTTTGATTAATAGACATGTTACAGAAATTATTTATAACGGAAAAATTAAGAATCCTCATAATATTAGTAATTCAAATAGTAAACAAGATAAAGTAAGCATCTAAGTTACAGCTTCATAAATAATCATTTTCCAAAAGTACCACACTGCCTGAAACAATTGTTATGGATAGCAGCTGAAAAACAACAAAATGTGTGCTAAAAAAAAATATTTAGTGTATGCAAGCAGATCATTACTTTCAGACTAAATAAATCTAAATCTACATACCAAAGAGCTACCACATAACAATTTCAAAATACAATTATCATAAATAAATAAATCTATTTAATAGCTAAATCTATTTCAAAATTATATTTTATGCTGTAGCAAATGTTTTCTTCTTTGTTATTGTTTTGGTTCTCTTAGGGATTTTTTCCCAATCAATTCTATTGCTGTGACTACTGAAGTGTCAACCAAATTCTTACTCCTTTGCTGCCAATCTCCAAAAATAAAAAATAAGAGAGCTTCAAGACCTGAAGCTGGTGCCAACACTCTCCTTTCTCATGTTGTTTGATTTGGTTTTGTTTTGGGGTATGGAGGAACAGCTACTTCTTCTATTAATGTGGTATGCTGGTCTTTGACCCCTCAGTTATACCCCTGCTGTACATATGTATCACCTCCAGTAAACGCTATGACTTTTAACATCAATTTCTAAACAGGAAAACAGATTCTTATAAAGTTCGAATTTTGACAACTTGGCAGTGTAAAATTCTATAGTGTAACTAAACTCATCATTTAAAAGTTTACACAAGGATTTTGGATTAAACCTAGAATGCATATCACTTTTTGAGCTCTGAAAGCAGATTTTAACTTTTTTCTTTCAAGTCTATATTCTTTTGACAAACATAAGTATCTCGTGCCTAACATTAACATTATCCAAACAAAAGCTATTATCATGTTGAACAATTTTTTTTTCAAATCATAGACTTTTACAGGATACTGATGTCAACTCTAGTTGAGAATCACTGTATTAAACATTAAGATTTAGTAACAATTTTTAAAATAGCATATATCCAGGTATTTTTAAAGAGCTGTAACTACATATGCAGAAAAATGTTTGTGGGAGATAATACAAATAGAAGATAAAATATAAAAGGAATCAACTTACATATATAACATGTTTGTATCCAAGTCAATGCATACAACATCTTGTGGGGGGTCATGAAGATCAAAATACCTTGAGTCAACTCCAACTATGAATGGTAGAGGAGCACTAAGCACTGCGGCCAGTGAAAGAGGACAAAGGGGAATATATGGGCACTGCCACTGAAATGGAAAGATCATCTGCGAAAAAAGTTTTTAAAAATTAACCAAATTTTAAATTTTCAATGAAAATTATTTAATTATTTAAAGGAACCATTAGACAGCAGTAAGTATAGTTTTTATTTTATCCTATACTTTATTCCAAAAATCAAACACTACAAAAAATAAACTACTACTAAACAATACTATGAATTTGTTATTAAAATCTTCAAGCATTATCATAAGCACAATAAAAATGCTAACAGCTTTGTATGCTAATTATTCTGATGCCTAAACAAAGCCCAGATTCCCATTTTATAGAAAAAGTCAAAAAGAGAAAATTACCCCCAAAATTATAAAACTTATGATCTTTAACTATTATGTGTTTCATCCATCTATTAATTCTCAATCTTTGACTAAAATCCAACTAAGAGAACAAACAACTAAATAAAAAGAACCCGAAAAACAATAACCCTCTTGGAAATGGTAAGAGTTAACCAAAAATTTCAGCAATAACAAAAAATTCCCTGAATACTTAAATAAACATAAAATGATCCAACTTCAGTCAAGCTTGGCATCTAAAAAACACTAACCAATAAAAAAAAAAAAAAAAAAAGCACACTTCAAGAATCATTTTAGGAAACTATGGTAAGTGAAATATGTCAGAAAAAAGACATATACTAAATGAGCTCACTCATGTGGAATACACAGAAACAAAGCAAACAGACCAACTAAACGAAAACCAACCCCTGGACAGTAACAATAGAACTGAGGGAAATAGTGCAGAAGAGGGTGGGGATTGGGAGCAAGTGGTGGTGGAGTCCAACTGACAGTAGTGGAGAACTGTTGACCAGTTGGTAGGCATGGAGTGTTATATATTTGAGAAACAGTGAACCTGTATATCTAAACTTATACTATTTTGTATATCAAAGTTACCTCAATAAACAAAAATTAAATCATTTTACTAGACAAGAAATAATGTAGGTCTTCAGAGTCATATTGTCTCTCTCAAAAATACTTAATTCTGTTATTATACATGAGAATAGTCATAGACAATATGAAAATAACTGACCTATATTCCTTTAAACTTATTTACAAAAACATGTGTCAGGTAGGTTTTGACTTGTAGACCATGATTTGTCAATATGTGGTCTAACAGGATGAGACAGAAAATAAACAAAAGGCGTAAAAAATAAAATATATACCATGTTGGGAAGTGCTAAGTAAGGAGATAAAAATAAAAAAGTCAAGTGAAGGGGACTGGGAGTCAGAATAGGAGAGAGGGAAAGCAGGTTGTACGATTCAACAGGTTAAACAGAAAAGCTTCATTAAGAATGTGACAACTGACCTGAAACCTGAAGGAAGTGAGGGATTTAGCCAAGGGAATATCCAGGCGAAGAGTGTTAAGAACAACTGGAGCAAAAGTCTTAGGTATTGGGCCTGTCTAATAAGCTCCGATAGCAAAAAGACAGCGAAAGGCCAGCGAGGCTGCAGCGGACTGAGCAAGAGGAAGGGTAGCAGAAATGTAACCAGAGAGCAAAGGTCCAGAACCTTGCAAGAACTTGAGATTTTCTTCAGTTATAACTAGCTTCCATTCAAAAAATGGTACACTACACCTGCAACTATCTAAGAAATTCTAAAACAAAATTTACTGTCATCAAAATATGACACTTTTGTCTTCACCTTTGACTTCCACAGCATATTCATAAAAAAGGTTGTTTTTACAAATAACACTCATTGTTTTTACTGAGCCTCAACTGATTGTTTGATATTCAAATCATTCTCTTTTTGAAGACCTTATCCTGTCACTATTCTTTTTAATTTCTCTTTTTTTTAAAATTCCTAACTGCCAAATCCTCATTCAATTCACGTGGTTTTCCAACTTCAGTTGCATAAACTTCAAGCAACTTTGCATTTTTCTTAAGATTTTAATTTCACATTGCAATTTTTCCATCTGTTCGTCCACTACCTTGATGAAATTGAGAATGAGCCACAAAGTTTCTGACAAAGGAGCATAGCTTAAATGCTAACATTCTATAAAAAAGAATATTTGAGTGGGAACTTTCTAAAAGTGGTCAAGTGGTCAGTTCATTAATAAAAGTTTCATATTTTAACTACCTCCACTTTTTGAAAGCATGGGGGCTTGGAAAATCATAATATAATATGATGAAATCCTTTGCCCTCCACACATCTCGCATGGTTATTATTTTTTGCCAATCCTAGCAGTATTTCACTGAGCAAAATAAGATCCTGAAGACATAGTTCATTTGTATATTTAACATGTTTTATTTGTTTATTTACTGAGTGCTTACTCCATGTCCTTAAGTAAAGTCTGAAAACAGACGTGAGAGAAGAGACTAGGTCTTTACTTCCATGAGAGCTACGTTCTTAAAATGGGGAAGGGAAGAGAAGAGTCAACTATTTAAAATTAAACAAGTAATAGAAGATAGAGTTTGAGAAATGGAACACCCAAACTTCCTTTCATTATTGTTAAAGTGTTATATGACCACACTGCTAATTGCAATGGAAATCAATTAAAAGGGTTTAAATAGGAAAAGACTTGATATAACACTTATTCACGTTTACACAATAGCTATTTGTGCAGTATACTATTTCACAATGATTTAAAATTTCCTATGTTACTGGCTCACAATGATTCAAAGTCAAAAGTAGGACACAGTAACTGGATAATTTGCAAAATTTTAGGTGAGTTCAAATAAGCCAGTCCCCCCCCCCTTTAATACACTTTGGTTAGTTCAAAGTTTTATTATGCAATCACATAGATTCTCTGAAGAACTCTAAAACATGAAAACTAGATACTGACACTTTACTCTCAAAAAGAAATGACCAACTTTTTTTATCCCTACTATTTCTCTTTACCACTTCATTTTGTTTACATTAAACATTTACTAATAATTTCCAAGTTGCTTTCACTGAAGGAAATTTCCCTTTAGAATAAAATTTCTATCAGTAATTCTGTACCAAAAAGAAAATTCAACACTTACAGCTACAACAGCTTCAGCTACTCCAGTCAACACAGCTGGCCTAAGAGAATGCAGCAGAATCTTACTCTCAAGTAAAACAAAGAGTAGCAGCGTTGCACAATTCTCAGGACCCAGATTCATTAACAAGGTACTAAAGTTGGCTCCGCTAAAAAAAAAAAAAGAGAGAAAGGAGATGATTACAAACTATGTTAAGATATTATTTCCTAAATATTAATAGATTGACAGAGTAGTATTCATTTCAAATCCTAAGAATCACTGAAAATTTAATGAGATAATAGAGATTTAAACTCATCCTTTGGTAAACAAAAGGGTGTTTATTAGATGAAAACCCACCATTTGCGCTGAGAAAAGATGTAAACACTGGGGGGAAACAACATATGCAAAAAGGCCCTGAGTTAGGAAAACGCTACTGTCCTATTCTAGAAATTGAAATAAACCTGAGGAGATTAGAATAGAATGGGGGAGTTGGGGAGGTGGGGGGGTAATAGCAACAAATTATGCCAAAGTAGAAATGACATAATTATACTTCATTCTCAAAAGGACATACTAGCCACAGTGTGGATTAAAAAACAAAAACTAAACTAAAGAAAGATAAAAATAAAAAGTACCAATTTAGAGGTTAACAATGAAGTAGTACAGGTGAAACACCATGGTAGCGTGGACCAGTAATGAAAATGAATAAAAGCTAGTAGATGCAAAGCATTTCTGGAGGTTAAAATCAGTTCACTTTGAACATTTAGCTATGAACTGGATACAGGGAGGGGAGAAGAAAAGTGAGGTATTCCTTACATACAATCTCTTTAGTATTTTATTTTTACAATAGTCCTATGATGTCAATCCAACTATCAAAGTCAGAAACATGCCTATCCTTACCTAGTTTGTAAAAATACTTATTATCCTAGCCCTTAAAATGTTCTAGAGCATCTGCTCTAAGTAAAGAAATAGATATTATTTTAGATATCATTACCTTAGTGGTAAAGGTGTAGAAACTGGCTGTGATAATATCAATGCATCATGGACTGATAGCTTGGAAAAAGAAAAATTAACAAGTCAATTTTGAAACATAAATATTTAAACAATAAATGTAAACCCGTTTATATGTATAGACTGTCATAGTTTTAGAAATATATTCTAAGATATAAAGCAATAACTATTTATTCAGACACATTGTATTTGTTCCTTTTAATTAGATAATGTGACTGAATTTTCATTATTAGTTGATTAAAATAACTATTTAAAAATTATGGAATAACTTTTTAAAGCCTGAGATTTATTTACTCCACAGACTGGTAAGCACTTGGCAGTTGCTTAATGTCTATTAATACTTGATGCGCTGATGCTACCATTTCACATATTATGTTGATAATATCTGGGACAAGAATTTAAAATTGCTTGCCAATATTAATCATTGCTACTGAAAGTGACAGTCTGCAAAGTGTCACTGGGCCAGAAGAGATAGTATAGAGATGGAGAGCATGTCATGTAAAACTATCACAATTCTGACACTGTTGCCACATGATCATGTCTTTGGAAAGGGTATCAGGCTGTCCGTATCCACTAATCTCACATGGTAGGGTACATAAGTCACAAGCTATACATTTATATAAGCCTGCAATTGCAGACTTTAACAGAGTTTGAAGAGCACCATTTCATTTCCTCCCTCAAATCATAGCCTACTTCATATTTATTAGTTGCTTTGATATTAAAGCCATACCCTTAACATAATTCTGGTTTTTACATTAACAAAATCAGATCAAATATGGACCAATGACAATATCATGAAAAGGATTACAATTATTCCAATCCTGTACAGTCAAAAATTTCAAAAAAAAAAAAAAAAGTATAAAAGGATGTTCACGAAAGATTCAAAAGACAGGAAATTCAAGGACTTTAGGAATGCACACTGATCCATCTGAAATCCAAAGGACCAAAGAATCCTTTCTGCCACAATTGGAATAAGCATATGCAGAGCGCACCCCTCAGATATACTCATTTTTGATTACCTGTACAAGGATTCTTGGTCTTTGTGGTGAAGGAAATGGGATATTTTGCATAAAATGTGAAATGTGCCTGTAAAAATTTCAAAATGAAGATCATAATTACTTTTCTAAAATGCTTCATAGGTTTTAATAGATGTTAAATATAATTATATATCATCCCAGATCTGACAGTCACTTATCTAAATAATTTAGTGTAAAACAAATGCATTTATTCCATTAAACTTCTGAAACGCTCAATTTCCTGATTACAAGTCTGTATTAATAGACCTTATTACCACCAAGAAAACAAGAGTTACATACAGTTCTCATGAAGGAAGCTAATTGTTATTATACTGGATATTAATGCCAGTCTAGGGAATAGCTGTGATATAATGAATTAAAACTACTATAGAATTCAATCCTAACAATGAATGTAATATTAAATTATTAACATATTTCTTTATAGCTTTAGGCAAACTGCATTCTCTATTTTTCTACCCATAAATAATGCTTAAGATCCTCTAAAGTTTTGCGCTCCTGTGTGCCACTAAAATGCAAGGTATTACTTTAACTGAGAAAAAACTACTATGCTTAGTTTATTTTTACAACTTATTTTTACAACTAGTCAGGAAATCTTAATTTTTAAAAAACTGGTGAAGATCATTAACATCAAATTTAACTGCAAACAATTTTAAGCTAACCTAATAACTAAACATTAAATCTAGCATTTGAACCATTATTACATTGGCATTCCAGGATTATACAGAAGCTGAAATCATAGCTCTATACCAAATTGTGTTAGATTTATGCCCAGTACTTTAATTTTTTAAATTGATTTTTGACCAGTACTATTTTAATACCTACAAATAACCTCCAATTTTATCCACTAAACTTTATGTTTGCTGAAATTCTTTCTGCTGTAATGAAAAAATATTTGAAAATATAAGATCAATATATGTTTACATATACTATAATATCTTTCCATCGAACTTTTTTATTTTTTAATGAAAAGTACAGGCAGGAATGAAGGTGAGTAGGCAAGCAGACAGGGAGAGGAGGAAGAAGCACGTCATTTTTATTTTTCTGTTCTCACTGATTGCCTCCTCTGGGACCCGGGAGTCAAACCGAGGGGTATGTGGCCTGCATCCTTTGGATGGGATTGATCTAACCACTAATCCACCAAGGTGTGCCTCCCCAAAACTCTCAGCACCTCTTAGTTTGTTATTAATAATTTAATAGCATAAATTATTTACTACAACAAAAATCAATGGACCACTAGAAGTCAGAAAAGATGAGGCTTTTCAATGACAGAGCTGCTTCACACACTCTTCGTGCTTTCTAAAGATTTCATGACAAAGAGAACTACAAATCAAGGGGAAACATGTAGAATTCTGTCGATTAAAAAAAGGAGGTTTTGGCATTAAATGAAAGAAAAGAGGAAGGGAGGGTAAGAAGGAGGAATAATTTTTATTTATTTGGTCCCTACCACCCGCCAGGTCCTGGACCCCTGGGGTTTACCTAGTCTGCGCCCTAGCCATTTCCACCACCTGAACCACAAGGGCACACCCCAAAAACTCATTTAACATTAACTCCCTCTTATTAAATTTATATCTATTTAGAGATGTTTTATAGTTAGAACTTGGAATGACCTTTTGCATGGTTGGAGAGAATGCTTTAGTGGCTACTTTGTTTTCTGTAGGCATTTAGAATATGAATAGGAAAAGCAAACACAGCACAATGTATCTGAGCTACTTCCTCAGTGCCAGTCTTTACTTTTACATGTGTAATCAATGATTAAGGTGAAGAAGGGAGTAAGTAAAAGTAAAGGTGATTCTGACTCTTCTTCCCTTCTACCACCTTTGTTGCTTAATGTCAAATACACAATATGTATTTATTACATCCAGTTTTTCCATCAGACATCTCTCTAATAATTATACATACTTTTCAATGGGAAGAGGATGTGGTCCAGACACAGAAAGCTTGTAGATAAACATGAGAAATTTTCTAAAAGCTTCAAAAAAAGGCCAGTGTGAGAGTAAACAAATGCATTTGTTTGAATTGATGGATTTAGAAACCACTTTTCTCTCCACAGGTGTCAACAAGCCCAGCTGCATTAGCTGTTTCTCTGTTAAAAGTTCCCGAGAGTAAGGTTCATAAAACTGAATGGCAGCTCCATATACCTATAGAATAAAAGAATTTCATTATAAGATTTGAGCTTAAAAATTAATTCTCTTCACAAGAAATATCTGCTTAGAGTACATATGAAAGATAAATGAAAAAAAAAAATCTCAAACACTGCTAACAGATGCCATGAAAAAGTTTGGCAGTTCTTCCAAAAGTTAAAGAATTATCATATGATACAGCAATTTCAATCCAGGAATTGTCTCAAAAAAATTGAAAGCATGGACTCAAACATATACTTGTACACCAATGATGTAGTTGCATTATTCACAACAACCCTAAAGGTGAAAGCAACGCAAATGTCCATCAACAGATAAATGGGGGTGGGGGGGGGCACGAATATGGTATATACGTGAGTGGAATGTTATTCATCCATCCTTATAAAAGGAATGAGATTCTGATTCTGATTCTGAAATGGACAAACCTTAAAAACATTCAGCTAAGTGAAATAAGCCAGACACAAAAGGGCAGATACTGTATGATTCTACTTATATGAGGTACCTAGAACAGGCATATTCATAGACGCAGGAAGTAGAATGGAGGTCATCATAGACTTTGGGTAAAGATGGGGAAGCTTCTGTTTAGGGTGATGAAAAAGTTCTGGAAGTAGATCCTGGTATTTTAAATCTTATAACTATTCAGTGATAATGAAGCTGCATATTTGTATGTGTGTGAGAGATAGATACATATTAGTGTTCCACAGTTTCGCTCTGATATGAAAAGAAGTGGTTTTATATTCTACTTTTCGGCTTAAAGTTCAGAGTGAAGACTCCATTTTTTATCAACCATGGAAATTAAACCATTAGCTGTTAAAACATGGGCCCCCTTTTTTTGTACCACATTTTTTTTCTAAAGGAAAGGTGCAGGCAGGAATGAAGGTGAGCAGGCAGACATGCAGGAAAAGAGAGAAGGAAGAAGCATTTTTATCCTACTTAGTTGTTCATCATCTTAGTTGTTCTCTCAAATAAAATTTATATGTATTAATCATTTTATGGACTAAAAATATGGACACTGTTTAATGCAAGAATTATAAAACTGTACCTTTTCGGCAGAAGAACCTGTCAGTACAAAAGTTGAAAAAATTGGAAGTGGGTATTTGGTTTGAGGATCCCAACATTCAATAGTAGCTCCCATAGGAAGGCAGAAGAGAGGTACAGATTCTGAGAGTGGAAATGACTCATAGTCTTCTTCTGGGTATCTAAAAATTAAACCTTTTAGAGAAAGGAGACAATGATAATTTTTTTTAAATAGTTACTTTTCCAGAAGTTACATGCAATACATATTGATAGAATATTTTAATAATAAAGTTCATGGAAATATTTATATGTGAAATTTCAAAATCACCTTTTCTCTTGTCATATCAGAAATTGAATTTATCCTTTACTTTCACCTATATATTAGTAGTTCATTACAACATAATGATTAAATATTTAAACTAAAACTATGCAATAGGATCACCAATAATAATGTATTTTCTTCTACATATTGCCAGTATCTTATAAAGAATGTTAAGAAACAAACACGAAAATTTATCAACTATTTCAGTTAGTCTTCTGTAAAATATTCAGGAAAAGGATAAGTATTATGAAATAATGCCAAGGCAACAGCGTACAAGGCATGTAACATGAAAAGTAAAGGAGGCAGAACCCCCTGGGACTAGTGCAGAGTATGTGAGATCAAGAACACCAGGAATGAAAGACCATCTGAGAAGCATAGCAAGGCCCTTTCAAAATAAAGTAGTTACCAGGCATCAGTTCACGAGCCTCAGCTTTTTCTAATATGCAGACCGCCTCTAAGTCAACTACTTAAAAATCAGTAGCAGAATTTTAAGTCCAAATTCAGTCTCTAAAACTTTATTCTAAAATGTGTCTCCTATCAAATACCTGAATTTTTTCACAAAGCTTGTTTCTACAAGTTGTTATTTTAAATTAAACTTCCTACCAATATTAACAATACAAAAATTTAGGAAACCACAATCAATGCATTATAACATTAATATTTAATGTAATAATATTAACAGTATCACATTTTAATATGATACCGAAATGTGTATTATTTGATGCCTTTATTTTTATTCATTAGAACAATCAAGACTTTTCAATATGGACTTGCCTATCTTCTCTAAAGTAAAACTTTATTCCAAAAATTGTGCATGGTCAAAAAGTAATTGACACAGCTTTTTTTTTTTCCACAAAGAAGTATTCCAGTATCTCTTCTATTTACAACTGGAGCATACCTGTATTTTCAGATTTTATCCCACCATACCAGTGGGATGAAGAGGTCACATTTAAATCTTTACAGCCCTTGACACTTTACTGTGCAGTAAGAATGTGGCGATAGATTTCTCAAACACTTCATGGCAGAAAAGTTTCTCAGGCCCTCCTCTGCTCCATATAGCTGATTCTTTGCAACAAGGGAGAAAGGAAGCAAGTCCACCTTTCATGGCAAGTAACATGTGATTTCAAATCAGACACACAGAGATAAGAAAAGGAAATATAAGAAGTAAAGATGCAGTTTGACACCTTTCTGATTGCCAAAATATTAAAGGTCAGAGAGTAAGCAGTTCTCCATTGAATTGTTAAATCTATTAATGGAGACTAAACTCCTCAATGTTTAATCTACATATCCTTGCTTAAGATGAGAGTTTATATTTAATTGACATCATGTTTTGTCAAGCAGTAATATTAATATATCTTGTACTATGCAATGTATTTAAGAAAACATATGGTTTAACACGCTAAAATTATAGATAACTCAATTTATGAATAGATCAATTTCACATACTACATAAGGGAGTATACACTGTCTCTTATATCCAAATGTTAACATACATTAATTACTACATTAGTAGGGACTTTTATAAAATTTACTTACCAGCTTTATATGCTATTGCATTAGAAGCAGGCACAGATTTCTTGTAACACAGAAACACACTGGAACCCCACTGTAAAATAAAATAAAAATAAACGGGGTTTAAAATAGACAAAAAGTGTAAAAAAACTGATTTTGTTGAATGTCTTCAAAAGATTCACTAAATTTATTCAGGGGAGTGTATTGAAACATATTTATCATATAGGCTGTATAGTACAAAACATGGCAAAACAAGAAGTTAAAATCACTAAAGGAAAAGAAAAAAAATACTACCACATAAATTTAACTGATATGAAGATATTGTTAAACATTCAGAATTCTGTAATCACCCAGAGACTAACTCTACTTGAAAGATCACAAAGTAGAGTCGGCACTGGAGTCTAAAACAGAGAAAACTGGGTCATGAAGTGGTATGGATTTGACAACTCCAGAAACAAACTATGTTGACAAATAGTTATAGGTATGCTGGTCACCTACCAATGCCACATTTAAGGCAATATTAGTTTGATCTAAAGATATTTTTCAAAATAAACCTAAATAATAAATTCATAAAACTATAAATTGAATACATATTTTCAATTTTCTTTTTCATTAGAACCCTTAAAAAAAATAAGAATATAAAATACAATATTTTCAGTCTCCCTGCAGTTGTCCTTGAGGTCACTGAAATGCAAAAGGTCATAAAATCACTATATTAATATAACATAGGTGATATTAAATCCCCCAAAATCTCTGACTTTGTTTCCACTTTCTGCTTGAATTTTTCTGTTATCAGATAGCTAAGGAATTTGAAAATTATTATAAATCATAAAAACCAGATGGCTAAAAATGATAAAAATAAAAATCATGCAAATAGAAACTAAGTAGACTATATACCAAATAGTATAATAAGCATCCAAAAGTTAGCTCTTATTTTTGGTGGGGGGGTTCACATAAAACTTTGAAAGCAAAACAATTTTAACCTTACCATTCCACAATTTAAGTTTTTGTCAACTTTGCAGAAAGTATGAGGAGGAGTTTCACCTTTACTGGTCACAATAACACAGATATCAGTTACAGCCAAGGAATTCTGGGGTCGAATAAGAGAAGCCCTTCGAAAAGTGATGAAGATTCTTTGGGAATTGGTCGAACTATTGTTGACATTGGCACAGCGACCATAGGGTGTGGCTTGGATCACTTCACATCCTGGAATAAGCCTTTCTTTCCCCTCATACAAAACTCTGCAGGGTAAGGAGAGGAAAAATAAACAAGTCAATATATTTCAAGATAATGCTAGTTTTTTCTTTTTAAAAAACACTTTGGTTTTGGTTTCCTAGGCTTCCCAAATCTTAATCAAAACTAAAATGATGGTTTTAGTTATTATAAAGCTCTTAACCAATTTTAACAGCTAGGATGCAGTGATAAGAAGCAAAAACAGGACCAAAGAGTTTGATTTTTTTTTAACTTATTATAGAAGCATATGAAACAAGGGAAATGACATAAACATCCTGAGATCAATTCCTAGAAGTTTATCAAGATGTTTTCACAAAATTTTCCTTCATAATTCTTGTCAATATTTACCTTTAAATATTCTCTCACTGAAACCAAACAAACATTGTATAAAGAAATTAGAGATGAACTAATAAACAGACATCTCATGGTCATGGATAGAAAGACATTAATAATAAAATGTCAACATTCCCCGAAGAGCGTCAACGTAATTCCTATCTAAATACTTGCTGCCTCTTTTTTTATTTTGTAGAAATTGGCAATATAATCTCTAAATTCATATGGAAATGCAAAGAAACCATTAGAGTGAAGGCAATCTGGAAAAAGAACAAAGTGGAGCACTCATAATTCCCCATTTCAAAATTTATTGCAAATCTACAGTCATCAGTACAGTGTTTCATTGGCATAAGGATAAAAGAGATCAATAGAGTGGTTTCATTCAATTTAATTTGATTTAATTCTATTTAATTCTATTTAAATTAAACCCTTACATTTACTAGTCAACTGATTTCCACAAGAGTGCCAAGATAATTCAGTAGAGTGGAATCAGGGAGAAGTGAGAATAATCTTTTCAACAAATGGTGCTGGTACAACCAGATATCTAAATGCAGGATGAAGTTGGATCTCTTCCTTACACTATATACCAAAAAACTCAAAGGGATTAAATACTTAAATTTATTAGTCCATACTACTAGAAACTATAAAATAAAAATAAAACTTTTTGATTAAGCTAAAGAAGGCCTTCCTATATATGACACCAAAAGCATTCATTAAGTGAAAAAATAGGTACACTGGACTTCATCAAAATTTAAAACTTCAGTGGCTCCCTGGTGGGTCAGGCAGTGGAGACACCAGAGTATGGACCATGCAAAACTAGGTTCATGGCCTGGGGTCAGAGTTAGGGTGAAAAATTAAAATGAAACAAACAAACAAATAAATAAAACTTCCTCCTCTCTTTTCCTTCCTGTCTGCTTTCCTTCTTCTCTTAAAAATGTTTTTTTCAAACTTCATGCTATAATTGATACCATCAAGAAAATAAAAAGATAATCCATAGTATGCGATAAAATACTTTGCAAGCATATCTAAGTAGGGAATTCTTTCAAAATAGGCAAAGAATTATTACAATCTAATCTAAAAAGATAGTCCAGTTTTAAAATGAGTACAGACCTGGCAATGGATATATGATAATTCTCTGCACTATACTTACAACTCTTCTGTAAAACTGAAATCATTTTTAAATAAAATGTGCTTTTTAAAAAAACATGGGCAAGAATCTAAGTAGACATTCATCCGGTCAAAGGCACATAAAAGATGCTCAATGTAACAGTCATTAGGGAATTGCAAAGACACGAGATACCACTTTCATATCAAGTGGAATATAATAAAAAAGACTGATAATAACAAGTGTTGGTGAGGCTATAGAGAAATCAGAATCCCTTATACAATGTGGATGGAAATCAACTACTTTGGAAAACAGATTGGTAATTCCTCAGAGGATTTAACACAGAGTTCCCATGTGACCTATAAATTCTACTTCTAGGTATATACCCAAGAAAAACTAAAACATAGGTCTACACAAACATAGGTATACAAATACTCCTAACAGTACCATTTGTAATAACCAAAAAGTGGAAACAACCCATCAACTAACAAATGGGTATACCATGTGCAATGGCCATATAACAACACTGTTCAACAATTGAAAGAAATGCAATACTGATACATGATACAAAAGAGATGAATCTCATAAAATGTTAAGTGAAAGAAGCTAGACAAAAAGACCATATATGATTCAATTTACACAAAATGTCTAGCACAGACTTATATATTAGAGGCAGAAGGTAGATTAGTAGTTGCCAAGACTAGAGGGTAGGAAGGGGTCTTGAAGAGTGAGTGCTAATGGGTATGGGTTTCTTTTTAGGGTGATGAAAATGACCTAAAATTGATTGTGCTGCATCTCAACTTTATAATGCATAGCTCCATGAATATACTATAGACCACTGACTTGTGTCAGTGAACAAATGTGGGTGAACTGTGTGCTATGTGACTATGCCTCAATGAAACTGGTAAAGCTCAACCAAATACAGGCTGTTACCATTAATTTATATGGAAAAAATTTTTGAGCATTCTCAGGTCCAAAAAATAATTCTCTAAATCATAACAAATAGGACGTTCCACTTTCAGAGGGTAGGTAAATCTGTATTAAAATATAGGCACATCCTGGTACAGCAGTGGTTAGATCAACTGCCTAACCTGCACACAGCCCTGGGTTTGAGTCCCAGATCCAGGGGTAAAAAGCCCGTGTGAAGAATTAAATAAAAATAAAATAAAATGATTCTTCCTCCTCTCTTCCTGCCTGACTACCTCTGTTCTCCTACACTCCTTCCCGCACTTTTCCTAAAAAAACAAAAAAGCATAGTCTCTTTATTTAAATTATGAATAATATTAGCAAATGAGTAAACAGAAGTAACAATGAGAGAGTTCTTACTCTCAATATTCTGAGAGTAAGATGGACGTTTAATAACAATTGTTTACATAATACAATTGCCATTTGGGGAAAAAATTAATAAGTATCTATATTTCACTTTATATGCCAGAAAGGATCATATTGCATCATGAAAAAAGAAAGGGTTACTAGTGGATCACAGCTGTAAAGAATGAAACCATACTATACCAAAAGAAAATCTCGAAGTGGGAAAAGCCTAACTATGACTCAAAATCTAGAAGCAATAAAAGACAGCAAAACTACATAAAATATACTTTACATGACCTCAAAAATCCACTAAGCCAATTCACAAGACAAATTCTAAATTTACAGAAAACATTTGGTGACTTACTTGCCCAAAAGTTCATCTTCCTAAATACATAAAAACTCCTTAAAAAAATATAGCTATCTTCTAGTAATTGGTCAAAATGACCACACAAAGAGAAAGAAACAAGACACTAGCTGTATGTTCTCTGGGCCTTTTAGGGAATGTGTGTATCTACAAGAAAGGTAGCATTGTAGAAGTAAAGGAAAATTTAAAAGGGAATGCCCCACAAATTTTACAGTGGCAAAGCTGAAAGAATCTACAATGTTATCAACATGCAGTTGGTGTTGTTGTAATTTTGTTTTTGTTTTTTTTTTAAGGAAAGGTACAGGCAGGAATAAAGTCAAGCAGAGGCATGCAGGAGGGAGGAATTTCAAATTTTAATTAAAAATAAATAAAAAGTAACAGTTTACAAAATTATTCTGATGTATTTTTCTACTTTGAAACTGAAAAAAATAAAAAATCTGGTTATATATTTTATTGAAAGGACTCATATATATTGATGGTGGTCACAGAATATCACCAATGCAATGGAGGAAATTTGATACCATTTAACAAAATTAAACACATACTTATCTTTCAATCCAGCAATTCCCTTCTAGGATATACCTGAAAACATATCTCCACACATATGTAATGATGAATGCATAAAGCATTCATCAAACCAGTCTTGTAATAGAATATGATTAAAAGGAACCCAAAAGTCCATCAACAGAGGCTTGGTTGAAAGAACAGTATATCCACATAACTATTAGAAGAAAATACAAGGCACACCCTGGTGGCCTAGCAGTTGAAACCAGGCATAGTCCACATACATCTCAAGGTACCCAGCCGGAGCTGGAAAACAACCAATGATGAACAACTGAATAAAATAAAATGCTTCTCCCTCTTCTTCCTGTTTACCTGCCTACTTGCCTTCATTCCTGCCTATACCTTTAAAAAGAAATAGAATAAACAAAATATTCTCCATATTCAGATCTGAAGTGCTTCCTATGATATATGTTAGGGGGAAAAAGCCAAGCACAAAATAGTATAGATAGTATATACATTTTGTTTAAGAGGAAGAAAAACAAATACACATATATATGTGTTTGTTTTAAAAAACAGTGAAAGGAAAAATAGAAACTAAACACATTATAGGGGAGGAGGGGGCAAAAAGTATGGAGAAAGTAGAGGAAATAGAGGCTTAAGCAATGCTTCTCTATATCTTTTTACATGCTTTAATCTATGAAAATATTTTCCATATTAATATAAAAAATTTACCTATTTTTTTACTAAATGTGATAACTGTAATAAAAAGAACAGCTTAATACATGACATGTATAGATGCTGAAGTATTATAGGTATGCAAAAAGCATATCTTACAGAAGAATCAACATAAACATTTTGGGGAAAATGAGACTTTTACTAAAAAGAATACTTTTCATGGACTAGATGATAAACATCTCTTAAAAACTACACTCCATCTAAATTTTAAAGACCTTCCTCCTGGAAAACACGCAAAAAAAGAAACAAAATAAAAAGTATAAATGTACTTTTAAAAATAGGTATGCTTCTTTGTTAAATGAGTTTAACCCCTTAAAAATATATTCTATTAATATAGCTTCTTGTTCTCTTGTGACTAATTAATAAGCTTATCTGATAAGTACAATAGAAATGGAATCATATTTCAAGCTGTAATACTTTCGCCTTGATACTCAATTTCAAAGAAATGATCTTAATTATTCAAGTAAAATGCAGAGAAATTCAGTAAGGGTGCAAACAGATATGTAATACACTTGATCCTAAATTAACATAACAAAACTATCAAGGATTACAAATTTCTGTTCTAGAGGCCCTTAAATAAATTTTATTCTCTATAATAAAAGAAACAAATCACCATACCCAATGTCGGTAAGAGGTGGTTTATCTCTCCCTCTCTTATAACAGAGGAAGAGTTCTGGGCTTTTCAGGCTTCCATGGTTCAAGTTTGCCTGGAGAGCTGATGGAGTGGATTCAACACAGGTATAACCTTCAGGTACGGTTTCCCCAGCTGATTTGATAATAACTGCAACGTCCGTAATTGGAGCTTTAGGACCAGTAGACTTAGTATCTAAACGATTTATTTCTTGATCCAAGAGAGTAGATGTATCAGTAAGACCTGCCACAACAAAGTAGTCGGTCACTCTAGGTCCTTTGTCTTCTATCATGGCTGTTATTATATTTTTCCTAGAAGAGAAAGAAGAAAAAAGGCATCGGTCAAATAAGTTATCAATTTATCTTGTCTTACTGAAATTAAAATACTCTAGAGTTAACAGTGTTCAATTAGCAAATTTTTCAGTTTGGTTTATAATCAAATTATTGTTATTCTGTAGAAGAAGCAGATTTTGGTATCTTCTTGTCAGCTTTTAATTCCTACAAAGTACAAGCTGTTTTGTTGTTGTTTTATTAAAGAGAGGAAGGAGGAAGGGAGGAGGGGGGAGAGGGAGAGAAGGGAAGGAGGAGGGAGGTAGAGGGGAAGAGGGAGGGAGGGAGAGAGGGAGGGGAGAAAGAAGCATCTTTATTCATTTTGATTGATATTAAAAGTTTATAGCGTCAATTTATCTGTAAAGCAACTATATGATCCTTTCATATCACAAAGGCTCTGTACAAAAATCAACTATCAGAGTGGGTCTCTGGTACTTTTCTGTGAACAAAATGCACTTAATAAAAAATACTACTAAGACCATTTTTAAAAATCATTTTATTTTAATTAATAGAATCCCTAGAGCTAAATAAGTTTCACATTTCATAACAGTACATCATGAATTAGCCAAGATCTAACACAAAAAATAAAGGTAAACTAGTGTGATTAAACCAGTCTCCTTAACAATGTCATTACAAACCTGTCCCTTAGAGTTAAGAAACTTTATTTAAGTACCCTGTAAAATAAGTAAGTTTAGGTCAAAAACAGCTCACATGTAAATACCAGATAGAACATAAAGAAACTACAGCCACAAAAAAAAAAAAAAAAAAAAAACCCACATTAAAAACTTAGAGGAGAAACATGGTAGAAACCTAGAGAATATAAATATTGATAAAGGTTTCTACTATCTTTAAACTCAGTAAACAAAAATCAAATTAATAAAATAAAATTAGGCTTATGAGGTTTTAAATATTTCCATGGATTTTACAAGCTTGAAAAAAACCAACTTTACTGAGGTATTATTTACACATAACAAAATGTACATATTTAAAGCACAATTTGGGAAATTAAGAGTAATGAAAAAACTCCCCCCCAAAAAAGCCCAATTAACTAGATATTTTACTAGTAAAATTCTACCAAACATTCAAAGAACTAATACCAAATCTTCTTAATCTTTCTGGAAAAATTGAAAAAGATAAACTTGCAAACACTTTATGAAGCCAACATAACCTTGATTCCAAAACTAGGCAAGAAACCCACCAAAAAAGAAAATTACAGATCAATTTCTCTGGTGAATATTCATGCAAAAATCCTCAACAAAATACTACCAAATCAACTCATTAAAAGAATAATACAGATAGATCACAAGATGGTGATCTGGTAGGAGCATGTTGGAACTCCTCCTACAGAACAACTAGAAATCACCTATTTTTCAGACACGAGTGCTGTGGAAGGGCAGGAGGGGAGGCCGCAGAAACAGTGGCAGCAATCACCACTACGAGGGTAGGCTGAGAAATCGGGATTGAGAACTACATTGTGGATTCAGGACTCCCAACCTTAGAGAAAAAAGTCAGCAGAGGGGTTGCGAAGAACTGGGCCTCCCAGGAGTCACTCAGAAAGCAGCAAAAAGCCCATGCAGTGGGACCAGGACATGGAATCAGAGAGAGGGTACTGGCACAGGGTGGAGAGAGTGCCTGTACCCCAGTGGTCTCAGTAGGAGTCCCCAAAATTACACAGGGCACTGCCATAACCAGAAAGCAGTTTTAGGGGTATTATCCACCCCCACTCCTTCCACCACTGTATTACCCATGGGAAATTCTGTTCCCAGGCTTAAAGGAAGCATCTCTCAGAAGGGAGGAAGTTTCAACAGCTACCCATAGCACCATGCTTTGGGTAAAGGCAGAACTGCAGTCTGATTGCTGATTGCGAGCCAGCAACAAGGTGGTCATTACTATTTAAATCTGGGACACTGTGGGAAAGCTCAGCAGCCCCCAGACTCCAACCCCATAGGCTGAACTCTCAGGCTCCAATGCAAGGTCCACCTAAGAACGTCAACAAATTCAACCAGTGGTGACATCATAAAACTAAAAAAATTCCAGTGTTCAAACCAACATCCAGATATACTCAGAGCAAGCTGATAATCTACACAAGTCCATCACTGCAGGGAAACCTAAGCCAGAGAAACATAAACAGAATGCCAGAAAGAATGAAGACACAGAGAAATATACAGGAAATGCTGGATCCAATTAAAACCCTAGGGGAAAATGTGAATACAACGAGCATGTACAAATTTCCTGTGGATGAATTTAGGACAACAGTGATAAACATATTCATGGAAATCAAGAAAACAATAGAGGAAGAAAAAAAGAACAACAAAAAAGAGAGAAGAAATGAAGCAAGATATCAAAGAAATATAGAATACAATAGCTGAACTAAAGAACTCAACAGAGGGACACAAGAACAGGATGAATAAAGCCTAAAACATAATCAGTGAGCTAGAAAATAGGCCAGATGAACGCAATCAGGCGAACCAGCAAAGAGAAAAAAGAATGGAAAGAAACGAAGAAAGCACTGGTGAACTAAGGGATAATATCAAAAGAAACAACAGTTAAATCACAGGGGTCCCAGAAGAAGAGCGAGAAAAGGGGAAAGAAACTGTATTTGAAGAAATAATAGTCAAGAACTTCCTCACCTAAGGAGTAAAGCAAGCTTCCAGACTCAGGAAGATCATAAAAAAGAATGAAATACCTTGGAATAAATTTCACAAAAGAAGTAAAAAATATGTACTCTGGAAACTATGAGACATGCTAAAAGTGATAGAAAACAAAGAAAAGGAAGTATTCCTTGCTCAAGAACTGAATGTTAAAATGGCCATATTAGCTAAAGCAATATACAGATTTAATGCAATCCCAAAAACATTATTCACAGAAGTAGAACAATTTAACATGAAATTTTTGCACTACAAAAGCCCTCAAATAACAATAACAATCATGAGGAAAAAAGTAACAGAAATGAGCTATCATGTTCCCTGATTTCAACTATCTTACAAAGCCATAATAATCAAATCAGCATGGTATTGGACTGAAAACAGACATAAAGATCAATGGAACAGAACTGAGAACCTGAAATAAACCCATACATAGGTGAACAACTAATTTACAACAAAGATGGCAAGAACATACAATAGGGCAAGGAAACATCTTCAAAAAATGGTACGGGTAAACTGGACAGTCACATGCAAGAGGATGAAATGATCACTACCACCAAACACAAAAATTAATTCAAAATGGTTTAAAGATTTGGATATAAGACCTAAAAACAAAATACACAGAAGAAAACATAGCCAATACACTCAGTGACACTGGCCTAAGAGATGTATTTGAGAATTCAACTTCAATGTCAAGGGAAATAAAATCCAAAATAATTTGGATTACCTCTAACTAAAAAGCTTTTTTGCACATTTTTCCCATCAAAATAAAAAGACATCTTATTGAATGGGAGAAGATATTTGCACATCATAACCTGACAATGGGCTAATAACCAAAATAAACTAAACACACTATCCAGTTTTTTAAAAGGGCAGATCTGAATAGACACGTCTCCAAAGAAGACATACAGATGGCCAACAGGCACATGAAAATGTGTTCTGCCTCTCTTGTTATTAGGGAAATGAAATCAAAACAAAACCTGTGAGAATAGCTCTTATCCAAAAGACGGAAACAACAAGTGTGGCAAGGGTAGAGAAAAAAAGGAAACTCATACGCTACTGGTGGAAGTGTAAACTGGTACAACTATGCTGGAAGCAAGTATGGAGATTCCTGAAAAAAAATCGAGAATGGAGAATCCATATGATGCAGTTATACCACTTCTGAGTATTTCCTCCCCAAATGTAGCAACACTAATTCAGAGATAAATGCACTTCCATGTTTATTATAGCAGTATTTACAATAAACAAGAGATAACATACCTAAGGGTCCACTGACCAATGAGTGGACAAAGAAGATGTGGTATATATACACAATGAAATACTACTCAGTTATAAAAAAAATAAGATGAAATCCTGCCATTTGTAACAAAATGGATGGACCTAGAGGGAATCATGCTAGTGAAATCAGTCAGAAGAAGAAAGAAAAACACTATATGATTTCATTCAGATGTGGTATATAGAAAACCAAATATATAAATCAAATAAAACAAAAACAGATTTTTAGGCTGAAGAATCAAATTAATGGTTACTGGAGGAAAGGGTAAGCAACTCTGGTAAAAAGGGTTCAAACACATGGTGAAGGGTAGAATTGAATTGCTAGTAGTACATACTTAATGTATTATACAGAAATATAGATTTACAATGATGCACAAATTTAACCTATATAATGTTATGATGTATTGTTTTCTCAATAACAGTAATAATAAAAATTATAAAAGAAAAATAAAGAGTATAATTTGATAAGTTTTCCCAAAGGTATATACTTGTGAAATCATAACCATAATGAAGATAGTGAATACATCCATTAATAGCCAACATTTTCTTCTACCCCCTTTCATTATAACTCCTTTCCCTGGCAATGAATGATCTGCTTTATGTCACTATAGATTTGTTTCCAGAATTGACATAAAGAGAATCATAGACTATATATTCTTTCACTTATAAATTATATTTTGAAATTTATCCATGTTGTTTACATCAATACTTCATCCTTCTTTGTTGCTGAGTATTCCATTATCTGACCCTACCACACTATATTTATCCAGTCACCTATATTAACAGACATGTGGGTTATTTTCAGCTTGGGGTTATTATACATAAAGTCATTATGAATATACACATAAAAGTCTTATGAACATACACCTTCATTGATCCTAAGTAAATTCCTAAGAGGGAATGGCTGGATCATTTTAAAATGTATGTAATTCTAAGAAAATCTGCCAAATTGCTTTCTTAAGTGTACCCATTTTACATTCTGACCATTAATATGTGAGAGTTCCATATCTTCAATACTCTAGAAGATCGCTCTTCTAAATTTAGACATTCTAATACATCTACAGTAATATATAACACACAGTTTTAATTTTCATTTTTCTAATGATTAGTAACGTTGGGCATCTTTCCATGTGCTAATTTTTCATCCATATATTTTCTTTGGCAAATTTCTGTTCCAATTTTTCTTTTACCAATTTTAATTGGGTTATTTGTTTATCCATTATAAGTGTGGAAAGTTCTTTATATATTCTAGAGACAAGTGGTTTATCAGGCATATGCTTTGCAAACATTACTCTGTGGTTTGCTCTTTCTGTTGTCTTAATAGTAACTTTAGAAAAGCAGCAGTTTATAATTTTGAGGAAGTCTAATTTATTAATTTGTTCTTTCAAGGATCGTGCTTGTAGTGTCTTAGAAATCACTATGTAATTCAAAATTACAAAGATTTCCTCCCATGTTTTCCTCTAAAAGTTTAAAAAAATAAGTTTTACACTTAGATCTATGATTTACTTTTTGTACATAGTATGAGGTATGAATCAAGATTCACTTTTTACATTTGTAGATATCCAATTTTTCCAGCACCGTTTTTTGAAAACATTATCTTTTTTTCATTGTATTGCTTCCTGTACCTTTATTCAAAAATCACATATGCATTTATTTCTGTATTCTCTATTATGTTCTCTATTACCTATATTCCCATACCACATATGGTTTTGATTGCCATAGCTTTATAATGGAGGGAGGGAGGGAGGACAAGAAGCATTTGGAGGAAGAAAGGGAGGAAGAGAAAAAACATCTCTACTTATTTAATCATTTTGTTTTTTCACCCCAGGCCTGGGTTGAGAACCCAAGACCTTGAGCTTTACATAGTCTGCATGCCAGCATCTTAACTGCCAGTCCACAAACATATGTCCCTATAATATATCTTGAAATCAGGCAGTGTTCAACTTTTTCCTTTTTCAGCAATTGTTTCAACTATTCTATATCCTCTGCATTTCGATAAGAATTAAGGAATTAGTTTACCAATTTGTATCCGAAGAAAAGCCTATAGGATTTTAATTGGGATTATGCTAAGTTGGTAAGTCGATTTCATGTGTAATGACAATACTGAGTCTTTCAACCTGTGAACAAGGTTTATATATTGCATTTATTTAGTTCTTTTAAAAATTTCTAATTGATGTTTTATAGCTTATAGTACATTCTCTCATATCTTTGTCAGATTTACCCCTAAGTGCTTAATAAATTAGGTGGTGTTGTAAATGCATTTTTTCTTTTCTAACTCATTTCCAATTGTTCATTGTATTATATAGAAGCCACTGATGTGGATTTATTGATCTTGTAAAACACAATCTTGCTAAAGTTGCTTACAAGTCCTAGAATATTTTTGTGAGTATCATATAATCTTCTACAGTGGTAATTTATCTCTGAATAAAGACAATTTTACTTTTTTTTTCTTTCCAATGTAGATGCTTTCTACTTCTTTTTGTTGCCTTACTGCTCTGGCAGACTATTCAATATGATATTCAAGAGAAAAGGTGACCAAACAAGCTATTAAAGACACTAATAAGCACATGAAAAGATGCTCAACATTATCAGTCATAATAACATTATCTATAACAGTCAAAAGGTAGAAAACAACCTGTGATGAACAGATAAAAAAATGTAGTACATATCTACGTAACGGAGTATTATTCGTCACAAAAAGAAATTAAATTTTGATGTATGCTACAATATGGATACACTTCAAAAATATTATTCTATGTCAAATAAATCAGGCACAAAATACAAATATTTTATGAATCAATTTACACGCAGTATCTAGAATAAAGAAATTGATAGAGACAGAAAGCAGAATAGAGACTACAATGGAATGAAGAGGGGAAAATGGAAACTTATTTTTTAATGGGTACAGAATTTAGGTTGGGGATAATGGAAAAGTTTGAGGTACAGTGGCAATGGTTACACAACATTACCGATGTGGTTAATATCACTGAACTATATACTTACAAACGGTTAAAATGATAAGTATTATGTATATTTTATCACAGACAAAAAAGAGAGTGCAGGTGAGCCCTTGTGGAATCACAATTAGGTCAACTGGCTCCAAAGGAACACAGTCCATATACTGTGTTCGGGTCCTGGGTTCGGGTCCCAGGTCTGGGGAGAAACAAGCGTGAACAACCAAATGTTTTTTTTTTTAAAGGAAAAGTACAGGCAGGAATGAAGGTGAGTAGGCAGGCAGGAAGAAAGAGGAGGAAGAAGCATTTTATTTTATTTCCATCTTAGTTGTTCACACTGGTTATTATGTTCACACTGGATGTTGTGAATAACTAAATTTAAAAATAAATAAAATGCTTCCTCGTTCTTTCTGCCTGCAGACTCACCTTCATTCCTGTCTTCGCCTTCCCCCCCACAAAAAAAAATTAGTCCAACATCAGATGAATAGATAAAGAAGATGTGGTACATATATATAATGGAATACTACACAGTGTTTAGAAGAGTTAAAACCCTGTCATTTGAGTCAATATGGATGCAACTAGAGGGGATTATGCTAAGTGAAACAAGTCAAAAGAAGAAAGATAGATACTAGATGACCTCACCTATAGATGGAATGTGAATAGACAAAACAAAGGAACAGATAACCAACCCTGACCATTTGCAATGGAACTGAGGTTACCGAAAGGGAATGGGCTGGGCTGGGGCAAATAATGGTAGAGTCCACTGGACAATGGTGAAGTACACTTGCTGATTTGGTGGAGGGCATGGTGTGTTGAAATATATCTAAGAAATGGGGAACCTATATATAGGAAATTATTTTAATGTGTAGAAAAATTACTACAATAAAAAATGAGAACACAAAAACATATCTCTTTATTAAACTTTTGGACTTTTATTAAGTTATAAAGTATATTCCTACAGTTAGTTTTCGAGGTCAGAGTATAAAAATGTCTGTAATACTATTGGTAGAGGTTACCTTCTGGCCTTTTGAAACAAATATACCAATTGACCATAGTAACAACAGTAATGTGTCTATGTGTGTTATAGCTGCAACTATGTTTATTGTGTCAGAATAAAACTGGCACAGGGAGACCTTTCTAATACAGATTGCTCTAACTCAAAATAAATGAAAAGAGGCATGCTTAGAGTGGACATCTTTGTTTTATTCCTAATCTTATGGGGAAAGCATTCTGTCCTCACAATAAATATGAATTACTTGGAAATTATTCATACATGTTCTTCATCAGATTAAGAAAATTCCTTCTATTCCTGAGACTTTTTCTTTTAAACACCTATGGCCCAGGTATCAATCCCAGGTCCCTGAGCTTCAGGTAGCTGCAACTTAGCAACCTGAGCAACAGGTATGTGTCTATTCCTCAGACTTTTAACAGGAACAGATGTTGGATTTTATCATATATCATATCATTTGGATTTTTTACCTTTTATTCAGCTCATTCTGTGTCTACTGATATCATATGGTTTTCCTTTTTTAAAATTTTGAAGATAGTGAATTACAGTGATTAGTTTTTGAGTTATTAACTCACACTGCTTTCCTGAGAAAAATGTGATTTCATCACCACACATTATCCTTTTTATATATTTTTGGGTTCTACATGCTCAAAAACTTGAAATATTATAGACGATAATGAGGGATTATGGGCTATAGTTTTTTTAGTCTTTATCTGGTTTTGCTCACAAAATGAATTGGAAAGAAATTCCTCCTCTTCAAGTTTCTGGAAAAGCTTGTAATTGGTTTCATTTCTTCTTTAAATGTATGATAGAATTTACCTGTGAAATCATCTGGGTCTGGAGTTTTCTTTGCGGGTAGGTCTTAAGTATGAATTCAATTTCTTTAACACACATAGGGCCATTCGGGTTACCTATTTCCTCTTAAGTCAACTTTCATAGTTTGTCTTAGTCCATTAAGAGTGTTATACCACGGACTGGATGGTTTAGAAACAGCAGTAATTTATTTCTCACAGTTCTGGAGTGTGGAAAGTCCAAGATTAAGGCACTGGTAAATTAGTGTGTAGTGAGAGTTGGCTTCCTGGCTCCCAGAATGCTTTTTCAATTTTAACTTACCGTGGCAGAAGGTGGTGAGATATCTTTCTTGGGTCTTTTTAAGAGAGATGCTAATCCCACTCATCACCAAAGTAAACTGCAAAATCTCTCTTCAAATACTATCACACTGGGGATTAGGTTTCAACAAAAGAATTGGAGGGAATCAGGTAGTGAACACAAACGTTCAGTCTGTAACAGTGTCATTCAAGGAATCTGTCCATTTATATCATCAAAATTGTAAAATTGATTGGTATAAAGTTCATAATACCCCCTTATTATCCTTTGAATATTCATAGTATATGTAGGGATGTCATCTCTTTCACTCCTGACATTTGCAATTTGTGTCTTCTCTTTTTCCTAAAAAGTCTGGCTAGAAATATATTAATTTTACTGATCTTCAAGAACCAATTTTCAGTTTGATTTTTCTCTATTTTATATTTCATTGATTTCCACTTTGATATTTATTATTTCCTTTCTTCTGTTTATGTAGAATTCAATTTGCTCTTCTAGTTTCTTAAGGTAGAAGCTGAAGTCATTGACTTGGATATTTTAATGTAGGTATGTGTAGTATTATAAATTTCCTATGTGTTTTAGTGTCATATAAATTCAGTATGTTGTTTTTTTCCCTTTTATTCAGCTCATAGTGCTTTTTAATTTCTCTTTTTTAAAGTATTTTTTTGACCAATAAACTATTTAAAAGTGTGTTTCCCAGTTTCCAAATTTCATAGTTGAGAATTTTCCAAAGAGTTTTTCGTTATTTATTTCTAATTTAATTACTTTGTGGGCAGATTCTACTGTATATGACTTGAAATATTTTACATTTATTGAAACTAGTTTATCTTAGCAAAGTTATCATGTGCACTTTAGCAGAATGAGTGTTTTGCTGCTTTACAAATTTTAATCACCCAGGTAGGTTAACAGAGCTCCTCAAGCCTAATATATCCTTGCTGATTTTCTATCCATATGTTCTAGCAATTAAGAGAGTAGTGATGAAATCTCTGACCATAAGTTTATCTATTTCTGCTTTCAATTCTATCAGTTTTTGCTTCCTGTATTTTAAAGGACTATTATTAAGAGCATAATCATTTAAAATTGTTATGTTAACTGAGCGCCTTATTATTAAGTGGTGTTTTAAACTCTTAAATATTAGTCTGTATTCACAAAAACTTTTTAAAAAGCATTTGTAAAAACTAATTTTTTTAAAATTAAAATTAAAATTTCATTTTCCAACACTAGCTAAGACAATCTTTCTGAATCACTTCCATTTCGCCTTACTATGTAGTATGGAATACACTTTACCAAACAAATGCTGTTAATGTCAACAAAACACATTAACTTCAATTTATAAAGTTAAATGTAGTCTAGATAATTCCTCTTCCTATAAGGAAATGATTTTTTTTAATGCTTCAAAAATATCTATGTGCTCCATGGTGTTTCAAACCTTGCAGAATGAATAATGAGCTTTGTCTAACCCACAAAGAAAGTACAGTTTTATCACATTTATTTGCTACATTTAAGTAATTTAAAATAGGGCCTTGGTGATATCATTATCAACATCAGTTATGCTGAGTCATGCAACTATAAAACTGAAAAGTCATTTCAGATAAAATCAATTCCTTTTTCAGAACACAAAACAGTGTAATTCTCTACTTTTGTACCTGTCACTAAAAGTTTTGTAAAGGGTTGCAAACACAAATACCAACATGGGTCAGGCAGGATATGAGAGTCGTGGGAACTAGAGAACACAGGCAGCTACTTCTATTCATAGCCAACCATGTAGCCAAACGGATTTGGCAAAACCAAAATTTGTTTGGCCTAAGAGAAGCCAGAAATTAAGTTTTAGAAATTGATGAATAATTCAAAACCCCACAAGTTCAAGCAAAAGACATAAGCAAGGTATATTTATTCTAAAGGTAAAAAGTCTAGAAAAGAACAATTCTAAATTCCATTAAAAATACTGATCCACGGCATGCCTTGGTCAACCAATTGTTAGGTCAGTCACCTCCAAAAAAGAGCAAACCACATACCCCTAGATTCAAGTCTGGGTCGGGGGGAAAACAGGCGGTGTGAACAACAACACAAAAAGGACTGTTTTAATACCTAACTTAAAATATTAAATATATATGAGGCAATGAACCTAACTGTATGGATATCAAATTGATAATAAAATCACATAGAAAAGAATGAAAAAAGAAATAATCCAAGTAATTTTTGAACAGTTTACTTTAACAAAAAAAGAACTGAAAATACTGACACTTTTTAAAATAGTGACATGGTTGTAGCAATTTTGAAATTATTCTGTATTACCTTATCAACAAATAATTAATAGAAGTCAGACTTCTTGCTATGAGAAAGAGGCAAGTGTAGGATGGGAGAAGACAAATAAGATTGTGTATTAGTACAGAATTAGAGGTATCAGAATGAACTTGGGATTTTAAAATACATATACACGAAATGCAATGTAGTACCTTACATTAGACTCTAGAACAGAAAAGGCACACTTACTCAAACTGGTGAAATTAGAGTCTAGATTTCAATAATAACGATGTACCAATGTTAACGTCTTAGTTTTAACAAATATAAAATGTTAACCACAGTGAAACAGAAAATATCTGTATTTTCTTTTTAACTTTTTGCAAACCTAAAATCAGTTAAAAAAACCCCAAAAATTATAAATACAGGTATTGAAACATTATTGATTAGAAACAAAAAAATAAAAAGCCCAAATGCTCATCTACTGATGAAGAGATAAAAACAACTATCATTCAATAAAAATGACGCATGCTATAACATGTATGAACCTTGAAAACACGCTAAGCATAATTTAATCAGTCACAGAAGACCACATCTGCTCCCACTTATATGAAATGACTAGAGGAATGGGCAGTTAGGGGAATGTGGAATGATTGCTAATGGGTATAAGGTCTCTTTCTGTTCTAAAGTTGATTGCCAAGACAGCTGAGCAAATTTCATTCATTAAAAATCAATGAATTGGGCACACCCTGGCAGTTCAGGGGGCTGAGACACCGGTATGTGAACCACATACAGTCCATATCAAGGACCTAGATTCAAGATTTGGGGGCTGGATGAAAAATCAAAATTAACAACTATATAAATAAATGAAAATGTTTCAGCACACCCTGGTGGAGTAGTGGTTGGGTCAAATGCCGCCAAAGGAATTCAGGGCCACATAACCCTGGGTTAGAGTCCCAGGTTCAGGGGAAAACAGCGAGTGTGAACAAGTAAAATGAAAGTGGCATAAAATCCTTCTTTCTCTCTCTTCCTCCTGCTACCTACCTTTCATTCCTGCCTGCACCTTTCCTTTAAAAAATGAAAATAAATAATAAATGAAGATGTTTCTTCCTTCTCTCCCTTCCTTCCTCTCTTTAGGGAGAAAAAAAAAATCAATGAATATATACATACACACACAACCCCCCCCCACACACACACACACATTTTCTTTCCCCACCCCAAGCCCTGGGTCTCAAACCCAGGTTCCCAACTTTCATCGTCTGTATCTCAGGCACCTTAGCCACAGGAGGAGGATTGTATAGTTTAAACAAATGAATTATATGGCATCTGAATTATATCTTAAGAAAGCTGGTAAGAATGTATGTAACTCTTCCCTCTGCTAAAATAAAACCCAAAAGTAATCATACATCAAAAAACATTCCCATCACCTAAATCTTTGTTTTTTAAACACTATTTTCCATCGAAAAATAATATAGCTCGTTGGAGAAATGGCCAACTCCAAGGCTGGGGAAGAAAAGCACAAGATAATAAGTACATTTTGCAAAAGTTTTTAAAAAAAGCACAAAGATTAATGGAGATACTATCAAAAGGATACAATCACCAGCAAGATCTTTGGCTTCTGGCTTTCTTTGAAAGTCTCATACTCCGAAGAATATAAAAGAACAGGTTCTCTTTTTATGTCTCCATAGAAAACCTGGAGTAGTCAGCATCTTGGATATGTAATTCATTTTGATCTGGAGACATAGTATTTCTTGGTCTTGGGTAGTTCTGTGATTGACAAGTGGAGTTTCTCTAGAGGATCCGTTTTTCTCACAGGTTCCTCCCTGCATCTTGCCATTTTCAATTGGCAGATTTTCATCCTGAATGGGTATGTTGTTTGTTGCTGGGAGTGGTTTTCTTTCGAATCTGTCCTTAGTTTTAAAGGGTGTGCTGGTTTGAATGAGTTGGTATCGAATAAAATTTATAAATTAGAAAAAAACTGATAGCTCTATTATCAGTTTATGGGTATACTATATATTAAATTGGAAAAATATATTAAACATTATATATACACAAGCATTTCTTTGTGCATGTATATACCAGCTGATCTATTAAGAAAGGTTTTTTAAAGGTACCTATACAAAATTATTTTGCTTGGCATGTAATTATGGTTTAAAATGAAAAGTATGAATTTTATGTCTGTCTCTGTATATACATTGTGAAACTATCTGCTAAAATTTGTCCACGTGTCTTTGAATCATGGAAGACTCCTTCATGTGCTGCTAACTTCAGGGAATAACAAACTAACCTGGATGTTTCCTCAGGTTTAGATGATATGAGAAATTTTGGTAAAATGACTGGTTTTAATTAAATTGTTTAGTTTCATATGTCACCCTGCAGCCTCTTGGTCAGAAAGGAATTGCTTAAGAAATTTTTTAGCAATAAATTTTATTAGTCACTAGAATATGTTTAGTAATTTGTAACTGAAAAGCTTTGCCAAGTTGTGCTAAATAATGAAATTTTATGCTGTGCTACCAATATTGATTCCTAAACTTAGATCAACTCCTAGCAGAAAAAAGTAAGAGTTTACATTCTTAAAATACATGCCTGTGCCACTTAGGACATTTTCCTAAAGGGAATTTTGTCACTTGTGAATCCTCTAGTCTGGAAAAATGCTGATAAAATAAACTGTTGGTTTGTCTGGTTTACAGTGGTTTAAAATTAAGGGTTCCAAACATTTAAAAAATTCTAATTAATGGAAGAAATAGAGTTAATACATAAGATGTATTTACATGCAAAGAAGCTACAATGTACTTTAAAGTGAAACAGGTCAATCCAAAATATAGTCAGCTTGGATTAAAATAAATTTAAATTAAACTAGTGGTGGAACCCACAAGACAAGGGTGGAAAACACTTGGTGATTTGGTAGAGGGCAGGTTTTGTTATCTTAGGAACAGGAAAACTGAAAATATGGGGAACCTACACATCAGAGTTTATTTTAACATACAGAATCAAAATTACTGCAATAAAAATGTTTTAACTTAAATTAAGCTATATGGCCTGTTCATGTGAACTCAAGGTTTAATTTCTTTCATCTGCAGTAAGAAAAATGTATTCTTGAATTATGGTTAAGTGCAATAACAAACAGCAAATTGCTTAAAAGCTTCCCTAAAATGTTTGTGCCGCAAAGCAAGTTATCAACAAGTCTTAACTAAAGTAAAAGTAAGAACTGAGTTCTACCAATAGTATATGCCTCTGGCAGAATAAATAATTACATATTACTTTTACTATTTTATGACAACTTCCCAGATCTCCCTAAAATCAAATTCTAAGTATAAAAAATATATGTATCTGGGAAATCTTAGAGAGCTAAGATATCCTATGCAAAGAAATTACTTTCTCTTTGTGGAAGTAAAAGCATTAAACAAATTAGACTCATTTGATATAACGTAATCTTATGGGAAGTATTGTCAAAACACAGGCTAATGCCGATTTTCTTAATATATGTTCATGTAAAAGTATAACAATTAACGTACATGTTCTATGCGATGTGTTCTTATTCTAAAATGTTGTAGTTCCACATTAAGTTATTTGTATTACAGTCACGTCTTTAACTATGGTCATTTTTAAGGTCTTACTGTTTACAAAAACTTATTTATTATTGTTTATGTTAAATAAGTTTAAATTTAAACTGAGTCCGGAATTGCAGAAGTTATAATAAGCTAAAATAATTAACCTGCTAATAGGAATCAATCAAGAATAAAAATGAAACAGAATTAACTAATGAAAATTAATGTTACTTTGATTCTTTGGCTTAAAATATTATAGGTTTCATACTTTAGCATATTAAAGAAGTTATCTTTCCACCTTTAAACCAAAGCCTTTCAAAGTCACACTGGCTCAAAACTGCTAATAATCTGCAAGGTGGAATCACATTCCTCCATGTTGGTCCCTGCTTATGAAGAAAACACTGGCAGCTACTCTTGGTAGCCCTACCCTCTCTATTAAATTTTTAAAAAATCATTAAATATATACATATACATGTATATTTATTCATTTATTTATTTTAACCTGGCTTTCTCATTTTACATTTTCCCCTTTCAGAAATGCCTTTACCTTTCTTATCAAATCTTACTATTTCAATCCTTAAAGCCTTTAAAGGTCCCTAATAGCTAAAATATGACAGAAGGAATAAAAAGGGAACTGAGGTGGCTCCAGGTCAGGGACAATAAGCTCAAATTTTTATTTGGCTGCCTTTTGTCAGCAACTCCAGCAAGCTTACTTAGGTGTCAACAAAGAAGAACTGGTATCAATGGTCGGATAAAAATAAAGGCCCTTAATATAATCGTGGCAGCACTGAAAAAAAAAAGCACCCTGAAACCAGAAACCCATCTCAGCCATGCTCCAGTGCAGGAAAAAGGACATAAGAAAAGAATGATCTCACCTACAAAGCCAGAAGTGACCGTCATTTCCCCATCCAGCCTACACATCGAGGAATGAAGTTTGAAGGATGGAGTCCAATGAGCAACCTAACTCCCAAACCTTCATCTCAATGGTTAAGCTCAGGTAACTTTGAAAACTGAAGAGAAAACCTTAATTCTTTTCTTTATAAAAGAGCCATTTTGTCCTCACCCAGCACTCTCAACCCCAACTTGCTCTACTCTACCTCGTTATAAACATAAATGAAAAGTACTCCACCTATTTTACTTTGGTTGTTTCTTATTCTATTCTCTGCAATTTTCTGAACAAAAGTATTTTTAAATGTTTGAACCAAAAGTTCATGTCTTCTGTAACACCGCATTATCCATGTGCTAATAAATTCAAGTAAAAGGTGGTGCTTAGCCTAAAGCACAGTTACCTTCAGCGTATACAGTAACCTTGAACTGTCGTCATTTGAACTGTTCGCTGTTTCAGAGAAGAATGGAAATCAAATTGATTTCTTCCACAGCCCTCCTTCACCATGTAATATTTACTACTCATTATGTGTCTTGTCTCAAAAGGTTTCTAATGCGTGTGTTAAAAGCTATGAGCTGGTCATTCTTCTTTAAGCACCCCTAAGTATATTTCAGGTATGCATACTGCTCCAATCAAGTCCTTCTGGTTGCAGGTTAGCACATTCTGAAATGTTTTAGTATCTCTTGCCTCTAATTCAAAAGTATTCTTAAATCACTCTGCAATATTTTGGACATTTTCACAAGGTTGTCTCAAATCAATAGGAATTCATTGTAAAAGTCTACCCCTTAACAAATGAATTGCAGGAGCCATCGCAGATAGCCCCCAGAAACTTCAATATTAGACAAAATGTCCAAATAATTCAAACCTAAAACTATTTTCTTTTGTATTTAAGCCTTGATGGGTAAATTACAGAAATGACTAGAAGTTTTCCACTCCACAAAGACAATCAGCCTTGACAAAAATCAACTCACACTTAGATAATGCTGCATTCCTATTCTGTAACAGAGACAGTGTAGGAACCTATTTCAGTTCCTGGGCAATGTGAAATCTATGACAAAGTCCAACATGGAAGCAGTTCTGGAAAAACAGACCATCGGTCCATTATCACCCCAAATATTTTAAGGGCTGGAATATGGTTGGGGGGAAATGTTGAGGGAGAATCAGAATAGGATGTGAATCCATCTCAGCATCTCTAATTTCCAAAATTTACAGGAAAGCAAACTACATGAGAACTGACAGCATAAAGCAATTCAGTCCTGATGTGAGAAAAAAGCAGCACAGAATCCATTCAAGATCACACTGGTGCCAGGGTCAATTTTTTCACAGACTTCTGTAAAAATTTATAGGATGCTCCCTTCCTATCTCACCAGAAACTGCACGGAGCAGCTGCTTGGTCTTTTGACGATTAAAGTCCCTTTCTTATTCTATAATATATCAATAGCTTGCCTGAAAAGCCCCTCTCATGTCTGGGCAGGGTATACATATCTAGCTGCCTCACTAAACACAAATGCAGTCCTCTGTTCACAACTCTATTTCGTGCTATTGGTTTTGCCTTCTTTCTCTAATAAACCTATGAAGTGAAAAATAAATAAACAAAACAAGACACACAAAAACCCCAGTGAGAAGAGTCTCACATTGGTCAAAACGGAAACAACCTGAGCATCAAAATAAATGATAGTAACAGATTGTAACACACTGTTTTTTAAGCCTTGAGCACATATCAATATTAAAAAGTTAATGAACAAGGAAGGAAAGGAAAGTTCTTCACAACAGAATGCCAAATAATAAATATAGAAGGAATAACTGAAAACCATTTTACAATTAGTATCACATTCAGACTGAAGCAAGAATTATCAATGGGTTTCAAATCCACTGGGTAGAAAGCTGTTGGAAATAGGATAGTCTTACAAACTCAAAGTCTTTCCTCAGAGATGCTAAACATTACAAAGGAATATAACATAACACCAGAGAAATCTGGTGGCCACTACTTTAACAAAGCAATCAAAGTTAACATCATTAATAATTGGTGAAATTGATATTACATGCCTTCTGATGAGGTAGATTAAGGAGGACACACACAATTAATGGAATATAGGAATATAGTATTCCTAATAAAAATGCATAGCCTTAACCTAATCATGAGATTAGGCAGAAAACCCAAACTAAAGGGCAGAATTATTTTTCAAATGTCAATATTATGAAAGGAGGGGGGCGTGCCCAGGAGGCATTGATCTAGATTAAGGAAATTAAAATCTGAGCATCAACACAAATGACAGTAGAAAGATAGGAAACTCTCCAAACACTTGACACTTAAATAAACTTTTAAATACTGATTTAAAAGATGTTTAAGAAAATTACAAAATATTATGAACTGAATAAAAAGGGAAAAGACAACAAATTAAATTTGTGGGATACAGTGCAGCAGTGCTCATAAGGAAACGTAGAAATTAAGTACATACAAGGGAAAAAAAGCAAGGTCTCAAATCAATAACCAAAGAAACTAAGAAGAACAGACAAAAATAGGAGAAGAAAAAGAAATAAAAGGGAGAAATAAAGCTATCTCTTTCATAGACATGGCTGTCTAAATAGAAAATCCAAGTAATCTACCCAATAAATGACAAGTAAATAAAATGAGTGATTACAGAGCATCTGGGAACAGAAAAAAATAATGTGAAAAGCATGGGGTTGAAAAAAATTTCAATGTTGACTATATATTAGAAAAAAATTTTGTAATAAAGCTAATCTTCCTAATGTTGATCATTGCAAAGTTACGTAAGAGAATGCACTTGTTCTTAGGAATACAAGCTGAACATATTTTTAATGGTTTAATAAAAAAAAACTAGCAATCAAAACTATATGAAATCAGAATAAAACAGACATAGCAATCAGTGGAATAGAATTGAAAGCCCTGAAATAAACACATACTACACAGTAAATTAATTTACAAAGGCACCATAAACAAAAATGAAGAAAAAGTCATTTCAATGAATAGTTTTGGTAAAACTGAAAAGGTATATGACACACTATGATACTGTCCTTCAAGATGTTTTAGGGGCTCCCGATGGCAGGGACAATAAAACAAAACATAAGTGACTGAAATTATATTCACCTAAGAATAAGAAGTTTGTGTATACAAATAAAACTACCAATAGAAGACATTTCAATGAAGGGGAGAAAACATTTGCAGATTATATATCCAGTTAGAGGTCACTAGAAACTTTTTTCCGTAGTTTTAATTAAAAGCTCAAAAACTTTATTCACCAAGCACAAAGTAATAATTGGGGTAAAAATAACACCTCACAAGTTTCTGAAACCTCACCAATTCATATGCAGCTAAGAACCAGTCGTGAAGCTATCATAACAGCTAACAAAGAAGCGAAACATGCACACTTTTGTGCATTGAGGCCGCATTCACAGTCTATTCATTCTTAGTTTACAAGAAATTCTATTAAATTTATTTCAGTGTTAAATACATTGTGGAAGTCATAACAAATTTGAAAAAGGGAGGTAAACACTAACATCAAAAACTTTGGTTGTCAAGGGATGAGGGAAAAATTTTATAAAACAACTGGGTTCCTAACTGTTAGGAGTAAATCTCAAATATACCTACTAGGTATCACTGCTCTACAGATAAAAATTTATAACCATATCATCTACTTATTATAGAAAGTAATTTTTGTATAACTCTTTCCTCACCATTATCATGTTCTTTTCAAACCAGTTTCCAAGCTCATACCACTCACACATAATTAAACTTGTCCACTTGTTTTTGGTCTAATAGATAAACTCCTCTACCATTTCTTAGAACTTTCCAGGGTTACTCATTCAAGCTTATCAAGTTTCAGGAAGAGACAGCAGAGTTGGTTTTAGGTTTCGTTTTTGTTTTTTGGCTTGGAACTGCTCTAAAACACAGATTTGAGAATGGACATCTTTACAGTATCAAGTTTTCCAGTCAGATGCATGGTATGCTCTCCATGTTATTCAGTTCCTTTTTTTTTTTTTTTAAGACTTAAAGTTTCATGATTTTTTTGACTCAATTCCTGAACACTGTCTGGATTACTCATAAGTAATTTACAGCCTGTGGCTAATGGAAAGGAGCTTATGTTTGCTAAACAATCACGGTTGGTATAATGAATAACCTATGACTGAGTCTCAGACATTGTTCTAAATGCTGAGAATTAAGACAATGAAAATATCAAATGCCCTGTCTTTATAAAGCTTACATTACAGTTGAGCAATAATCAGTAAACAAGTATAAACTTATAATTTCAGAAAGCATAGAGCGATGAAAAAAACTGAAACAAGATAGCAGTCTTTTCCTAGTACAATTTTTTATCTTACTTGAAGAAGTAAGCAAGATCTGAACAGAGGTCTAAGTGATATAAGGAGTAAGTCACATGATAAAGAAGGCCATTCCAAGCAGGAAAAAAATAAAAAAATAAAAGCTGTAAGGCAAGTAAGTAACCTGATATTTGAGGAACAGCAAGAAGACTCTGGCTCTGGAGCCTAGGGGAGTATTAGGAGATACGGTCAGCAAAGGGGGCCTTTTCAGGTTAGAACTCTGTATTTTATTCTAAATATGATGGTGAGATTAAAGTCTTCTAAATAAGTGGTGTGTTATTGTCTTTAAAAAAAATCACACTAACTGCTATGAACACACTAGCAGAAGAAGAGAATAGAAGCAATGAGAACAGCAAGAAATAATTTCCAATAATCCATGAGATAATAATGACATATATTAGAGCACAGGAGTGGGAGTGACAACAAATGGCAAGATCTGGGATATAATTAGAAGGTAAAACTAATGAGTTAGGGGTCCAGCCAAGGGCTCTTTGAGTTCTTTGATTCTTGGTAACAGAAATTAACCAAAGGGCAATTAATGCCTTAGACAAAGTTTTACTGGGAGAAGTTTTACTGGCGATAAGGAGGATCCACGCATGGGGGGGCAGCAAAAGGAGATTAGAGTCCACCTGTGAGAAGACAACCAAGAGGATGTATAGTGCTTATTTGGGTGGTCCCAAGGTGGTCTTCTAAGCAGTTTCTAGACAATCAAAGGCTGCAATTGCCCTGTTTTTCTCATGTCAAGATACCTAAGAAAAATGCTGAGAACAAACGTTCTTCAATATCCCTCCCCAAGAGGGACTCTCAAGCTATGGGGTTGTGACTGATTAGTTAGGTACTGAGTGATGCCAAGAGCAGATAAGATTTTTTAACTGGAACTGCAGATGCCCAGCAACCAGAGGTCAGAGAGTCCACATTACTCCTTTGAAGATTATACAGTATAGGTATTTGGCCTGCAGATGGGTTGGGCCAAAGGCAGCCTTGAACAAGATGGGTCTCTCTCTTGCTAGGTGTCTACCTCCTAGAGTAATGTTTACAGCACACATGTTAATTAATCGGTGGTTATTCACAATTTTAGGGAGATGGAAATAAGGTGAACAAAACAGAGCTATTAACAATCACCACAATGATCAATGAGAAAAAGAGGGGGACCTTGTAAGTAGGCCCTCTCACAATGGGGAAGTCAATCGTTTCTAAGTCCAGTGATCTTAGCAGAAGAGATTCTAGTTAAGGTCAACATACAGGGGTGGTGAGGGACTCTCCTACTATGGGCTCCCATTCCATGTATCTCACAACTGCTGCTGCTGAATTGATGATTAATTGATGAACATAAGGGAAAAAGAGAAAGCAAGAATGAAGTTCAGCTTGTGGTCCCAACAAGTGGATGAAAGGTGGTGCCATATACTGAGACAGTAAAATCTGAGGAAAATCGAGTTTGTGGAAATAAAGCAAAAACTGTTTCGAAAAGTTAACTTTGAGATGCCTACCAAAATATTCAAGTGAAAAAGGCAGTCCAATAGAGTGCAGAGTTTGATGATGATATCAAGCCTGGAGTCAACACAAGGTACTTATCAACAATGACACTTATCACCATTAATGAGATAAGATACTCTAAAAAGTGAAGACCACTGATAAAAGTGTAAGACATAAGTCTAGGATACTCCAACTTTGGAATTAAGGGAACAATGGCCACGGTACAGTAGCAATTGGGTCTACTTACATCCCAAGGACCCGGATTCATGTCCCTGGGCCAGGGGAGAAAAAAACCAGATGAACAACTAAATAAAATAAAGTGCTTCTTCCTCCTCTTTCTTCGTACCTAGCTGCCTACTTGACTTCACCACTGCCTGTTCCTTTCCTTAAAAAAAAAAAAAAAAAAAAAAAAAGAAATACTAAGGGAAATCAGAAAACAAGAATACAAAGGAACTACCATAAATCAGAAAAGAAAACAGGATGGTATGGCATCCAGAAAATCAAGTGGTTTTTTTATTTTTAAGTTGATCAATCACCTACCTACATTGAGTGCTTATGAGATGGAATAATTAAAAAATTGAGAACACTGACAAAAGAGTATTTTAGTTGGAGGGGGTAGAAAAGAGCTAACCTGAAGAAAGTTAGAGAGAAACTGCAAAGAAAAAAGTAGTCAGGATGAATATGAACAATTCTTTTTGACAAATTTTGCTATAAATGAGAAAGGTGTGTGTGTGAGTGAGTGAGAACTGAAGTGTTACCGCATGTTGTCATACTTACAAAAATGATACAGCAGAAAAAAGAAAAGATTCAGAGAAAAGAATAATTCCAAAAGAAAAATTCTTAAATATGCAAAAGGTGACAGACAGTAAAGACAGAAGGGATGGTAGTTGGCATATATACATATGCGTGTATAAACACACGCAATTATATAATGCAAATTATAAACATATACACATATGCATATAAATTTATTACATGTATACATATACATACACACATGGTATGCCGACAACTAAGGCAGGAAGAGAGATTAGTCTTCTTAGCAATGAAAATAAAAGAGCAAAATGATTAGGTAATACTGAGAGCACAAGTGACATTTGTGGCTATAAATTTAAAGTATGGAGTGACCCTGGATCTCTCCTTTTCTCATTTTGGCTGACATTGCCCTGTTCTCATCCGCCTCCAACCCATCGTCTCCTTGAGATGAAACTCATGCCTTCAATTAAGTTGCAGAGTTCTGATGGAGAGATATTTGAAGTTGATGCAGAAATTGCCATGCAGTCTGTGGCTATAAAGACCATGATGGAAAATTTGGAAATGGATTGCCAACACAGCAATATTAAGAAGGTTATTCAGTGATATACCTACCACGAGGATGACTCTCCTTCTCGTTAAGGATGAGAACAAAGAAGAGCAAACAGATACCCGTTTGAGACCAAAAATTTCTAAACGCTGACCTAGGAACACTTTTTAAACGTATTCTGGTTGCAATTCTTGGATATTAGATTTGCTTGAAGTTAGAGAAAAACTGTTGCTAATACAATCAAGGGGCAAACTCCTGAGAAGATAGACACGACCTTCAATGTAAAAAATGATTTTATTAAAGAAAGGGAAGCCCGGGTATGCAAAGAGAACCAGTGGTATGAAAAGAATGAAATGTGCCTGATACTTTAACACTGTAGCATTGTTCCAAATACTAGTTGCACTACTGTTTATAATTGTTAATATTAGACAGTGGGTTCTGTACAGAGTGAAAAAGTTGAGCTTTTGCTCTTTTTGTAGGATGATTTCTGCTTAGTTTATTGTCTATTTAACTGCAGCAAACTTTTAAAAGTTGGCATTTAAATAAAAGCAACCTGCAAAAGTTTTCCAAAAAAAATAAAAGACAAACTATAAGATTGGATAAAAATAACAAGACTCAACTCTAAGCTCTCTACAGAAAACTTTTAAATATAAAAACACAAATGAGTTAAGAGCAAAGAATGACCTTTTAACAAAGCAAAAAAGGTAACTCAATGGAGCAAGGATAAGTTTTCAACAAATAGTAGTGGGATAATTGGATTTCCATAGGCAAAAAAAAGAACAAAAAACCCCCACAAAGAATTTAGACTGATTTTATGAACTCTACAAAAATTCAAAATATGTCTAAATATAAAACCCAATACTACAAATTCTAGGTGACAATATAGTGAAAAATGTCCATGTGATCTTGAGCTTGGCAATGAGTTTTTAGATATACCAAAAGCACAACTTATGAAAGAAAAATCAGTAAGGTAGACTTTAATGTTCTACTCTATAAATAACACTAGTAAGAGAATGAAAAGACAAGACACAGAGTGGGGAAAAAGTATTTGAAAAACACATCTGTGCATGCCCTGGCAGAGCAGTGGTTGAGTGCAGTCCACATGTATTCCAAGTTTCTAGACTCATGTCCCACAGCTGGCAGAAACAACAATGTAAACAACTAAATAAAATAAATAAATGCCGCTTCCTCCTCTCTTCTCTTGCCTTCTAGCCTTCACCTTTCCTTTCAAAAAAAACAACAGAACACCTATCTGACAAAGGACCGGTATCCAAATACACAAAAAACTCTTAGAACACAACAGTAAGAAAACAACTCAATTAAAAACTGGGCAAAAGAAATGAACATACACATCACCAAAGAAGATATATGTATGGCAGATATGTTTATGAAAAATGCTCAACATCACCAATTACAAGAGAAATGAACTGAAGTAAGAGACACAAAGACACATCTATTACTGAGGAATGGAGAACCTATACATATGAGTTATTTTAATGTGCAGAATAAGTTACCAAAATAAAAAAAATTTAAGGCACCTAATAGAATGACTAAAATAATAAAAATTGGCGGTATCAAACAAAGACATAAAACAGGTACTATCATTCACTGATGATGGGAGAGCAAAATGAAAGATTCGCTTTGGAAACAGTGTGATAGCTTTTTATAAATTTAGACATGAGCTTACATATAATCCAACAATCACACTCCTAGGTATTTACCCAAATGATGTGAAAACATGTCAATGTATAAGATGTTTATAACAACTTTACTCATAATCACCAAAGCCTGAAAGCAAGGAAGATGTCCTTCAATAGGTAAGTGGTTAAACAATCTGCCATACAGCCATACAATAAATGAATTCAGAGAGAAAAAAAAACAGAAATGAACTATTAAACACACACACAAAGTAAGAATTTTAAATGTATGCTGCCAAATGAAAGCAGTCTGAAAAGACTACATACTGTATAATTCCATTTATATGATAATCCAGAAAAGGAAATACTACAGAAATAGAGATTGGCAGTTTTGGATGAGGCAGAGAAAGTTTGAGTTGAAATATAGAGAATTTTTATGGAGGTAAAACTATTTGGTATGATACTGTAATGGTGGATACATGACATGATACATTTGTCAAAGTTCATAGAATTGTATAGCTCAGAGTGTGCTTTAATGTACGTAAATAACTGTTAAATCATTGAGGAGGTCAGAGGATTCCCCTAAAGCAACATGGAGATCAAGAAAATAAAACTGTGTTACATATGTATGAAACAACCTCACTGAAGGGGTGGGTGGGTGAGGAAAGATGCTGACCAAAGTTACTTAAAATCTGAGTGGAATCTGCAAAATTGAGGCAAAAAGAAGTGCAAATAGGCATTCCAGCTGATAAAATTGTGTCCCACAGGTACATGAGTTAACAGTTCTGATACTGAAATATACTAGAGCTGAACGAAACAGTAGGAGCCTTATACTGTTAAGAGTAGGAATTTATAGATAAGTCAGGGAGGAGACCAATTCATGAATTAAAACTGGAAATTCATTATGAACTCCTAATTAGCCTAATATAAATAATATAGAAACATTTCTATATATACATACATACAGAAAACTCACAGATAAACATATATATTGGGTTCATATATACAAGTACATTTCCTTGCTCCATCAGCTGAGAAGGCTTAGGAGCAATGACACTTCAGTAGCAATTAGCATCACAGCACCCAGATTTTGGCTTCTAACAGCAGTCTCCAATAAAAGGAATCAAGATTTCTTGAAGCTATAGTTGATTACAGGATTGAAACAGGAAACACAAACTGAGCCTGGAGCACTTTTTAGTGCCATAAAGTTAGCGCTCAAAAAAATATGTATATCCTTTGGCTCAGTGACTAGGGTACAAGCCATGTAAACTTTGAGGATCTGGGACTGAGACCTGAAGCCTCGACCTGAGGGGAGGGGAAATTTAAAAAAAAAAAATTTTAAACTCCTAAGCGACACACACACACACACCTATGTAAAAAAGTATCAATGTCTCCACAGGAAAAGTGATGGAAAACACAATCTTGCCAGGAATACCACCAGGGCACAAAGACCCAAGATTGGGAAGGACATCAGTGATACAAAACCTCTGCAGGGGACAGATGGGCTTACCTCCCTTAGGCACCCCAGCACCGGGGAACAGCACCAGAGAAAGGACTGCACACAATAGGTGTGGAAAACAGAGGCGTTGCTTTGGAGAACAATATATTAGACTAAGTTGCAAAGATCCTGAGAAAGTAGGGGGATGTATGAAGCCTGCACAGACCTAACTGAAGTATTTCCATTTGCTGAACCAAAAACTTCAGAGGGACAGTATCTCAGTGAACAGAAATATTGCTGGGCCCTCTCACACTCTTTTCTGTGTGACACTGGCATGAGGAGACACCATATTGTTGGTATCAATTAAGGAACCAGGGTCGAAGGGCAAAACACCCATCAGACGGTTCTTGTGGGGCAGTGTTCACCTAGGATAGGGACAAACATCACCCTCTTTCTCAACTGGTGACAACTACTGGGACTGTGGCCTACCTGCAGCCCAAATTCACGGTTCCCAGGATTCTCTACTTCTGGGGGAAAATCTGCTTGCAGAACCTGGTGCAATCAGAGCTAGGCTAAAGGGTCAGTTTCAGCCTGAGGCTACTGGAAAAGCTCCGTGGAATATGCCTTGAGGTGGGGCTGGATGGAAATTTCTACCTCTCTTCAAGCAGTTGAAGTCACTAGGGAGGCTTGAACGCTAGACAGTCTCCAGTAGCAACTTCCTAAAATTCCATCTGCCCAAACTCTAACCCTGTGTGCTGGCTCTAGAGCTCCAGTCATCCTGACTGGTGTATAGAATCAACTTAATAGCAACAGAAATCCCAACCTCCCAGGCCATCATCTGAGGCCTATACTCTGCAACCTGCAATCGTAAGACAAGGTCAGTATGTCAACATAGTGGAGAAAGTCTGTTTTGCTTAACTCATCAGAATGAACTCAGAGTACCAAACAAAATGAATTTTGACAAAGGCATATATCCCAAATAAAGGATCAAAACCCTAGTGGGTTAAACCAGGCACAGTCCACACACATCCCAAGATCCTCAGTTCAAAACCCGGAACCAGGAAACAACCAATGATGAACACTGAATAAAATGAATAGAGTGTTTCTGCCTCCTCTCTCTTCCTGCCTGCCATCTTACTTGCCATCATTTCAGCTTGTACCTTTCATTAAAAAAAATAAATAAATAAAATACAGTATAATAGACTTAAGTAGCAACATCAGAAACAACATTCATATCATAAGGGTTTCAGAAGGAGAAGTGAAAGAGAAGGGGTCAGAAATGTTATTTGAAGAAATAATATCTGAGAATTTCCCTAACAAGGGGAAAGAAACAGACATCCATATCCAAGAAGCTCAAAGAGTTCCAAACAAAATAAAACCAAACAGATACATGTCAAGACGCATTATATTAGAATAGCAAAAATTAAAGACAAAGAGCCTTAAAAGGAGTTAAAGAAAAACAAGTCACATAGAAAAAATCCTATAGGATGATTCAAAGATTTCTCAGCAGAAACCTTACAGACATGGAATGATATATCCAAGTGCTGGAAGAAAATAACTTCCAACCAAGAATACTCTATGGGCTATCTTTCAAAACAGAAGTATCAATAAAGAGCTTTAAAGCTAAAAAAACAAAACAAAACAAAACAAAAAAACCTTAAAGGAATTCATCATCACTAAATCAGCCTTTTTAGAAATACTTAAAGTGCTTCTATTAAAAATTTCAGAAAACGACATAAAGGTAACAAATACATATTTATCAGTGATTACCCTAAATGTCAATGATGTGAACTCAGCAATCAAAAGGCACAGAGTAGATGATGGATAACAAAACAAAACCCAACATTCTATTGCATACAGGAAACCCCACTAAGGTCCAAAAACAGATATATGCTCAAAGTAAAAGGTTGGAAGATAAGAAGCAAATGGTAACCTAAAAAAGGCAGAGACAGCCATACCTATGTCAGATAAAGCAGACTATCAACTAAAGAAGGTAACAATGACTAATGATTAACGGGAAGGTCAATTAATCAAGAAGACATAACACATTAATATGAGTACCGAACAACGGATCATCAAAAAGCATAAATAAATAAAGCAATTATTACCAGAAGAGAGACATTAACAACACAATGACAGTGGGAGTCTTCAACATTCAACTTTACACAACAATGAGCAGACCCACCATATTAACAAGTAAATAACAGTCCTAATGATGAATTAGACCAGATGGACTTAATATAATTTATAGAACACTCCATCCAACAATAGCAGAATTATATTCTTCTCAAGCACACAGGAACACCCTCAAGCATAGACTATATGTTGGGACACAAAACAAGCACCAATAAATTTACAAAGATTAAAATCATATTAATCTTTTCTAATCACAATGGTATAAAACTAGAAATCACAAGAAAAAAGCTGAGAAAATCCCACATACATGGAACCTAATAACATGCTCCTGAATAACCACTGGATCAACAAGAAAATCAAAGGAAAACAAAATACAAGGAAGCAAGTGAAAATGAAGACATGCTATCAGAAGCTATGGGATGCAACAAAAGAGGCACTATAAACAATACAGACCTACATCAAGAAGCAAAGCAAATGAACATAACTTTATACCTAAAGGAGCCAGAGGAATAAATGAAACCAAATATAAATAAGAAGGAGAGAATAAAGATTAGATCAGAAATAAATAAATAGAAATAAAAAAGGCAATACAAAAGATCAGTGAACACAAGACTTGGTTCTTTGAGAAGTTAAATAAAATTAGCATTGTAGTCTTTCAAGATTGAATCAGGAAGAAACAGAAAACCTAAAGAGACCTAACACAAGCAAGGAAACTGAAACAGTAATCAAAAGCTTTCACAAAGAAGCCCAAGATCAAACAAACTAAGTTTTACCAAACGCTTTTTAAAAATTGAAGAGGGAATGCTTACAAATATTCTATGAGGTCAATATTACCCAGGTATCTATTTTCCAGAAACAAACATTGAGGAAAAGCAGGCAGAGAGGCTGCAAAGACACAGCAGCAATCACAACAACAAAGGTTAGGTGAAAATGTCAGGGTACAGAGCTACACCACAGATTCAGACTCAGAATTCTGGTCATAAGGAGGGGGTGGAATTACAGGGAAAACCTGCCCTCCAAGGTATCATGAAAGCAGCGAAGAGCCCACCCAGCGGGACCGAGACACAGAGGGCCAGAAGAGGGTCTACTGCAGGGTGGAAGACCAGTGTCCTGGTGGCTTGAATGGGAGGCCTGGCGAGAAAATTACATGGGGCACTGCTATAACTGGAAGGCAGCTAGAGGAATCACCTACCATCACCCCCTCCCACCATATTGTTCTGTAACCACAGGACCCATCCATAAGATCCTGCCCTCAGGCTTAAAGGAAGAAAAGCATCTCCCAGAGGGAGAAAGAGTCAACACTACCACTATCGCCAGCTTGTGGGTGGAGGTGAAACTGCAGTCTGATTGCCAAATGTGGGCCAACAGCAGGTGGTCATTGGTGGTTGCCAGCTGGGATGCTGAGTGAAGACTCTGCAACCCTGACACAAACTCCAATCCCAAAGACTGAACTTTTGGCCAGCGGAAGAGGGCCCACAAGAGAACTTCAACAAATCCAACCAGTGGTGCCACAAAACTCAAGAAATCCTAGTAGGGTCCAAATAAAGATCCAGGCTTACTCAGCACAAGCCAATATCCTATACAAGGCCAACACTTCAGGAAAACTAATCACAGAAACATAAACAAAATGCCAAATAGAGCAAAGACACAGAGGAATCGATGAAAAAATGATGGATCCTCTCCAAAACCTAAGGGAAAATTTGAATGCTTGCAATTTGAAGATGTCTGCAAACTATCTGAGGATGAATTTAGGCCAACAGTGAATAAACACACTCATGGAAATCAAGAAAATAATAAAGGAAGAAAAAGGTAACAAAAAAGAGAGAAAAGAAATAAAGCAACTCAAAATAGATGTAAAGAAATAAGGAGCTCAATAGCTGACCTAAAGAATTCAACAGAGGGACTCAAGAATAGGATGGAGGAAGCCTCCAAGAGAATCAGTGAACCAGAAGATAGGGCAGAGGACTGCACTCAAGAAAACCAGCAGCGATAAAAGCATCCAAGACCTACGGGATAACATCAAAAGAAACAACATTCACATTATAGGGGTCCCAGAAGGAGAAAAGAGCGAAAAGGGGGCAGAAACTGTATTTGAAGAAATAATAGCTGAAAACTTCCCTCACCTGAAGAATGAAGCAAGCCTCACCATGCAGGAAGCTCTAAGAGTCCCTAAAAAAGAAACCCAAGCAGACCTACCCCTAGACACATTGTCATCAAAATGTCAAAAATAAAATATAAAGAATCTTAAAAACATCCAGAGAAAAACAAGTCATATACAAAGTAGTCCCTATAAGATTGTCAGTGGATTTCTCAACTGAAACTCTACAGGCCAGGAGGGAATGGCATGATACATTCAAAAGGCTGAAAGAAAAGGATTTTCAACCTAGGATACTATACCCTGCAAGATTATCATTCAGAACTGAAGGAATGTTAAAAAGCTTTTCCAATAAGCAAAAGCTAAAGGAATTTATCACCACAAAACTAGTTCTACAAAAAAATACTAAAAGATGCTATATAAAGTAAAGAAACCCCATTTTAAAAAACAGGTCTCAGACCTGTTTACTATGTTCATTAGCGATATTGGTCTGCAATTTTCTTTCTTGGTGATGTCTGTGAGCTTTCGGTATCAAAGTGATGTTGGCCTCATGGAAAGTGGTTGGGAATGTTCCCTGTTTGTTAATACTTAGGAAGAATTTGAGAATAGGTATTGATGCTTTTCTGAAGGTCTGGTGAAACTTACTGAAAAAGCCATCTGGTTCTGGAATTTTATTTTTAGGGAAACTTTGGATTACCTCCTTCAGTTTCTTTATTTGTGCTTGTTTTGTGGGGTCTATTCAAGAACTTGACATGCATTATCTTATTTAAGAAAAACCTCTGATGTAGATTATAGTATTCCCATTTTATAGATGGGAAAAACAAAGCTAAGAAATCTGCCTAAGCTTATACAGCATACAAGTGTCAGAACCAAGGTTCAAATTTTATCTTTTATGCCCAAATCCTGTGGCTTAATATTTTATCCTTTTTAGTTATATTGTTAGAGATATTGCTTTGTTTGGAAAGAGAACGCTATCCAAATTTTTTAATTTTACTTTCATCATATGGAGTTTTTTCTTTTTAGTTACCTCATTCTTCAAATTATGACTCAAGCTCACATTATGAATTTTTATATATTCTACTATATTCATTTTAAAGTTTGTTTTGGAAATATCCAATGTATTGTACTCTCCTGAGTTTCTTTTGAAATAAGTATTTAATGTGATAAATTATGCTTTTTTCTTGGCCTGAAAAAAATTAAATTAAAAAAATACATATTCACCCCTATGCTCATTGCAGCACTATTTACAACACATGCCCACAGACATGATGAGATATATGAGGTTGCTTTGCACATGCATGTGCACACACACACACACACACACACACACACTAGAATACTATTCAGTTATTACCCGGAAAAAAAAATGATGAATTCTTGGCATTTGTGATACATGAACAGAATTCACGGGGATTGTCCTAAGGGAAATACATCAAAAGGAGAAAGACAAATACCAGATTATTTCACTCCTATGTAGAATATAAAGGAAACAAAGCAAACAAACAAAAAACAAAAATAAAGAACGCTGGCCCCTGACAAGAGAACTGAAATTATAAGAGGGTGAGAAGACGGGGATGGGAGAAGAGGTAAAGGAGGTCCAATGGACAGATGTGGAAGATCATCAGAACTTTGGTGGTGGCCTGGTGGTATGGTATCATGTAATTTAAGAAGAATGAACCTGCACTCCTAAAATGTATACAGGGTTGTATACCAACATTATGTCCATAAAAAAAATAATAACCAAACAAATCTATATTGATGGGTATATGTCAAAGGAGCACAGAAGCCAAATGAAATAGTTCCCAATAGTCAAGCCCAGTAAAATTGAGCAATTTAAGAAAGTATTGGATTATAACCCAAAATATAAAATATCTAAGTCCATACTAGTATAGACAAATGGAAGTCAATGAAGGAAAAGAAACAAACATCCCAAGCAAAAGAGTTCCAAATTAATGTAGATACAGTATTACTCTACCCTCAAAGAGTAAATACAGCTCCCTACTCTAGCGACTTCCTTCCAAACACATAATGGAAAATGCAAAGAGAAATAACCTCACAGTGGAGAAACATAACAAACCCTACCTCAGCCAGGTAATAAAGACCAACATCAAAATCAAAGCTCATGCTGACATTACATGCCCTTGATGTAATGAAAATGGCACTTTACTTCTGTGATTATTTTCACAGAAACCCGTAACACCAATCTCATCCTAAGGGAAAAATTAGAAACTTCCAACAGAGAGAGATCCTACAAAATGCCTGACCACTACTCTTCAAAACTGTCATGGTCATTAAAAACAAGAAAAATATGAGAACCTGTCATACTCAAGAGCAGCTATGGAGACCAGACAACAAAATGCCATGTAGTATTTGGATGGGACCCTGGAATAGAAAAAGGACATTAGGTAAAAACTAAGGACATCTGAACATACTATTGACTCTAATTACTATTAATGTATTAATATTGGCTCATTAATTACAACAAATATAATATAAATGAAAAATATAGGAGAAACAGGGTTCAAGGTATAAAGAATTCTCTGTACTATCTTGTCAATTTGTCTTTAAATCTAAAGTCATTCTAAAAAATATTTTCAAAAAGGTAAAGGAATTAAAAAGATAAGACATAAATTTTAACAAAAAGTTAACATGGCCACATTAATAACAAGCAAGGAAGACTTCAAAGCAGGAATAAAGAAAAATATTTCATAATAAAAAATAAAAGAATTTATCAACATATAACAATTCTAGACATACACACATAACAAAGGATCAAAGCATATGGAGCAAAAACTGAAGGAAAAATAAATAGACCCAAAATTATTACAAAGAGTTCAACACTCCTCACTCAATAATTCGTAGAACAAACATACAGAAAAACAGTAGGTATATAGAAAATTTGAAAAGCACTATTCACTAACTTGACATAACTGATTTATAAAACACATCATATAACAGCAAAATACACATTCTTTTCAAGTATTCATAGAATATTCACCAAGGTAGGGTATATGCTACCTCACAAAACAAGCCTGGAAAATGTGTAAGATATAAATCATACAGAACATGCTTATCAGAATGGAATTAAATTTGAAATCAATAATAGATATTTATAAAATTCCCCAAGTATTTAGAAATTAAACAATATTCTTCTAAATCTGTGAATCAAATTAGAAAACACAAGAGAAATTCACAAAGATTTTGAACTAAATGAAAATAATAGAAAATCAATGTGTGATGTAACTGAAGCAGTGTTTAGAAGGAAATTTAAATTCTTTAGTACTTACATTAAAAACAAGTTTTAAAATCATGATCTAATTGTTCACCTTAAATCACTAGAAAAAGAAAGCAAATTAAACCAAAATAGAAGAAAGAAATGAAAGGAACAGAAAAATCAATAAAATTAAAAACAAGCATGCAAAAAGCAATAGATCAGTATCTTTAGTCAAGAAAATAAGAAGCAGGAATTACCAATATGAGGAATGAAAAAAGGTACATCATTACAGGTCCTTTATACATTAAAAAATAACAATATTATAAGCGTTAAATATAATTATATTAAGTGCTATTAAAACCTAAAATATTATAAACCATGTCACATCAATAAATTCAACAACTTAATGAAACCAACACATTTTTTATTCTTTTATTTTATTTTTAAAGGAATGGTACCGGCAAAATTAAAAACAAGTAGGCAAGGAGGCAGGAAGGAAGGCAGAGAAGGAAGAAATATTTTTATTAAGTTGTTCATCTTGGTTATTTTCCCTCGACATCAGTACATATCCTTGAGATATGTGTACGCTACACTCACTGTCAAGTAGCAGACCTAACCACTACTCCACAATAGGGCCTGCAAAACAAATTCTATAAAAGACAAAAATCACAAAACCTGGGATAACAGAAAATCTGAAGTGTTATATATGAGGATGACCAGAACCACCAGAAATAAGAAGAGGCAAAGGATTCTTTCCTAGTCTTCAGAGGGAACATGTCCCAACAACTAGATTTCAAACTTCTAGTTTCCAAGACTGTGAAGGAATAAATTTCTGTTGCTTTAAACCAGATAGTTTGTGGTTTGCTCTGGCAGCATTCAGGAAACTACTACATGTGAATAATATTTAGTATAAATTGGAATTTAAAAATATATTTATTTCACTGTTACTTATTAGCGTGGGACTACTAGAAAATTTTAAATTACATATGCATCTTACATCGTATTTCTACAGAACAGCAATGATATAACTAGGCGTAATAAAACAAGAAAAAACAGAAGTATGTGGTTGGAAACGAAGAAGCAAAACTAGCTATTGGCAGATATTATTGTTATGTATAAAGAAAATCCTACATAACTTAAATAAAAGCCACAGAACTAAAAAGTGAATGCAGCAAGGTAACAGAATACAAAGTTAGTATATTAAAAGTTTAAAATTTTTCGGAATAAAGTCAATATATGAAAGAATCATATTCTTATATCAACAATGGTAAAAGGGAATTTTAAAATACAGTATCATTGACAATAACAGGCAACATGAAAAAACATGATAAAATTAGGGAACAAAATTTCAAAAGTGAACAAAATAGGCTTAAGGTCTATGAGATAAAAATTACAAAAACACTGTGAAACATAAATAGATATACCGTGTTAAAGTACTGGAAGATTCAATATTGCTAAAACGTCAATTCTCCCCATCCTACAATTAATATAAAAATGCTAAGGATCTAAAATAACCAAAGCAAGAGAGGGGGAAGGGGACAGAAAGGTGGAGGAAAGGAGAAGAAAGTAAATTTTACAGAATAATATAAGGTTTTGTGATAATAACTCCCTAAATATACAGTGGGATCAAGAAAGACCTCTCCAAAAAAAAAAAAAAATCAGATGTAAATGTGATAGTATATACAAGAGTCCTAGGGGAAAGAACAGAAATTCCATTTTGCAAATTAAAAGAGACCAAATGAGACTACCTGCCTCTGACTCAGCAGCTTTCTTTTTTGATCAACCTGTACTTAAGTTACAAGTATAAGACTGAAACCTAACTTCCAAACTAAGCAGCAAAGCCAATGCAAAAATCAGTATTTGTCTTGGCAGAAAACTTCAGTAAAAATGAGATGTTTTGTTCTTGACTGATAGATATGTAAAGAGCAAAGGTGCCTTATTAGGTTATTACTTATGCTGCAAAGATCCCTGTGGATAGCTACAAGTTAGCTTTTACTGAAGATACTTGTTTCCTTAGAGAGCACCTGAGACAAATAACCTTCCAAGTCAGGCACCATGAATTGTTACAGCCTATACACCACGGCAGTTCCTTCTAGTTCAAAACATTTGCCTTTTGCCAACAATTCTCCACAAGCCAACTCTACTGCCAATTCCTTCAGCGGAAATCTCAAGTGTATATACCACAGATATTATATTTACTTTCAATAACGGAGTGCACTATTTAAAAATTATATCAATAAATTTACTCCAATATATAAGTTCAACATCTCGAACGTCGTACGTTTTCTATTATCCAGATGAACAAAGTCTAAGCAACAGTACATTTCTTGAGGCACTATAGTCAAATCCAACTACAATCAATATCATACAAAAGAACAGATCCCTAATCCAAATGAACTAATTTGCAAAATGGCCACAGGAGATACCAATGTGAGGAAACTGTGGATTAAGTTTACTAGAAGAGTGAAAGCAAGGCCTAACTACGAAGAGCGTTTACCAACCTCAGAACAGCAATACAAATAATAGGGCAGAAAATAACATAAAGGGCTTTTGTTTTATGGTTAGAGACTGATCAAGATCAGGTATCCTTTAACACTCAGAGATGAAGTTTTCCTTTTTTTAACGTTGTTCTTACCACACGAACACAGAAAATCATACAACACTGTGCACTTGACCACCTCAAATCAAATATGTGAGAATTTAACGCCGTAAACTAACTTTCTCCACTGTCTTAAAAAACCCTTCCACCTTCAAGTTCGGAGACCAGAAGACCTACTCTGGCAGTAAACTGGAGTCTAGGGAGAACACGAGTTTGCACACAACTAAGGAAGCTCAGTAAATCAATTTCTCAGACAACAAATGCTTGACAATCTCTCCAAGGCAAAAGAGACAGCTGAGAGTTCTTCACTGGAGATGACACTTTCTCTGACATTTGCACAAGTAACCGAGGTAACTGCTCTAAATTTTCCCGTGGGAAACAAATAGTTAGGTAGCGGTGGGGGTACACTTAAAAACGGGTCATTCCTTATTCTGATAAGGCACGGTCTTTGGGACGAAAAAATCCCATGAAGCAGAAAAAGGGAAGAAAAAAAGCCATGACAGCATCCTCAAAGCGAAAAAGTTACAACCCTTTACAAGAGTCAGCACTAGGGGCTCATTATTTGGTTTTATTTGGGTTTAGTCACTCGGAGCTGAATGGACACTGCCTTCCCAAAAGTCATCCTCAACAAAGAAGCCCTGAGGATCGGTCACTGTAAGGCAGAGGAGGAAATGCCCTCAATTCACCTGCGACACCTGCCCGAGCCCCCTGTCCCGCTCCACTCTCGGTTCCACGATCCTCCATCGCTCTAGCTCACTGCCCGCTCGGTCCCAGCCTCCCCCGGCCCGCAGGAAACAGATTCCAGCCCCCACCTCACTTTGCCCGCACCCAGACGGCTGTCGCCCCGGCGGTCCCTCGGGCCCAGACCCCTCGCGCTTGCAGGCAAATGACTCTCAGAAGCACGCGCGGCGGCGCGGGAGGCCCTGCCTGGCGTAGCCTCTCCCCATCACACCTCGCAGGCTGCGGGGACTCCCCGCCCCCGGAAACTGCGGGAAACTAGGCCAGAATGCCTACGCCGGCCGCTCTCCGCCTCCTCGGCGACCCCCCGCAGGCCAGCCTCCGAACCTAACCCACCGGGTTGCTACCTGCCGAGCGCCCTCCCAGTCGGCAGCGCGGGACCTCCAGGGCGCGGCGCAGGGTTCCTCCGCGAAAGGCCCTACGCCGCGGACTCACCTGCCGTCCGCTCGTCCTTCAGCGCCACCCTGACACAGCCCCTTCCTGCTGCATGAAAGCACCGGCTTCAAGGCCTGGGCGCCCAGGGCAGCGCCGGGCGGGGGACTTGCTCCGGCGGCGGCTGCCACAATCAGATCTGCGCCTGCGCCGTCTCTCGGGCTGGGTCTCGGGGGGCGCCGCCAGCAGCTAGGGGTAACTGCCGGGAGCGCGAGCTCGCGTCCGCGCCTGGGCTCTCCGGAGGCTGGCGGTGCAGGCGGCGGGAAGTCTAGTAGCTGCCCGCAGCGCGGTCGTCCGGACAGCTGACGGCCATGTTTCTGTTCCTTTTTCTTTTTTCTCCTCGCCCTCCTTCCGCCCCTTTCCACCGAGCAGCACTTTCCTTCCCCCCTCCCTCTCCTTTTCCTACTGCGGGGGCGGGTGGAAAGGGCATGGGGGAGGGGTGGGGAAAAGGAGGGCGCGGGGCGGGGCAATGCTTGGGTCCCGCCCCGAAGGGAGGAGGCCGAGGGACCAAGACTGCCCTCCCCCCCTCCCGCCGCGACCCCCAGGGGGCGTGAGGTCCCCGCTCTGGCAGCCCGCGAACCCCTCCTCCGCCGCGACGCTGCGAGTCCAGAGCCAAAACTGAGCGGTGGCGTGAGGCCCCGGCACGCTGCTTTGCACCTCTTCCTGCGGGGCTCAGGCTCGCAGTATGGTGTGGGTCATTGCTTTGGCCTCAAGCAAGCGACGGCTGCTCCACTCGAGTTTTTCTGGGACGAGGAAAGTGAGCCGAATTGCTCAAAGTAGTGGGAAGGGTGCCGAGAGAGATGCGGGGCTCTGGACCAGAAGTTTCCTGATCAGGGTGAAAGATGGAATTCCCACCTGTGACCGGGGGGCTCCTAGGTGGGAGAGAGACCTGCCGACTGGCGCTGCCCAAAGTCGTCTCCCAGCTGCTACCTCGGTCGAGATTTCGGAAAGGGAACTCCAGGTGTGGAAATCGCTCCTTTAAAAAATCAACCCTCTCCTGCCTCCTAAGTAAGTGTAGCCTACTGCTTTTCGCATTAATGCAAATTTTGCCGGGTTTTTTTTGACAAAGTTTGACATTCTATTGAGAAAGAATGAAAACTAGTTGAGAAGCAAATAGTTTGAAACAAGTTAGGAGAGCTTTTTTACTTCCTGGGCACCCCCCCCAGAAAAAAAATTAAAGTTCACGAGTGACAACACATTTCTTGGTAGGTCAAAATAAGAACTTGGTAGGTCGAAGTAAGTTGTGTGCCTTTCTGATGACTATTCAGTTATGTAATGATCTTTTTCTTAAGAATTACTCTTTCCTTATTCAATCATTTTTCTAAAAAGTGTGATTAGACTTCGGTCGTAAATATCCTGTTGTTAATTTATTTCCGAGGTTTATTTGCATGTATGGATAAAGTGAAATTTGTAGCCTATAGCAGAACTGTTTTCTTACCCACATGAGCAGTCAGAATCAATTCGATTCAGTAGAAATACGCAGCGTTAGAAATAAGGCTTAATAGTAGTTGGCAGTCAGTTTGAGCGAGATGAAAACCATTGACAGTGACAATCTGTTTAAGTTTAAAAAGGAACTAATAATTCAAAATTTAGCTTGTGGGCTTTCCACAAGTGCAAAGTAATAATTTAAAAACATTTTATATAGACAATTTCATAAGAATACATTTCATTAACATTCACAGATTTTGAGTTTATTCCTTTTTTGCTGTTTTTGGCACCCACAGAAAATGAAAAATGTGAGACACGAGTATGTCTCTTCCTTTTGATAGATTTTTCTCAGTTTGCAATGTAAGATTTAAGAATTTACTTTCCCTCACTATTTTAATTGTCCTGTAGATTAACCATCGATTTTCATTGCTCTTTGCTACTCAGAATTTCATAGAATAAACTTGTTTGTGTGGGGCCTAATTTTTTGTTTGAGGTAGCTGTTCTTATGTACAACAGTCCTTGATTCAGTAACCATCTCAGCTGCAGTCTTATGTACCCACAGCTGAAACGCATTCATTTTAATTTTTATCATAAGTATTTGCCTGTCTACAAAGTGGAAGGGGAGCTGGAGAGCCCAATAAAAATATAATTATTATTGCTTTGGTATCACAGATTCAATTGAGCCTTTAGACATAGGAGAATACAGACTCAATCTGTTCAAGAAAGGATACAGATATTCTGGTAGAGAGTTCCTTGCTGCTTTCTGACTGGGCATGGTCATTGTCTACAGATGTCTGTGGATTAGTAATGCAAAGAAGTTGAATGGAAATGTTAAAAATTTTCTTAAAATAAGCAAGATGTGTTTGACAGCCATCTAAAGCAACTTCAGCTTATTTCCATCCTATTCTTGTGAAAAATTTCTAGACTTTGCTTTCCTGTACATTCTATCTGTTTTATTTAACTTCATATTTAAAAGAAGCATTATAAATCTAGCAGCTTGAGCTGATTATTATAAATATTTTTGTAATTTCTTAATGTCTGAATTCCATAATAGGTTGTAAGCCCTGTGAGAGCAGTGTTCGTCTGTACACATAGGTGCATCCATATGTTCTCTTCAGGATCCCCAGTATAGGAGAGTAACAAAAATATAATATGCTTTCAAAAAATAGTTGATGAATGACTAAAATAAATCATTATTCAAAATTAATTTTGTTGAAGGAATATTGTATCATTACATTTTATAGGTTTAAGGTGAATCATTACTGATTCACTTTCTTCCACTCTGTCTTCAGGCAAGTTACTTAACTTCTCATCTGTAAAGTATGTAGAATGTTTATAAGAAGTAAAATCATGTATTTACAATAAGCTGTAACTATCAAATAGTATAGTTTAATGTTCAATCTTAGTACATGTGATAGGCAGCCTCTTATTGCAGCTTAAAATGATCCCTTCCTCTTACTTTCACAGAGTGTGGAGTGGATTTATTGACTTCTCATACATAGAATACAAGAGAAGTGATGAGCTACTTCTAACCAGATGAGGATATAAAAAGACTGTGGTTTCAGTGTTGGATTCTCTCTTGTCCTCCTGGGTTGCTCACTCTGGAGGAGGTCAGCTGCCATGTCAGCAGCAGCCCTGTGGGTGAGTTTAGAAGTGGATCCTCCCTAAATTGAGCCCTGAAACAAACACAGCCAAAACCTCAATTGTACTCTCCTTCACAGACTCTGAGCCAGAATCACCCAGCAAAGCTGCTCTTGGACTCTACTCACAGAAACTATGAGATAATAAATATTTCTTGTTTCCAGCTATGACATTTTTTAGTGATTTGTAATATAACAGTAGATAACTAACACAGCACAGTAATACGTGGAAGACAAGTGCTCATTAATGGTAGCTTCATTAATGGATATAACTTTATTGGGTTCAAAATATGATACTTAGAATCTTATAATGCAGATCTAAGCTTAATTTGATACTTAATGATACTGTTTATAATTGCAATAAGAAAAGGTATCCAGGAAAAATGAAGAGTGACTGTCTGATCTGTTATTTGTAATTTATACACTCTGTGTGTGAAGAGAATTCATTATAATAAATTTCCATTCCTAGGATTTGCTTCAAAGTAATGCCATAGGGAAAGGAGGGTTTAGGTAAAACAAAATTGGATATATGTTAAACTGGAATAACTGGTACTTGAGGGATACTTACGTTATTCTCTACTTTTTCTGCCTTTTTGAAACTTTCCACAATAAAAATGATCTCTTTAGAGATCTGTCTAATTTACTCATTTGATAGTGGGGAAATTAAGGCTCAGGGAAGTTTATTGACTTAACTGGAATCCCCTAATCTTAGTTTTGGTGATTTCATACTCGAGCATTGAGGAGAAACTACTAAATTAATAGCTCTCTATTTTGCCAAACAGAATAACTTGCCTCATATTCCTAGGGCAGCCTCCACTCCCGTGAAAATTCGAGAGTCACCCCACATTCCAATGTTTAATTGGCATGTTATTTGGTACCAGCCGTCATTCAGCAATTTTCAAAAACATAGTATTTGAAGATCCAGTGCTTCACACTGGCAGACACTCTTATTCTTTGAGAGTTTTAAGTAAGCATGAATGACATCAACAAATACTAGATCTTTGTTATTCATCTGCTGTCTAAAAAACCCAGCAGATCTCCGATGGGAATTTAGCACTTTTCTCGTAGTGCTCCCCTTCATTGTCTAATCTGGTTGGGGACTCTGTCTCAACATTATCAGAATGGGCTCATCTGGAGTCTTTTGGGTTAACACATTCTTTTATGCAGCTTTGTTTTTTGAAAGTGACTTTTTTCCACTATAAAAAGATACAAAGAAGATACTGTATATCAATTAATAATGACACTAACATTTCTGGTGTCTGAAAATGAAACAAATGATAATGTTTATGTGGAAAAAATGTACAGTCACTTTTTTGTTTTGTTATTTATTTTGTTTGCATTGCTGTATGCTTTTTAGGATATCAAATCTGCAGCTCAGTCTCTGTGCGTATCAAACCAAAGCATTCTGGTACTCTTTGTTTTCTAGGCCTTCAGGCCAAATATTATCCGTCTTTGGTGGGAAGGACTGATTCAAGGTTCTTGATCTTGAGTCTGAGGAGAGTAAGTGATCCTGAGAACAATGTTTTAATTGATCATAAAAGGAGTAGGGATTAGCAGGAGAAAAACAGAAAGAAATAGTGGATGGAGAGATTGGATAGGAAGATAGTCTGAATTGTCTGTCTAAGACACAAGACTGTTGTCCATGGCTGACTTTTATTGGTTCTCTACAGTATTTTAAATGGCTGACATATCCTTTTATTCTTTCTTGACTTTTGGGGATCAGCTGTACTAACTTGAACACCACTTAGCACTTAACAACTAAATGGTTTCTCCCTACCTGGCACTTAAGTATACCCATTTATCCAGATATGCTTCCAGTTCCAGTTGCCTATCCTGACTAGAACTCACCACTTACCTTCTTCCTCTGAACTCCATTCTGGACTTTAGTTCTGGTATTCCTCACGTCATAGCAAATTGTCCTGCCTACAGAGCAAGAAGTAGATGTATTCTTTATGTCAGAGATCAATTTTCTAAACATTTTCTTATAGAAAACTATACAATAAAACATAAAAATAGTATAATTAATTCTTCTGTATCTATGGTACTATAAGGAACTTTTTCTTTCCTATCACCCAACTACAACTCATAGCTATTTTGTTTCACATATCTCCCTAATCCAGTCCCCATTCCTCCCTAAGAATTTTGAGGCATATATTCAGCATTATTATTTTATTTTTTTTTTTTTAAGGAAAGGTGCAGGGAGGAATAAAGGCAAGCAGACTCAGACAGGCAAGCAGGAAGAGAGAGGAGGAGGAAGGATTTTATTCATTTTTTTATTAGTTGTGCTTCTTGGTTGTTCTCGCCAGTTCTGGAATGTGTAGCCAGGACCTTGAGATGTATGTGGACTATGCCCAACTGCTATTACACCAGGGCATGACCCAACATTTAATTTTACCTGTAAGCATTTCATTTTGTATCCCTATAAGGGCTTTTTAAGAAACTTAGCCATGTGGCTATTCTCACCATTAAAATTTGATATTTTTAACTAATATTTTAATTAAAAATACAGTTCTTTTAATGACAAAGAACCTAGAAAAACTGATATTGTATCCTTTATCACTGCGTCCCACTCAGATATCTGTCCCCTTGGGTACAGTTTCTGCCTAGAGGATTGAGTTTGTCATACAACTGTTTGGTGAACTAGAATGTTGTTGTTCCAGTCCTATCTTTTTTCTAGTTTTCTCCATACTTTCAAAGGACATAAAGTAGGGACATTTTCTTTCTTTCTTTTTTTTTAAAAAAAAAGGAAAGGAGTAGGCAGGAATGAAGACAAATAGGCAGGCAGACAGGAAGAGAGAGGAGAAATAAGCACTTTATTTACTCTATTTAGTTGTTCATCTTGATGGTTCCCACAGCCCCAGCTCTTGAGTCCGCAACCTTCTGACGTGTGTGGACTGTGCCTGGCATGTACTAAACCACTAGGCCACCAGAATACTCTGTAACATTTTCCTTTGAAGTTTTTCCCCCTAAATATGGTTCATTATTCAAATACTTGCTATACATAAGAATTGGAGACTCTCTAAAAATCTCATGCTACTTAGTTTCCAGCTTACATTCAATCTGAGTTCAATAGGCTAAGTATTATTTTACATGCTTTACATTCTGACAGAAAAAGGAACTGGAATCTCATAATACTTACACACCTATTTAATTTTCCTCCCAGTTTTATGGTTCTTTTCACATAGAAAAAGGAGAAAATGAACTGAAGTGGATATTGAAAGTTATGTCTAAAGAGTGCTAACAGAAAACAGAATGATTTCAACTCATTTTTGTCACTCCAAGTTCTTTTTTTTCTTTACCTGTAAATGAGCTCATTCATCTCAATGGTGTTAATACAGTCAATGTATTGTTCACTCCCAAGTGTATTTCTTGAGCCCTAAATTTCAGTAAGCTTTAGATTCAACAATCAAACTACATCCAATATCTAAATAGCATTTTCATGTCTAAAGGAACACTTTATGTGTTCAAAACCCATCTTTAGATTTCCTCCCTGCGCTGTAGCATTCATTAAAAAATACTGCTTTGTAAGCTACTTCATTTTATTATATGATACTATCATCTCTATCTTGACAAATGATGTCCTCCCTAACCCTCAGATCCAAAAGTGAATCACCTGAAACTGGGGATTGGGAAGGACATCATTTGGCAAGATAAAAGAGAAATGGAGCAGAGGTCAGCATTGGGAGAACTGTTCGGCACTTTCAGAAGCCACTGCCAGGGAGCCACACAAAGGCTAATGTCTATAGACCATTGGTTGCCATGCAGTTGCGCAGCACACCGCTGCTCTCCCTCCCCACCCCAGATGTCCGCAAGCTAATCCCCAGAGTTTGTGGATATATTAGATTACATGGCAAGGGAGAATTAAAGGTGCGGAATTTAGATTGTTACTCAAATGATTTTTAAGAGCATTTCTTGGATTATCCAGGTAGGGCCAGTGTAATCAGAAGAGGGCTTTGAAAATGGAAGAGGGAGAAGAAAAGTCAGAGGAGATTTGACAATAGAAGAGTGATCAAAGAGATACAATGTTGCTAGTATTGAAGTTGGAGAAGGAGGTAATGAGCTAAGGAAAAGGAACGGCTTCTAGAAGCTACAGAGGTCAAGGAAATGGATTCTTCTGTAGGACCCCCCAGAAAGGAATACAGCCTTGGTGTTAACTGTGATTTTAGCCAATTGAGATTCAGGTTGGACTTCTGTCCTACAAAACTGTAAGATACTAAATTTGTGTTGCTTGCAACCATTAAGTTTTGGATAATTTGTTATAGCAGCACTAGAAAGCTAATACAAATCAAAATGATTTTTTAAAGTAACTGAATTTACCTGAGCTACAGTCATACTGTTACGATATTTATTGTTTTTACAACTATGCTGAACACTCTAGGAGTAAAAATCATGAGCTCGTCTCTAAAATTAAGGAACTTAAATTACTACTGGAAAAACAAAACTTACGAAGCATGAAGCTATTATAGGTTGTATGAATTCTGGGGAAGAAATGAGAAAAACGTAAAGACTACAGCAGTGTTTCCAAAGCTTGATCACACAGTAGGGTCACCAGAGATTTTTTTTTTTCCATTCTGAGTCCTCATCTCATAACAGTTAATTCACACTTTTTAGAAATGAGACATGAGCATTGATATTTTTTTAAATTTCCAAGTGATACCAGTGGGCACACAAGTTTGCAAACCACTGGCTTACAGTTACTGAGAAAGCATCAAGGAGTGTAGTTTGGACTAATATAGTTTTATTATCTGGAGAGAAGGTAGGAATTTTTATTAGAATATTCCTATTAATAATTATAGCATATTGCCATTTCTACTTTCAGGAAGACCAGTGATTTGTAAAGGTTACTTGATTAAAGTAATAGTACCATCACTATTCAAATAAAAAGTATTGTTCAATAAGTAAAATTTCTAGGAAATTTAGCACATAAATGTGTTTTCAAAAATTCTACATGTAAATTGGTGCAGCCACATTGGAAAGCTATATGAAAGCTCCTCAGAAAGTTAAAACTAGAACTAACTACCTTATTATCTATCAATTCTACTTCTAGGTATCTATCCAAAAAATATGAAAACACTAATTCAAAAAAAGAAATATGCACTCATGTTAACCGCACTATTTACAATAGTCAAGAAATGGAAGCAGCCAATGTACCCATCAACAGATGACTGAATAAAGAATATGTATAGATACACAATGAAATACTATTCACCTATTTTTAAAAAGTTGAAATCCTGCCATTTGCAACCACATGAATAGAACAAGGGGAGTATGCTAAGTGAAAAAAGTCGGAAGGAGAAAAGCAAATATGATGATCTCATATGTAGAATATAAAGAAATAGAGCAAGAAAGAGTACAGAGCAAAATAAAAGGACCAAACAAAACAAAATCTAACCCTTGGGTACTGACAACACAGAGGTTACTGGAGGGGAGTGGGTGTTAGGTGGAAGCACAGGGTAGTTAGGGTCAAATGGACAGTGCTGGAAGACTATGAGAACTTTGATGATGGCTGTGGTGTGTTATGTATTCGATGAAGAGTTAACCTGTCTATCTAAAACTTTCATTGTGTTTTAAATCAGTTTTACCTCAATTTTTTTAAAAAAGATTTCCCCCAAAATTGCTATTTGTTTTATGCTTTTTTTTTTTTAAAAAAAAAAAAAAGGAAAGATACAGGCAGGAATGAAAGCAAGTAGGCAGGCAGGCAAGGAGAGAAAGGAGGAAGAAGCATTTTATTTTTCAGTTGTTCATCTTGGTGGTTCTCCCCAGCCCAAAACATGAACCTGGGTCCTTGAGATGTATGTGGAGCATCAGCCAAAGACAGCAGCTACTCCACCAGAGTGTACCTAATGTCATTCTTGGTAATATGAGTTAAAGAACTCATTACTTGAGAGTCACCTACAACTTATATCACTGATTACATCAAGATTTCTGTATACATACTTATGTATGAAGTTGATTTGATGGAAATTATGTTTTATTTTTATATCATAGATATATAGGAAATTCTTATGTTTACTAGAACTAAATTATTACATTTACTGAAAGGTGGGGTGGTTCCTTCCTAGAATACGTGCTTAATTTAACTAACACGACAATATACATCATTTTGAACTTTAGGCAAAAACCAAATTTGGCACCCTTATCAGCCTGACTCTAAATGGCCTGCCTACAACACAGGCTACTTTAACCATCCCAGTGCCAGAAATATCCATTAACCCCTACAGTGCCAGAGATAACCCCCATAATACTTAACTGGCAGACAGTGCTTCAGAGTGGCAGGGAATACTGATCCTGCTGCTCCTGTTTCCTCAAGGTGGGTGAGCAGTGGGAACAGCAGTATTGACTGCCCCTCCCCCACCAGCGACTGTCTCTAAAATGGGGCAAAATGGGCAGCTGCTTTGGGGCCTCCTCAACAGACTAGGCCCAGAGCAACTCCCTTTTTGCCCGCATTAAAGATGGCCCTGGTATATTAAAAAATGGGACAAAATTGACGTTTACATTAGAATGATGAGATAGGAAATACGAGGAAAACGATACATATGGTCAGCCTAACCTTGGGATATATATGGACTGTTGCCAGAGTATTAAACCACTAGGCCACCAACATTAGCTTCTTCTGATTCGGTTTCTGGCCTGTCCTAACCACACAGGAGGCCAGAAAATTAAAGCAGATAATCAGGGACCAGAGTTCCAAGAAAGCAAAGATTTTTATGAAAGCGGAAGTGGGGGTGGGGGAAAAGTGAGGAGAAGGTAGGATAGCCTTAGGTCAATCACTTCCAAAGTGTAGCCGACATGCTCCTGGATTTGAATCTCAGATCTGGGGAAAAACAACCAGTGTGAGCAACTAAATAAAAATAAAGTAAAATGCTTCTTCCTGCCTGCCTGCACCTTTCCTTTAAATAAAAAATGGAAGCGAATACACTCATTTGTGACTTCCAGATACATTGCCTACTGCAGAATAAATAGTGTCCAATACAAAGAGTTGCAGGAAATATGCTCATGGAAGAATTAGAATTCAGTTATAAGTCCTAAAGGGAGAAATAGGTGCAAAGTGTTCAGTGCATATGTTAAGGATATAAAGGAGAAATCTGTTTATCATGGAAAATGTCAACAGAGTGGAAAGATTTGAAAAGGAAAAAATGCAAGAAGTGGTAGAATATCAATAAAACATCAATAAACAGAAGAGACTTAGGAGTGTCCCTGTTTGAAAAACCTTCACTTGAAGGCAATCAAGATGGTGACCTGTAGGACATTTTGGATCTCCTGTCCACAGAACTAGAAATTACCTATTCTTCAGACACACATGCTGTGTAACCCCCAGGGGCTGCAGACACAGCAGCAGCCATCACCACCACGGGGTTAGACAAAAATGTCAGGGTTCAGAGCTTCATCCTGGATTCGGGACTCCCAGGCTCGGGGGGCAGGGGGAAGCAGTGAATTGGGTAGAACCACGGGAAGAACTGAACTTCCCAGGAGATTCTCTCCCAGCAGAGCCCACCCATCAGGACCAGGACACAAAGTACGGGGAAGGGGTCTTGGCACAGAGCAGAAGGAAGTGGTGGTGTGAGTAGAAGCTCCCCCAAAAGAAAATTACACAGGGCGCCGCCACAACTGGAAGGCAACTAGGGGAATTCCTCTCATGCTTTCACACTATATTGCTCCAGAGCCATATCCCCCACACAAACTCCAACCCTATAGGCTGAACTCTTGGGTCCCAATACAGGATCCATCTAAAAACATCAACAAATCCACCCAGTGGTGACACCACTCAAGAATTCCCCGTGTTCAAGCCAAGATACAGGTTCTCTGCTACAAATTGATACTCTACACAGTGTCATCACTGCAGGGAATTTTAACCCATAGAAACATATACAGAATGCCAAACAGAACAAAGACACAGAAATATCTGAGAAATGATGGCTCCAACTAAAACCCCAGGGGAAAATCTGAATGCAACCGAGATGTGTAAACTACCTGAGGATGAATTTAGGACAACAGTGATAAACATACTCATGGAAATCAGTAAAAAAAATATATAGAGAGAACAAAAAAAAGGAAGAAATGAAGGAAGATCCCAAAGAGATAAAGAACATGATAACTGAACTAAAGAATACAATGGAGGAACTCAAGAGTAGGATGGATGACCCTATAATAGAATCAGTGAACTAGAAGACAGGGCAGAGGAATGCACTTAAGAAAATCAGCAAAGAGAAAAAAGAGAGAAAAGAAATGAGGAAAATATTTGTGACCTATGGAATAACAACAAAAGGAACAATTCACATCACAGGAGCCCCAGAAGGAGAGGATAGAAAAACAAGGACAGAAATTGTGTTTGAAGAAATAATAGCTGAGAACTTCCCTCACCTGAAGAATGACGCAATCCTCCAGACCCAGGAAGCTCAAAGAGTCCCTAATAAAAGAAATCCGAGGAGACTATACCTAGACACATTGTCATCAAAATTTCAAAAGCACAAGATTTAAAAAAGAAGCTTAAAAGCAGCTATAGAAAAAGTCATATACAAAGGTGTCCGCTTAAGATTGTCAGCGGATTTCTCAACAGAAACTCTACAGGTCAGAAGAGAATGGCATAATATATTCAAAGTGCTGAAAGAAAAGGAATTCAACCTATAACATGCAAGATTATCATTCAGAACTTAAAGAATGATAAAAAGCTTTTTGGATAAGCAAAAGTTAAAGGAATTCATTGCCACAAAACCAGCTCTATAAAAAAATTTCTAAAGGATGCTCTATAAAGTATAAAGAAATCCCACTTAAAAGCAATAAGATAGCAAATAAAAAAGTGGGGAGGAAGAGAATAAAAATGTGGTTAGAATGAGTACAAGACCAATCTCCTTTCAAATAAAAATAGGAAATAGACACAGAATTTTTAAAGCCAACCTCAGGCTAACCTCCAAATACATCTCCAGAGAAAAAGCAAAGAAGAAAACAAAAAGGGAAACCAATCGTAAGTACATCCAACCCACCTAAGAAGAGAAAGAAAAAAACAAAGGCACTGTCATAAAATTACACAGAAGACAAATTATAAAATAACACTAGACAGCTACATATCAATAATCATTCTAAATGTTAAGGGACTGAACTCACCAGTCAAATGACACAGAATGGCCAAATGGATTAAAAAGCATAGCCCATGCTAAGTGAAATAAATCAAAAGAAGAAAGAACAGATGACCTCATTCATAGGTGGAACATGAATAGACAAAGGAACAGATAAAACAAAACCAACCCTTGTACACTTGTAACAAAACTGAGGTTACCAATAGGAAATGGGACCAGGTGCGGGGCAGGAGTTAGGGGAAGGAGGGGACAAATGGTGGTGGAGCTCACTGGCCAATGGTGAAGAAAACTTGGTGATTTGTTGGAGGGCAGGGTATGTTGATATATATCTGAGGAATGGGTAACCTATACATACGAGATTATTTTAATGTGTAGAATAAGTTTCTAATATTTCTGATGCATTCAGGAAACTCATCTGCTTTCAAAAGATAAACAAAGACTCAATCAGTGGTTAAAAGACAATCCTACTGTTGAATGGCAACCAACGTAAAAGCAGTAGCAGTTATACTTATATCAGATAAAATAGATGTTCAACTAAAAAGTATAACAAAAGGCAGAGATGGACATTATATAGTGATTAAATGGTCAGTATAATAAGAGGACATAATGCTTATTAAGATATGCACCAAATGAAGGAGCATCAAAATAAGTATGTATTACTAGAACTCATGAGAGACATTGTCAGTAACACAATAATAGTGAGAGATTTCAACACCCCACTCACAACAATGGACTGGTCAGTCAGCTAGAAAATTAACAGGAAAACAGCAGCTTTAGATGACCATTTGCATCAGTTAGGTCTAATAGACATATACCAAACACTTCAACCAACGACTGCAGATTTTACTTTCTTCTCAAGTGCACATGGAACTTTCTCAAAGATAGATCATTTTGGGACACAAAACATGTCTCAACAAATTTATAAGGATTAACATCATACCAAGCATATTCTCTAAACATAATGGCTTAAAACTAGAAATCAACCACAAAAAGAAAGCTCTAAGACTCCACATTAATCAGAGACTAAACAGTGACTCTTGGGTAAAAGAGGAAATCAAAGAGTAACTTAAAAAAATACTTAGAGATCAATGAGGATGAAGATACAAGCTACGAGAATCTGTGGGATGCAGCAAAAGCAGTAATAAGAGGGAAGTTCATTGTATTCCAGGCCCACCTCAAGAAACAAGAAAAATCACAGTCTAACCCTATATTTAAAGTAACTAAACAAAAACAAAGCCAAAAAATCACTAGAAAAAAAATAAAAATTCAAGCAAAAATAAACAAAATAGTAAAGAAAAAAGACAATCCAGAAGATCAATTAAACCAAAAATTCTTTGAAAAAACTTCACTTACACAGCTCTCCAATCAGCCACTGCCACAGTGCCATCATGGACACAAATTATGTGCAGTTCATTAAGCTAGCCAGGGTCACCAAAGTCCTGGGCAGTAAAGGCTCATAGGGACAGTGTACAGAGGTGTGTGTGGAGTCCAAGGATGGCATGTCCTGCTCCATCATACAAAATGTGAAAGGCCCAATGTACGAGGGCGATATGCACACCTTATTGGAGTTAGAATGAGAAAATCAGAGACTGCTCTGAACTTGGAGTTGTGTCCTGGGTGTCTGGATTGACCATCTGCCCGACAGAAATGATTGTATGTAAACAAAAACAACAGCAACAGACCTTCACTCCTACAAACCAAAGAATAGGTATAACTGAAGGAGGTCATGGGAGATCTAAAGCCACTCCCTAGTGTCCCATTGGCACTCTGCTAGTGGGAGGTCAGGAAGGGAGAAGGAAGCAAAAGTATGAGCAACTCAAAAGCCTTGACAAAAAGGGCTTGTGTTCTGAACAGTGACTGAAGATGATTAACAAGAATGACAAACATGGTAGAATTATCTGGCTTCACAGTTATATACTTGCTTTTGCTCAGGTAGCAGTCAGGTTCTAGTAGAACCTGATGAAGTCGACTTCTGATCTATAAACTTGGTAGGTCAGATGTGAACAGGCATTATTACAACAACAGTGCTTTAGCTGTAGGTATTCGACAATGTATATAAATCAAGTTTTCATTCTTTAACGTATTGGAATTAAGGCAGTCAATTTACCAGATTGCAGAAAGGTGATTTCAAATTGTTCAGTGGTGAAAAAGAAAAAAGGAAAGTGAGACTGTACTGCCAGAGTTCTTAATCTTGCTTTTTTGAAAAGTCTTTGCTTCTTTTTAAAGATAACACCATCTGTAAGAAGATGGAATCCTACCATTTGTGACAACATGTGTGAATTAGAGGGCATTGTACTAAGTGAAATAAGTCAGAAAGAGAAAAGCAAATACCAGGTGATCTAACTCCTCTGAAATATAAAGAAACAAAGCAATTGAGCAGGCAAAAACAAAACAAGACACAAAAACTAACCCTTGTACAGTAACAGCAGAAGTGAGGTTACTAGAGAGGAAGAGGGTTGAAGGCAGGAACAAAGGGTAGCAGGGAACTAATGGACAGTGGTGGAAGACTATTAGAAATTTGGTGGGAGGTGTGGTATGTTATCCTGCTTGATGAATATTGAATCTGCAGATACACAGCTTTTATTGTCTTGCAACTCAAAGGTACTTCAGTTACAAATAAAGTCAGGGTGCATCCTGTTGACCTAGCAGTGTAGTAGCAGTGAGAGCAGTGCCACATACATCCCAAGGACCTGGGTTCAAGACTCAGGGTGGGGGAAACAACTAAGATGAGCAAGTAGGTAAAGATTAATAAAGTGTTTCTTCCTCTTCTTCCCCTCTCTTCCTGCCTGCACTTTTCCTAAAAAAAAAAGAAAAGAAAAGAAAAGAAAAGAAAAGAAGGACAAGGCTGAAAAAAATGATAAAATTGCATGATATATTCTGTGATAGAATTTTTCACTGAGTTAATTTCAGTCTTAAGAAGTGTTTCCCCAAGTAAGTTTCAAGTAATATACTGAATACACTTCATATAATAGTAACTCAGGATTCACAATTATGTTGACCAATATTAATTAAAATATGTTGACCATGTTTTTAGATACTGGTTACAATATATAGAAGGAAATTGTCAATAAATATATCTGCTTAATATTGGTAGGTCACATTAGTAATTAATAGAAACAGAACTGTTATGAAAATACTATAGTAATACATGGCAGCTCTATCATGAAACTTGATCATATTCTGCCTTTTCCATAGACTTCCAAATGAGGCAAGTCATGATAAACGCTTCTTTATTAATGTACACAAAAGTATAAGATCCAAGATGTAAGAATGTTATAGGGAAGTAAACCAGGGCAGGATGGAAGGGCCAGTACTACAGAAAACCCACCTCTTGGGGTAGTTCATGTTCCAGTCATTATCCAAAACACCTACCACAGGAACAGATTTTGGCCCAGAGGTGAGCAAATTCCCTAAGCTGATACAGATGGACTGAGGGAAGGGTTTGGGAGAAAAATGCCCTTGTGGTTGCCATCTTGCTCGAATAAAGGAAGCCAGTTTCTGAAGATAAAGCCAACTTAAATAGAAGAGCAGACAGAGGCAGTCACAGGGAAATGAAACCAGAGTGTGATTGAGCTAAACCTAGAGACCTACTCATTTCTGGATTTCCATTTGTATGAGTCAGTAAAATTCCTCATTTTTAAAACCATTTGTGATAATTTTGATGCTAGTAGCATTCCTTTAAGCTTAAAGGAGTTCTTAATATGTGCAGGATCTTCACCACTTTTCTCTCATATTTGTTATAAATATTTTTCCTTGAGAATATAGTCTTTTAATCCTGTTTACCTATCAGACATTAAAATCTTTTTAAAGTTATAAACAAGTGTGATAGTAGTATTTAACTCTGAAGACAGATCATTGGAACAGAACATTTAATCCGGTGTATTCTGGTGGCAAAGGCTTTAAGCCTGTAGCTGATACAGTCCATGTATAAAGCCCAAGGATCCAGGTTTGCAACTCAGGCGTGGGGGAAAACCAAAATGAACAAATAAATAAAAAAATGCTCCTTCCTTTTCCCAATTCCTGCCTTCCTGCCTGTTCCCTTCCACGTAAAAAAAAGGCTAAAATAAGAAAATTAAATCTTTGCACAAAAAAGCTCTTTTAAGGCTTGATGCTAACAGTAAGAACCATATAGTAAAATATAGCTACACAAAAATTAAAATGTGTTCCATTTTTCTTGATTAACATTTTCCAGTTGTGAATTCTTTTCACACTGATAAAAAAAAGCATCAAATTGCATAAAGTAAATAGAGGTAAACTCACTCCATAAGTAACTACTTTTAGTAGTTTGTGTTGTATATTTTCAGACCTTCCTTAATACATACATATATATATATATATATATATATATATATATATATATATATATATACACACACACACACACATTGTATCTGTACCTAAATACATAACCTTTTCAAAATAAGAATCATTCATGGCATGCTCTGGTGGCTTAGTGAATACCTCCATTGGAGGCAGTCTGCATACATCCCAAGGACCTGGGTTCAAGATCTAGGGGGAAACAACCAAGGTGAACTAAATAAATGCTTCTTTCTCCTAAAAAAAGGTTATTCTGAAGGGTTTTTTTTGCATCTAGTCTTTTTTTCTAAGAATTTTTATAAAGGAAAGGTGAAGGTGGGAATGAAGGCAAATAGGCAGACAGATAGGGAGAGAAGGAGGGAGCACTTTATTTAGTTGCTCATTGCTGGTTGTTTCCCTGACCTCAGGGAAACCTGGGGATGAAACCTTGGGATGTATGTGGAATATACCTGGTTTAAACTGCTAGGCCACCACCAGGGCATGTCACATTTAGTCTTTTTTCTTCCACAGTATATCATGGACATCTTTCATTGTCTGCACATAGAGAGCTGCTGTACTCTGTCTAACATTTGCCTTTTCTATTCTGTTACATGAATGAACAGTAACGTATTTAATCAATCACTTATTAATGGATGTTTGGGATTATTCCTGTTCAAGAGAATGCATTGCTGAAAAAGTTATAATATATAAACATTTACTGTCATTAAGGTATCCTGTCAATTAAAAAAATACAGATAGCACATTTGCTAGAAATGGCATGCAATGTGATAATTACATGGGAAAATCAGGGGAAAAACATGTAGGACAATTCAAATGAAATATGAATGGCAAGTACATTTATGGAAATTTATTTGCATTTTCTAGTAATCGGAGAAAAATTAAGCAATGAGATATTGCCTTTATCCAGCACATCAGCCAACAGAGGGGAGGGAATTGCTGAAAAAAAAAAAAAAGTGGGGAAATGTTGGTTTTAGGGAAAAGGCAAGAAGGACAGGAAAGGAGAGATAAGCATTTTCATTTATTTAGTTGTTCACTTTAGTTGTTCCCCCCAGTCCTGGGCTATGAACCCTGGCCCTTGGGCTGTGCATGGACTGCTCCCCAGGCATGGGCTTAACATTTGAGCATTAACAGGACATGCCTACGCAATCATTTTTAGTTTAGTTCTCCTTTAGTAAAAGTTTAGTTAATTTTTAGTTTGATTCATTATAGGATTGTTCATTCCTATAATTAAAAATAACAAATATTCAACAATTAAATTGCAGGACATCAACGAGATGGACTGCTATGCATCACATAAGGAATGATATACTCAGGCATGCCTGGTAGTTGAGTAGTTAAGTCTGTCACCTCCAGCTGGTGTAGTCCACATATATTCCAGGGACCCAGGATTCCAGCAGGAGATGGGGGGAACAACTGAATAAAATACATGATGGTGAAGTGTTTTTCCTCTCTTTCTGCCTGTCTACCTGCTAGCCTTCATTCCTGCCTGAATCTTTCCTTTAAAAAAAAAAAAGATATAATTGAAATATATATTTATTTGGGAAAGTGCTGACTAAAAAAATAATATGAACTGAAGATTGCTCTTAAAATTAGTGACAATCCATGTACATACACATATATGTAGAAAAACACTGCTACTATAATTGCTAATAAGGTCATGGAGAATTTATTTTCTTCATTTGCTTAATTATAGTTTGACAAATATATGACAATCACCTAATAAAAGCTATGAAATATTTAAATGAAATGTACACTTTGGAGTAAGTTTAAAAAATAAGTCGATCTATTAGAAGTAGACTGTGAAGGAAACAAAAGCAAATAGAAAACAAAAGGATTATTATTAGTAAAGGAGGTTTCCTCTGTTTTTTAAAAACAGAATAGCAATGGCTCCATGTGGGTTTGGAGATTACTCTGTCAATATAAGGATGTGTCTTTGTGACTATTATCTCTTTATTCATAAGCCAAATGGAAAAAGAAGAAAGCAGACAGAAGAAACTGATAAGAACCTTTAACTGATCTTTGAGTTAGGGTAAGTAAGGAAACAAAACCTAAATTAACTCTTGAAGTAATTTTGTGTAGAAAGAGAATAGTCTGGACTCAATTAAGTCAGAAAAAAGCCTCACCGAGTTCATGTTACCAGAGGAATTTTGAGACTAAATTGGCCTGAAATGTAGAGAATTGTCTTGGCAAGAGACCTTTTATGAACTCAGGTCAGTTAGAAAGAAGCCTTCCTACTTGATCTGGGAATAAATCCAAAATGTGATAAATTTTGAAATGTGGTAAGAGCATTCTATTTAGCTTACATGTATGTTTTCAACAAAATCCTCCCTAATAGGGTTACCATCTAAAAATAATATTTAGCAGTAGCCCTAAATGCATTTTTGTATCAGGGAAGAAAAAATGAAAAGATATTAATCTACCTCATGGTTAACCACTTCTGCTCTTGAAGTCCACCTTGTGTAAATGACATGGTCCAGAGAACACCAAACATAATTCATAGCCATGAAACCCAAAGGAACAAATAATGACTAGAATGCTAAATTTGAAGCCTGCTACTACACTGGGAAACTATACCGAGAAAAGTGATGAAACACATGATTAATGGTATTTTTTAAAAAAGAAACTACGGACCCCAAATGGAGTCTTTTATGTCAAACCCCACCATGACTTTTATACCTAACCTAGTTGCAGTTTCTTCCTCTCCCAAAGTGGAATTTTAAGCCAATCAGTCTGGAATTTCCTGCTCAGTACTAGTTGGGTAATCTGCTGGGTCCACCTGCTGCCTACTTGCCCTCAGGGAAGGTAGCTTTGTCTGAACCGATCTTTCTTTTCTTGTCCCACCCTTTCTTACTATAAAAACTTTCCATTTTGTGCGACTCCTTGTAGCACCTTTCCACTTTCTAAATGGAATGCAACCTGATTCAGGAACCATTTAATAAAGCCAAATATATCTCTAAAGATGAATTTTGTTTCTTAACAGACTTAGTGGCAATGCTGGGTTCCGAAGCAAACTTGGAGGCACTCAGGAATACAAAGAAACATAGTAACAGCACTTAGGAATAAATACTGTCAGCTTCACTTTCTGAGTGGGTAAGTTCTTTGTTTGATTCCGCTCTTTGCTTTGAGCTCCCATTCAAACTGACCTTCCAGATTTAGTGGGTCAGCTTGGACCTAGCAGAAATTTCCATCCAGAACTCAAACCTCCTAGTCTTGGGTTTAGTCTAGAATTCTGCTTTGGAATCCACTTCGCAGTTCCAGTTCACACTCTCCATTTACTGAAGTTTGCTGATTTTTTTTCTATATTGGGAATTGCTGGTATGCCAGTCAGAGTTGGACTGAGTCCAACTTAGAAACCTCAGACGAGGTTTGGGTCATACTGGATCTGATTTGGGTGGGGCAGGGTCCAGCAGGAGAACTCAGATGAGTATTTAGTAAGGGTTAGTTGCTGATGAAGTTCTTGGGAGTCAATGAAGCTGGTACCCTGTCGTGAGCAGGGGAAGGAGTAAGTTCCCTTGAGCATAGAACGGAATTCACAAATCACTCAGAAGTCAGGTGTGTTTTTGAAATGCGCTCACAACTGTATTGCAGTCATACCAAGCAAGAACCATGGGTGTTTATTCTCACACTCAGGGACACATCTGGAGGATAAATGCCTTAAAGTATATCCACCTACAGTTGGAGGGGTCACTCACAGTGAATTGCAAAGTAAGCAAGATTGAAAGTCTGCATATGAGCTCAGCACCTCTGAATCTCAGTCATTCTAGTGGATACTGAAGGTATTTGTCTCACTAACAGATGAAATGATCAGGATCACACTCTGGAAACAACAACCAATGTTGTCACACTTAGGGTTTCAATCAGACAGAAGTCTTAGTATGGGCCCTTTGTCACCAGGCCAGGTTTTTGTGCTAGCCAAAGCAGCAGGTACCTGTCCAGGATTACTAACTTCCCTCATCTGTCTATGGCAGCTAGGAGTGACTGCACCTAAAGAGTGGGTTTCTGCCAGTGAGCCCATGTCCGTGACTCAGTCAGTGGCCCAGACTCTACCTCTTTGTTACCACTGTAGGTGTTAGGAAGCTAGCCAGATGGGAGCACTTGGTGAGGTACCCTCATAGACAAAGAGCAAATAGAGAGCAAAACCCTGTCCTTAGATGACCTCCCTCATTATAATGTCACTATAATAAATTTGACATTGTGGTTTGCCACCCTCCCCCGCCCCACCTTGTGGGTTTCCACTTAGGTTGTTGTGGAAAGGAACATGTGCGGGTAAGTTTGGTTGTCTAACTCCACCTATTAATCAACATAAAAGACAGGAGCAGAATCTGCCCCAGGGAAAGGCCTAAGGGAGGACAAGTGGGGCATATAAGGCCCAGGAAAGAGTACATGGGCTGTTGAATACACTCAGGCCAGCCTGTCCTCCCCTCTAGGAATATACTGTTACTTTAAATACACCTGCGACTAAACCCACTCTGGGCAGCCCATTCTCCTCTCTGAGGATGTACTGCTTTTTCTTGCAATAAATCTTTTGCAGTAAAACTTCTTTCACATATCTGTGCCTCCCTTGAATTATTTCCCACAGGGACACAAGGATCAAGGTGAGGTGATGGAAATCCAGTGCAGAGTACTAAGAATTGGGAGAATAAAACAAACCTAGTAACATCTTATCTTATCAACCTGGTAACATAGATTTTCAGGAATCCTGAGAGTGACTTCAGATGCCTATCTGAGCGTGGCTGGCTAAGGCTCCTCAATGCCATTTCCATTCCTTTTCTGGTCACCAGAGGAGAGTGGCAAGACCAGAGCTAACCATTGTACAATGTGATCCTCTATTCAGACTCCATTTTGCTCAGGTCTGAGCTCTACTTTGATGGGCTTTTTGTTTGTTTTTTGGTGGGGTTTTCTTGGCAAGCATGGGACACTTGAGGTGTATCTTTTTGGATTAGATGAGTGTGTCCTGTTCTGTCAACAGTAGCAGACATTCAGTGGTGCACGCTGTGTTCCCTTTCTAAACATCATGTGACCCTTACTGCTCTTAAACAGAGCAGGTTGTATCATGCTTTATAGTCGTATCACAGAACCTCATCAATCGTATCAGCCTCAAACAAAGTGGAGTAGGTTATACTGATTTGATTCTGTCCTACCTTCTTAGGTCTTAGTTTGGCTCTGGGAAACACAGAGGCCTAAGCTAAAGGAAATGAGATACTTTATGTCCAAAAAGTTGAGTGCACCACTTTATATTTAAGAACTATAGTTCTAAAATCTGCAGATATCTAGAAAAAAGGTAGGCTCTAACTGCAAATAGCCTAGAATTGCAATGGCTATTGTAGGGAACATTCCAATGAGACAAAATTATTTAATAAGTGTACTTGAAAATAAGAGTTCCCATATCATGGAAATATTTTTGCAAAAGGCTAATGTCACATTAAAGATATAAGAGGTACCTAAAACAAAGGGCAAAAGAGGGAGAGAGGGGATAACCTCTCACACTGTAGGATTTGCCACTAGCTAGTGATTTTGTATTTCTGTCCATCACAAACTTCTCCCTGATTGCCAGTGTTTTAGCTTCTCTGAAACAAATTGAACCCCTCTCTGTTGTTTCAGACTCCAGTCTTAGGAGGTCATTTGCTGTCTCTGATTAACAACCTCAAACATAAGGAATCTTGCCTCTTAGTTCTGTACAAAGAATGGAACATAAGGCAAGGATAATGAGACTAAAACCACCTATGTGAGCTCAGACTGTTAAATTTTATTGGCCACCATAGCTGTAACCTTCTCCTAACTCTTGAAAATATTACAGAATACGTTGCTACAGCTGCCCAACAAAAGCCATTAGAGTCTCCCACCAAAGTGGTTATAGCCCTTGATTTTCTTTTAGCTAAACTAGGAGGTGTCTGTCTTTTTACACTATTGCACCTGAATGAACTTTGGGGAAAATTGAAACTCAGTTGTGTAAGATCACTGAGCAAACCAGTTGGCTTAAAATGTTAACTCCTTCTGTTATGGCAGAGTCTCTAGATGGCAAGAAGACTGATAGCCAGGCACTGAAAGATAGAGAAAAAGGCACTTTATTGCAGGCACCAGTGCTGGTCCAGGAATATTGCTACCCAAAGCTGAGCAATGGGGGGGTTTAGGGGAGCTCCTTTCAAACTCTGAGGTAATGATTCTATCTCCTTAGCTACATGTGGTTTCTACTGGCAGCTCTTATCAGTTATGTACAGCTGCAGGGTAGGGAGAGGATGCTTGTTTGTCCTTAGTCAGGGATAACAGGGCACAGCTTCAGTCTCCGTAGCACAGAGCGTAGTAACAGCCTCGGCAGTACAGTAAAATTCCTGGCAGACTAGCTTTTGCGTTGGGTTCAGGGAAAAAGATCTACCTCATTCAGTAGAGTCTTTCTTGCTTTGGATCTGGGTGACCCTGACTCTGAAGTGTACTTCAAATATTGAGAATTATCTTGCATATAGTTATTATAATAATCTACATGGCATGTTATTAAAAGGGCTAAAACAGATTACCCAAAGTCTCTCAGAATTGATCTCTTGACCCAGGACAATGAAGGATGACCCTTGAGGCAAAGGAGAAGCTTCTGCTTTTCTCTTAAAGCTTATACCCCTCCCTTAATAAAAGAAGCCTTCATCATTCCCTAAGCCTCCACCCTACTCCTAATCAAGAAGTGGTCAAGGCATAACCTGGTGGCTCAGGTACTTAGCTGCTAGACTGGGGTGTGTATCCGACCCAGATAAATACATGCATATACACATACATACATACATGTGTTTCCTCCTCTTCCTTCCTAGAAGAATGTAGAAGGGGACATGAAACATATTTTTACTTTTGAAGTAAAGATCAAGTCACCTTGCCACGGTGGAGTCCTCCTTCTCTCTTCTTGACACTCTAGGCCCCCATTCTAATTTTCATTACAAGTATGTCTTTATTCTGCCCCAATCATCTTAGAATTAACCTCTGTGTAAATATTCCATACATATGTCATTATATTTGGGTTTTTCTGATATTAATGTCTGATATTAATTCGTTCATCCTGTGAAAAACTTCAGAGAAATGGGGTGAATTTTTACTTTGCTCCCATATTATATTCTCTCAAAAGCTTAAATATGTGTTTGCAGTTGCTAACCACAAAGCAAATGATCTCCCTAAGACTGAAAATCAGAGAAGAAATGAGGAGGATGACTAACCTAAAAAATGTGAACTTTAAATCATGACCTGAATTACTTGTGAATACTACACAAGAATCAGAAAAAAAAAACTGCAAGAACCTCAGAGTGCTATTGGCAGTGGCACCAATGCCTTGTATTTTGATCAAATATCTTAAGAGCCTGATCCAAAGGGAGAATTGATAAATAAGCAACTAACTCAATGTGGAGTCTTTTATGCCAAGCACCACCAAGACTTAATATCTTTATTTGCAGTTTCAATCTTTCCCAAAAGTGGAATTTTAAACCAATTAATTTAGAATTTCCTGGTTAGCACTAGTAGGGTAATCTATAGGATAAGACCCACTAGCTTTCCCCTAAGAAAATGTGACTTTGCCTAAAACAATCCTTCGTTTCTTATCCCACCATCTTTCCGAATTTATACACTTTCCATTTTGTATAACTCCTTCTAGTATTTTTCTCTTTGCTAGATGGAATACTGCCTGATTCATGAACCATTAAATAAATCCAATTAGCTTTCTATATTTATTAGGAGAAGTTTTGTTTTTAACAAAAAATAGCTTTTTCAAAGTTTCACTATTTTTAGATTATTAGCAATTGCTAGGTATAGCATACTGATAAAATTGGTAACCTCTTGCAAGCGTTCACACAATCTTTTCTTGCTGTGGATATCTCAACTAAAAATTCATTTTAGGACCTCTTCCTTAATATAATAAAAAACAAATGTAGGATGTACTAATGCATTTATTTAACATTATTTGCTAAATATCTATAATGACTGACTTAAACCATCACATACTATTGTGAAAAACAGGCATAAATGGAGTCATTTTAAAATAGGATCAGAGTTTTCCCTGGTAGAAAAACTACTTTGTCATGTGGGATGGGTCAAACAACAATTGTTTCAAGAAACTTTGTTGGAGAATTCAGCAGAAGAACAGATATACTGATTACAAAGACACTATAGATTTTGCCAGAAGATAGAATCAGTAACCAATTTTGTATAAGCAAGAATAGTTTAAGCTTATTAATACCAATTCTTTAACTGCTTACCTCATCTTCCCCTTCCCTTCCCACAAAAACAAACAAACAAAAAAACCCACAATTTTCACCCTTTCTCAGAGCATTTTAGGATTCTATCTAAAATTGCAGTTTTGCGTCTCCAAATAAAATCTTGATTCCTTCTCATTTGGGTTCTTTATTTTTAGATTAGCTATATATATAGATATCTATATATATATAAATGGAGAGAGAGCGAGAGAGAGTCATATATCAATGTTGGCTGCCTACTGAGGGATCAAGTGAGCTTATCTGCTCATCTACCATCCAAACTTGCCAAATCTGCACATGTAGGTGACTTTATCTTTTTAGCTATTGATGAGGGATGGCATAGGGAAAGGAAGGGAACCTTGAGAACAAGGAAGCAGGATTGCAGATGTGCAGTCAGCAGGATATTAACTGCTCAAGTCACAGGCATGCTAAAATAAGCCAGCACCATCCAGGTGGGCTAACACCTCCCAAACCACAGGCACGTTGGGGATGGATTTTCAGAAAAGACATTTCCTTAGCAACTCCTAGCAACTCCAGCACAAGTGGAAAATTCCTGGGTATGTAAGACCCTCAGCTTTACAATATTTCTAGTTTTACTACCCACAGAGATCTCTCTGTCTTTGTGCTTCTCCTAATAAACTTGCCACATGCTGTCATTGAGTATCTTCTTGAATTCTTTCTTGGAATGACTCCATGCCCCAGAACACATTGGTGCCCTATGCCCACTGACAAAAACTATCTTTAGAAAAACACACAGTAGCTTACTATTTGACACTAGTCTTCCTGTACTTTGTATTCTGAATCTTTGTATTATGTTGACCTTTTCAACTTTGACATGGATTTGTGAGCTTAGTTTTATTTAGACTCTGGTTTTAACTTACTTGGCTCCTCATAATTTGGATCCCATCCATGGGATGTTTTCACATTTTTATTCCAGCCTGGGCTTGTATCTCAACTCGTATTCCTGAATTCCAGTCCCCAGGCTTTACCCACACGTCTCATAAATTGAGATATTGTTTTCCTAAGTCTCAGAGACTAAAATCACAGGATAAATAGTGAGTTAAAATATTACCTTTCTTAGTCTCTAGATTATCTCTAGCTATGATCTAGAGGGTCTTCAGATAAAAATCTAAATTTGTTAATTTAGAAAACATTGTGCAAGAGTTATCTGGTTTGTACAGGTTTTCCCCCAAGGGGACAAGAAGAACCTGCTAGCCTAGTTGTCATCACTCAGTTAGAAAAGACATTCATCTGATAAACAGTTGAAGCCTATCTGTCTTTCATTTAATGCTCGTCACCTCATTTGCTCCCCAGATACAGACACTCTGCCTGCAGTTTTGTCCAGTTCATGAATAGTTTATAGTATAAACTAAGGTTACCTTGTATCTTAGCTGTGTTGTGTTATTTTGAAAGGGATGGAATGGGAGTTTGAAGCAGAAAAACAGGATTGACTTCAAAATGAAAATACTTTCATAGCACTGAAAGAATGGGGGGTTGCAACTGAAAAACTGGAAGAGGCAAATTAATTAACAAAAGAAATGGGCCTAAGTGAAAGAGCTGAATTAATTAATAAAAGGAGAAATGGGACAGCTAGGAAATGGGAAATCAACAAAATAGTTCCCCAATAACTGGCCTAAGGTTGGGGATTTTTCTTGTTACCTGCCTCCTCTTCCATCTTTCTTTCAAAAAAAGAAGGCCTGCTCTTACTGTTGAGTGTGCTATTTCTTTTTCTTTTTTTCTTCAATAAAACTTGTCTTACTCATTAATGCTTTGAGTGGTCCTGAAATGCCTTTTGGAGATTTAAGCTCAAGAGCCTAACAGGCAAGCTTGGTGAAGGAGGGACCTGGAAGATGAGAGAAGAAAATGGGTTAAGAATAGAGAGGTGACTAGCTCCTCTTGGGACCAGGCTTCCTTGGCACTTGGCCAAAAATAAGGCCAGACTGGGTGGCCCATTAAAGCTGAGGTCCACACTTGACATCCCCGCCCCTGTTCCTCTACCAGCATCCAGCACTTCTGGAGCAGAGTCCCATCTTGCCCCATGTCATTTTCACTGGTAAAACTCTTCTAATTTTGTCACCACAAGTCAGTCCAGGTGAGTTTATGTTTGTGAACATGTGAATGCATGTGATCAGGCATATGCTTACTTAAGAATTTGGGCAAATACTCATAAAATCTTATTGTAAGGCTATAAATTTGATAGCTTTTAATTATAGTGTTAAACTACTAACACTTATATCATGGGCATGTAGTTTAGACACTTAAAAACTGAATATCTGAATGCATTATTATAATGCTATTGTTTTTGAAATGAAAATACTTTGGTACAGTTTGAAAAAATCTTAATCCCAAACAAGTTTCCCACCCACATGCAACAGTACCTGAAAATTCACCATTAGGGACTCTTATGTTTTGAACTCATGCAAAGATGCATTTGCTCACATCTGTTTACAAACAAATTCATGGAAGGCAGAGGGGTTGGTGCAAGAAAGGATAGGCTTTTTTCTTCTATTTCAGAGGTTAATGAGCTAGGGAGAAAGGCAGATTCCTGTCCCCAACACCTTCTCAGGTATCTTGGGCAAAACTAAAGATTTTAACAGGGAAGCATTAGGAAGCGGGGCAGAGAGAGGTGTTGCATGCAAGATGGAAGGGGTTGCAAGAGTTCTACCTTCCTAAGATATTCATCATCCTTCTTCATTTCTGTTGGCACCTGCATCAGTGATAAGACTTATTAGACTACTGTGTCTGAAGAGAAAAATAAGTCATTTCAATTGCTTCTTAACTGGAAATTTTGACCTCTAAAGATACCTAATAAAATGCATGGTGTGTATTTGGGTGTATGTATGTGTATTTCAAAATAAGATCCCAAGGTCCAGAAATGGTAGACTCTCTGCTGGTTTATGAAAAATTCTATATGTCCCTTACACTGCACGTGTCACTGTTCCTTAGTAAAAAGCTACTGACTTTAGAAACCAGTAACCTGCCCCATTGCAAGGGAGCCTTTTACAAAGTTTTCCATTTTCACTGAAATCATTAACTTTTCCATTGTGATAACCATTTGTGGCTCCATTTTTGACCACCCCATTTCCTGGTCCCTCTAAAAATGTTTATGCCACTGTTGGAGGTAAGCTAGCAAGAGAGATTTTCTTGCTAAGTGGGCTGCCATCAGCCATTCCTTCCCCAAACTGCAGACTAGAATACAAAAAAAGTTAACTGCAACCTACTGATTTGTTGAAAACTGCTTTAGAAGATCTGTGGGAGAGGAGGCAGTCAAGATGGTGACACAGTAGGACATGTCGGGTCCCCTCTTCACAGAACAAGTAGTTATCATGTATTCTTTAGACACACATGACATGGAAGGACTGGCCTGGGGGCTGCAGACATAGTGGCAGCAATCACCACCACAAGGGTAGGTGAATGTGTCAGGCTTCAGAGCTCCATTTCAGATTAGTGATTCCCAACCTCAGGGGGAAAACTGCAGAGGAGGTGGAACTGCAGAAAGAACCAAACCTCCCAAGAGTTGCTCTGAGGGCAGTAGGGAACCCGCCCAGCAGGATGAGGTCACAGAGCGGGGATGGGAGGGAGAAGGTCTTGTCACAAGGCAGAAGGAACACAGTGCCCCGGTGATCTGAGCCAGAGCCCCAAAGGAAAATTACACTGGCCACCGCCGTAACTGGAAGGCAGCTAGGGGAATTCCCCTACCCTCAGCCATTCCCACCATATTACTCCAGAACGACAGAACCCATGAGTGGGAAATCCCACCTCCAGACTTCAAGCAAGAGAGTCCCAGAAGGAAGAAACCTTCAATGCTACCTACAGCACCACCCTGTGGATGGAAGTGAACTGCAGCCCAATTGCCGATTGTGGGCAAGTGACAAGGTGGTCTTTATGGTTCTGAGCTGGGACACCGAGAAGGTTCTGCATTCCCTACAGAAACTCCAATCCCGTAGGCTGAACTCTCAGGTCCCAAGGAAGGATCCACCTAAGAACATCAACAATTCCAACTAGTGGTGACACCACACAACTCAAGAATTCCCAGTGTTAAAACCAAGATCCGGTTTTCTCTGCTGCAAGTCAATACCTGATATAATACCATCACTGCAGGAAATTTAACCCACAGAAGTATAAGAAGAATGTCAAACAGAACAAAGATGCAGAGAAATCTAGGCAGAATGAGGGATCCAATTAAAACCCCAGGGGGGGAATCTGAATGCAACAGACATGTGCAAACTACCTGAGTATGAATTTAGGGCAACAGTGATAAACATACTCTTGGAAATCACGAAAACAATAGAGGAAATCACGAATAACAAAAAGAGAAGCAAGATGTCAAAGAAATGAAGAACATAATAGCTAAATAACTCAATAGAGGGAATCAAGAGTAGGGTAGATGAAGCCTCCAATGGAATCAGTAAGCCAGAGGACAGGGCAGGGGAATGTACTCAGGCAGACCAGCAAAGAGAAAAAAAAAAATGAAAAAAACGAAGAAAGCATTCACTACCTATGGGATAACATCAAAAAGAACAACATTTACATCATAAGAGTCCCAGAAGGAGAGGGCAGAGAAAAAGGGCAGAAACTGTATTTGAAGAAGTAATAGCTGAGTACTTCCCTAACCTGACCCAGGAAGCTCAAAGAGTTCCAAACAAAAGAAACCCAAACAGACCTATACCTAGACACATTGTCATCAAAATGTCAAAAATACAAGAAAAAGAAAGAAGCTTAAAAGCAACTAGAGAAAAACCAGTACATACAAATTGTCATACAATTGTCAGCAGATTTGTCAGCTGAAACTCTAGAGGCCAGAAGGGAATGACATTATATATTCAAAGTGTTGAAAGAAAAGGATTTTCAACATAGTGAGATTATCATTCAGAACTTAAGGAATGATTAAAAAGCTTTTCAGATAAGCAAAAGTTAAAGGAATGCATCACCACAAAACCAGCTCTACAAAAATACTAACATGCTCTATGAAGTGTAAAGAAAGTCCACTTAAAAATACTAAGCCAGGAAATTTATAAAGTGGGGAGGAGGAGAGGAGCATAAAAATATGGATGATTAGAATGGGTGCAAGACTAATCTGCTTTCAAATGAAAATGGGAAATGAACATAGAATTTTTAATGCCAACCTCAGGGTAAGCTCAAAATACATCTCCAGAGAAAAAGTAAAGACAAAAACAAAAAGGGAAACCAATCAAAGCATAACTATATCCAGCCCACCTAAGAAGAGAAAGAGAGTAATAATGGTCTTCAGAACTCTTGTGAGTTGTAAAATACTCATAGACTGAGTTGCAATTTCAACATCTTAAAATGAATATAGTATTGTAAGCAATACGAATCGTTAAATTATTGTTTATAATACATTAAAAAAATGAGATCTTTGAACTTTATTCTTGGGCAGGCTCTCTCCCATGTATGGCCCTCCTTCTCCTCTTTCTCCACTCCCCTTCCTTCCAATAAAGCCATTGTCCAAGGCGTGATCTGGTTTTAGCTAATCTCTCTATGAAGTGCCAAAAACCCCCACAGAATGGGGTCCCCTGCAGGCCCTCTGGCCTGTTAGAATTAAACCATTTTGTAGTCAAGTTTAAATGACTGACATTCATGAATTGTCATATTAATAAGCATCATATGATCTACTCACATCAGATATATATCCTTTTCAGTGTCAGGTAAAGTCATCTGTGATTTCATGGGACTCCAGGAATTGAAGTAGGGTAGGTTCCTCTAAAGTAATTTAATTGTCTATTCTATTTTCAGGTATATTCGTAGAGAATTAACTTGTCTTCCGTTCACTTATTCATTCTTACATTTACTTGATTATTTCCTGAAAAATGTGCTAGATATATGCTACATTTGTCTAGGGATATTGTGGTGAACAAACCATCCATGGGTTCTCCCTTCACAGAGCTTACAGTCTCTTGTGTTCTTGTCATACCACACAAAGACAAATCATTTCTGTGACTCCCTCTCCCCATAAGAGAAACTTGCACTAGAGAAGGTCAGATAAATATTGCCTAATTCTGTGAAAAGACCATATGAAAATGAACTAATTCAAATCATGCTGCTCACCCCAGGAGAGAAGACTTTCTGAATATGCCCCAAGGCTCCTGTAACATTAACATTTTAAGTCACCCTTTTGCTTGGCTCTTTAATATTTAATGCCAAAGGCCTGAACACAAACCTCTTTTGTAACAAGTAGGTGAAAACCAGACCCACCTCCTCAAGGGCCATTGTAAGGAGCCCACCTAAAACCATAACAGTGGGCAGTCTGCACAGAGAATCTGTCTGGCTGTACCGTTTCCATTCCTTATATTTAATTAATAAATGATTAAATTTCAAAATTTCAGGAATTATTTTGTTGCCAGATCCAGATCTGCCATCCACCACCCTGAAAGCTAATATAGAGAGGCTGAATGTTGGTGGAAGAGAGAGAGGTTCATTATTGAAAGTGGGAGACCTGCTCTGTCTGAGTCCGCTTCCCAGACTGAAGGGGATACAGAAGTTATGTAAAGAAAGTATACACACAGTGTGCAATGTGGGGAAAGAGAAGTATTTGGGGAATTCCACACCAGCTTCTTGAAATCTTTGTAAAGCTAGTGTTCCAGGTGCACCCACGTTGTAATGGGCCATCACCAGGGATCTTACTAAAATGCAGATTGTAGTTCAGTGAGTGGGGGTTGGACCAGCGCGTCTGCATTTCTAATAAACACAGGTGCTCCCACACCTGTGCTTCTGGTCCACGTTAGACCATGGCTTCAGTAGATCTGCCAAGGTTCTCACGCAGGTGTTTTGGTGTGAGGGCTGCCATGTCCCACATTTAATAGAGTCTCCCTCCATCTAGTCAGGACTTTAGCCAGCATAATCTCTGCTCCACCTACTCCCTAGTTCTTTTGGGGGTTTCTTCTGAGGAATTTAGTGTTTGCCTTCCTACAGTTGCCTGACAAGCAGCCAGTTCTCTTAGCAGAAATCCCTTGTTCCACTTCTCCTAGAGGTGCTGTCCTGCCTCCCTCTTCCTGAGATACTAGTAGTCAGATCTTTTTTTGTATTTAGGAATCATTAACTACCTTATCTAAGAGATAAGAAAGATCAATTAAAATCAACTGTGCTTTGTTCAGACTTGTTTCTTAACTTTGATGTAGCCTTTCCTCTACTTTCTATTTTCATCCAAAGTTTGCTGTTTCTAAGTTTTGGGAAGGTGATTATAGCTCAAGGCTTGTTTTGATCTTGGTTAGAATATTTCAAGTCCTGGAGTGATAGATAAACATTTCAGAAGCCATACTTATTACCCATTGTTTTAGCTGTTTGGGGCCACATAAATTATGGACTGAGAATAAGAGAAGACTTTCAGGGAGTTTTGATTCAACCCTTTGATCTGACTGGAAACTGGCCAATGGAGTTTCTGTACCTTCCCAAAGACTACAAAATTGTAATGCTGCGTCCCCACATGATTTAAACTGTGCCCTATGGGACACTAAGTAGCTACGTAGATCTGGATGCACTGAGTTATTTTGGTTTGCAGGAGTGGAAACAGTACCTAACCAAAAGAGCCCCATTATAACACTTTCATTTGTTTCACATATTGAAGTTCCAACTTACTTTACTTGAAATTTTATATCCACAGAAAGAAAATTAAACCGTTTTGTTTCACCATGCTGCCTCTAAATCAATCCTAATTTCACAAAGTTTTATATATTTATAAAATTTGTAAAATATAGGCACGCTTTGATGGAGTAGTGATTGGGTCAATTGCCTCTACAAATATAGATAGATAGGTAGATAGACAGATAGATAGAAGATAGATAGGTAGGTAGATAGATAGATAGATAGATTGCTTTGTACTTGTTTGTCTTTACAGAGGAGGTGACATGCTTACTTTTGCAGCATTAGTGAATTGTGGATGAAGCCTCACCAGTCAGCCAAAACAAAGATGTTGAAGTCATCTTGGACTGTGGTTTCTCATATAAGATATGTCCTCAAAAAATTGTTTTTTTTTATGATAAAGACACAGAGTATTCAAATGCTACTGTGTAGTATTATTTACCAAGTTTTATTGTTAATGTCCTTCTGAACCTCTATGTATCATTCAAGATCAAGGACCTTGCCAAAGTTTTCTTTGTTCTCCAGTACCTAATACAGTGCCTGGTAACTGCTCAATATATTTTTAAAATAAATGAGTGGAAAGAATGAATGGAATATAGTGACATTACCTGAGACAAATGGAGATCCTGGAACATAGGAACCAGGAACCAAGGTAGTCTCTCAAAAAAAACAATGAGATATCTCACATCTGTGAGAATGGCAGTTATTCAAAAGACGGGGAACAGCAAGTGCTGGTGAGGATTCAGGGGACTATAAATGGTGCAGCCATTATGGAAAGCAGTATAGAGATTCCTCAGCATGAAAATGGAAATTCCATATGATTCAGTTATTCCACTTCTGGGTATTTACCAAAAAAAAACCAAAAAACCAAAAACAAACCAGTAACACTGATTCACAGAGATAATATGCATTCCCATGTTCATTGTAGCATTATTTACAGTTGCCAAGAGGTGAAAATTACCTAAATGCTCATTGGCAGATGAGTGGATAAAGATATTTTGCCATGTATAATGCATTCTTTTTGCCCAAATTTGTGAAGGAAAAATAAGGATGCATATTATACATCAGTAGTACTAATTTTGTATCTATATAAATGTTTTTAATTCTTTTATTTATGCTTTTATTGATGCTTATGAGTTAAAAGTGTAACTGTAGAAATCGCTAACATTATCTATATTCAAAATAATACCCTGGAATACAATCATTGATTTTTAAAAACAAAACAGATATCTAAATATAAACAAATAAAAATTTGAATTAAAAAATTAGGTATACCCTGGTGGCCTAGTGCATTAAATCAGGCACAGTCCACATGCATTCCAAGGCCCCCTGTTCAAGATTCAAGGCCAGAGAGACAGCAATGATTAACAACTAAATAAAATAAATGAAGTTATTCTGTATCCTCTCCCTGCCTACTTGCCTGCCTACTTGCCTTCATTCCTGCCTGGACCTTTCCTTTAAAAAAAAAAGAAAGAAAAATGTAATTAAAAGATTTTTTTCCCTGAAAGTTTGGGCCAAAAATATGGGTGTGCATTAAATATAGGAGTGCATTATACACAGCAAAATACAGTGCATGGAATAGTATACAGCTATAAAAAGCTGAAATTTGCAGCAACATGGATGTACCTAGAGGGAATTATGCTTAGTGAAAGAAGCCAGAAGGAGGAAGACAGACACCATGTGATTTCACTTATATGTGACATAGAGAGAAACTCAGCAAACATGAATTAAATAAAACAAAAACTTTCAATCTCTAGGACAAATTAATAGTTACCAAAGGGGAAGTGGGAAGAAGATGGGTAAATGAGGTTAAAGGGGTTAATTATTAGGTGAATGCTAGAATTGAACTGTTAAGTGATAAACTTAATGTTTTATATATAGACATTGATTTACAATTATGTACCCCTTAACTCTGTATAATGTTATAATGCAATATTATTTCAATAAAATTAAATATATAAACATATAATATAATATATAAATATAAATTAAATAAAACCAAGAAAACCTCAGCAAACAAGGACAATTAAATAAACAACTGTATTTTCCCAAAGAGATGAAAGTCAAAATATAATGGTGACTGCGCCCTGGTGGAGTAGTGGTAAAATCTGCAGCCTCAGGCTAGTGTAGATCACATGCATTCCCAAGGACTCTTGTTTGCAGCCTAGGTCTGAAAATAATGGCCAAGATGAACAACTAAATAAAATGAATAAAATACTCCTCCGCCTCTGTCTTCCTGTTTGCCTGCCTACTTGGCCTGCATTCCTGCCTGCACCTTTCCTTTAACCAACCAGAACCATAATGGTGATATAAACTTCTTTGGTTAGCCCATCAAAACTTGAAAAATTCGTTATATCACACAGACAAGCTGGACACTGGTGGATACGTGAGAGGGGGCACCTGGGGAACTTCAGTTTTGTCCTTCCCTTTCCCCCTACCCTTAGAAGCTACTAAAGCACCTCTGAAAAATCTTAGAGCATTTCCTTGAAAGCCAGTGATACAGTATATCATAGCCCTGGGGCCCTTCAAGCTCCCTGAATCTGACATTTGGCTCATCTTAATCTTATGTTGAACATCCTGGAGTCTCTGGTAGACAGGAGTGATAGGAAGTGGGTCAGATAGGTGGGTAACTTTCAGTCAACAGATGGGTGGAGGAAGTTTCTAGCCTAAGAAAAGGAGCAGGGCCAGATTTTGACAAGACTACCCTAGAAACCAAAATGGTAATTTATGAAAAGGAAGCAGTATCAGCACAAGGAGAACACAGAAGCAAGAGGAGTAAAGCAGAAAAGGTCACTTGCAAGTGAGGAACCAATTGACTTTCTAAACAATGTTATCATTACTGCCAATTCTGGTGGAAAGTGCTCTTATTGTTTCTGACACTTGTACATGTGACTAATCTGCTTCTAATAATGTCCACTAAGGGCACATAGAGAAATGCATGCAAAAATATATACAAGTAAAAATAAATAGATACCTACAAAGATATTCAATGTGATGCACCCCGATGTCCTGGAGGATAAGACCAGGAGAGGTACTCTGCATACACCCCAAGGCCCCAGGTTCAAGACCTGGGCTAGGCAGAACAACCAGGATGCACAACTAAATACAATAAATGTTTTTTTTCTTCCTCTTTCTTCCTACTTGCCTGCCTACTTACCTTCATTTCTACTTGTACCTTTCCTTAAAAAATAAAAATAAAAAAGATATTCATTGCCCTTTTATAATAATAAATGTTCTCCAGAGGAATCCATACTTGAGCTGAACCTTAGAGAGTGAGTAGGAGTTAACCAAGCCTATTGGGCAAGAAGAGGAGAAGGTATTCCAGTTAGAGGGGACAGTATTTACTAACGTGTAGAAGCGTGACAGAGGAGTCTGCTATGTCAGAGAAATCTAAGAAGCTGGGAATACTGGAGCAAAGATACACTGAATGTGAAGAAGATGGTGTTGGAAGGCAGGAAAAGGTCAGAGGCAGACCAAAATTATTCTCATTTAAAAAATCACATTCATTGTACTCTTTGAATTAAAAAAAACATTATTTTGCTTGGCATTTTTATGCAGAGAAAAAAGGAATCTAACCTTGAATGCAGGAAATTAAAAACGAGACGTAGTGAGCTATCCTTGAGTTTAAATGTTATTTGAAACAATAAAATAAGGAAGATTAGCAAGTCATGCTACTTTGATGTCAGATGAAATCATCGTTCTGTATAATACATCAATCAAAGTTCAAGAATTGGTTATCTTTATAAAAATATTGTTTTCCTCTTTTTGAGGTCATAACAGTCCCAGAATGATTTGGGGAGTAAGTTTTATTTCTCATGCAAAAAGTTTCATTTTTAACCAAGTTGTTATAAAACCAAGTTGGTGTTTGATAATGCATTTATGTCCATTTGCACAATAAAAGTTGCTCCAAATTGACCACCTCAACTCAGTCATTACCTGCCGTTATTGCCAAATACCTGTTCTTAAACTCCTCCTACTGTTCTGTTTTGCCACCACATTCTGCATCTTTTTGCTACTTCTGCTAAATAATAATCTCAAAGAAAGCTTTTTGCCCCATCACCTCACTAATAATTGACCACAAAACCAAGTTGAAAACAAAGTACCTGCCATCGTATCATTTATTGCATCAGCAAACACTGGGTCTGTGACCATAATTGCTCACAGGTAGAAGGTTATCAGATTCCATTGGCAAACTGAAACAGTTTCAACTTAAAATATTGCTTTGTAGACCTCAAATATTTAAGAGTCTCCCAGGAATGTACTTGGTTCCGAAGTAACAATTCATGGTAGAAGAACCAGTCTCACAACTTGAAATTTCAAGATTATGGAATCTTTTAAAAAATAAATGCTAGCAGGCAGACAGAGAGAAGAAGCATTTTATTTCCATTTTAATTGTTCACACTGCTTGTCCCCCACCCCCACCCCTCCAGATACAGAACTCCAACCCAGGGGTATGTGACCTGTGACCTTTGGAGGAGATTGACCCAACCACCACTCCACCAGCACACACCAAGATTATAGACTTTTTATTTTTTCAAAGGCAAGGTGCAAGCAGGAATAAGGACAAGTAGGCAGGCAGTAAGAGAGAAGAAGAAGCATTTTGTTTATTTAGTTAGTAATTTGTTTTTATATAGTTGTTCATACTGGTTGCTTCACCCCAGACTCAGGACTCAAACCCAGGGGTATGTGGCTTTCTCTTTTGGAGGCTCTGGACCTACTGCTACTCCATCAGGGTGTGTCCTTACAGAATTTTTTAAATCCACGTTAGTGTGCATTTCAGAAATTATCTTACACAGTTTCTTCAGGATGAAGCAATTGAAGCTGAATTAGATAACATCGGACTTTGTGACCTTAGGCAATCTATTTATGTTCTCTTTACCTTTTCTTATGTATTAAATAGATTTTAGCAGTAACTGTAAGTCACTGGGTTGTCAGGAATAAATGAGATAATGCAATTGAAGAAATTAGAGCAGGACTTAACCCAAATAAATCGTTCAAAATATGTTTGTTGTATGGCTGTGGATACAACCATGAATAAGGGGTCTTGAATCAGTTATTAATTTGCAGTGAACTCAGAAAATTCCTTCATATCGCTGGGTCTTAGTTTTACTGATTTGTGAAATAAGATGGGACTAAGCAGTTCAGGTTGTGCTACGAATTCCTAGGCCTTCCCTGAAAAACTGAGGAGACCAGCTAGCAGGTATTGAACACCCACCCTCTTTGCCTTACTTTTTATATTTTTGCGGGAATGAGAATTCTACTTAAAAATAACTATGAAAGGAGATAATTCTTAAGGTTCATTCAATTCGAGATTCTATGTGTTTGCCATGATCACAAGGCAGTATCCCTCTGTTATTCTGCTTTCAACATAAAGACAAGAGTTTTAAAGTTTTAAGGATAAGATCAACTTATGACTATAGGCATCTAGCCAGGACAGAACTCTTAGTCTCCTGACAGTAAGGAAGAGATAGAATCTCTGGAGGTTAATGGAAGGAGATTTTTTCCTGTGATTAATGCTCAGTAATGGTTGTGGGACATAGTTTAGTCTTGCTTATGGGAAAAGGGATCTGCATTTTTGCTTGTTTTTTGAATTATTCATGGCATACATATGCTTTTGGACATTGCTGATGACTATATCTAGTCGATTAGTATCACATTTATTACCCAATCTTCTTTTTGGTAACTTAGGTTTCAAGTTTGCTAAACTATCATTTATTGAGAAAGATGACCTTAAGGAGAGATTTAATCAACACATCTACTTGAATATGTACTTTTAAAGGCTGTAAAGAAGTTACTGCCGTACTATTGAAACATCCAGGTTTTGGTTTATATATTTTAGAAACAGTTCTTTTATATATAATTCTAATTTTTAGTGAGCACACCCTAGTTCCAAAGTTCTTATCATAAAGAGTTATGATAAATCAAAATATTAAATGAGCAAAATTTATTGGCACACAATATGTTTTGTTATATTTTTTGTTGGGTTCTTACAGTAGTGTTTTCTTTCCTCTGCTTTTCAGACTTTCCCAGGATAAGGTATGTTTAGATTTACAAGTACTATATCAGATTCTAGTGTAAATTCTATATTGCTCTTTCTTTTTAAGAGAGGAAGGAAAGGAGAAGAGGAAGAAGCATTTCCTTTTAAAAGAAGAAAGAAGCAAAAGGAGCACTTTTACTGATTCGTTTGTTTATTTTTGGTTGGCTCCCCTTTCCAGCCTCTCCCCTCACAGCCCCAGGTATCAAATGTGAGCCAGTGGGGGTGGGGCCTTGGACTTTATATGGTCTCTGCCCCTAGGTCCTGGCCACTGACTTAATGCCTGAGCCACCAGGGCACATGCATACACTATTTTTCTATCTTGCCTTTTCAATTGTCTCTGGTTTACAGTTTCCACTATATAAAATAGCTTTAGGACATCATTGACATACGTCAGATAGGAGATGTAACCCTAATAGGTATACAACTTTTTTACTATGTAAATTTAATTCTCAAAAGTAGAACAAATTAGTTCAGACTCTTGTTACAAGGGTTTCAGTCCACATAACAGAACCAAATGTAAATTAAGTAACATGCTTCTGTATTTTCATGAAGATTTTATTAATACTTTTCATACTAATTTTTTTTAAGAGGAAAGAAGCAGGCAGAAATGAAGGTAAGTAGGCAGGCAGGCAGTCAGAGAGAGAAAGAAGAAAGGAGCATTTCCATTTATTTTTCAGTTGTTCTTTTTGGTTTTTCACACATACACCCTAGACCATGAGCCCAAGTCTTGGGTTTTCTGTGGACTCCCCTGCTGTAGATTCAGTACCAGGGTGTACCAGATCATTCTTCCATAGGAATTTTTTTCCATATGGTAGAAAATACTGTATATGGAATGAAAAGTAAATCTTTCTCCTAGACATAACTCTGTCTCTTGGTTCCCCTATCAGAAGAGGCCCATCAGTAGCAGTTTCTAATGTATGCTTTCAGAGATATGTAAGACATTTTTCTGATATAAAAAAGCAAAAGTTCGATACCCGTTATTTTATTTGATCCTTAAAAATTCCTGTAGAGTGGGCAGAAAAGTTCCTCCCTGATCACAGAAGTGAAAATGGAGGCTCAGAGAAAGGACTCAATCATTATAACTCTGTTCTGTAACTATTAAGTGCATCATAATCAAATTTGTATGAAGCACATTGGGCTGATGGGTGGAGACAGGATTCCAAGTCCAAATGCATTACATCTTGAAGTTGTTTCTATTCCTTTGAGTGGTTCTTAAATCCTTCAGTTTAAAAGAATGAATGTTTTAAAATCCAAGGAGGCTTTCTAATAATTTAAACTTGTTTAATAGAGAAACCTTAACTCACAGCATGTAATAGTCTCAACAACTTTCAGCAACAGCTCAGGATAATAGAGAACAGTAAAGGTTGGCTTTTCTATGGAATTTGTCTGCCTAGGCATCTAGGTTTTCATTTTAAAGTCTTCTTGGGAAACCCCAACTGTTACAAGGAAGTATTGCTTTTGGTCTAATGTTTATCTGACTAGTGTACTCCACCCTTAAATGATCTTAGTGACTAATAGGACTGACTGGCTCCAGTTCTCACTTACCAGATGTGATTTCCACTTACCAGCTTGTTTTTTGTGCCATCTGCAAATTTGCAGACATAGACAAAAATAAATGAAATAACTCCTTAAAAGAAATGAGAATCAGCAACAATGTAGTTGATCTTTAATTTTTAAAGTGCCTTGCACAATGGCATCACCTAAGAGTCATATGGTCGTCTGGTCAGACTGTTGTTCTCTTCCCTGACAGTTCTGTTCCCCACCCCTGCTGTCCACAGTGACTCAGAAGGCAGCTGCAAAGAACAGGAAGGCTTGAAATGCATGTGACAAGACATCAGCCATCACCAGGGCTAACAAAGCAGGTGAGCTAGCTCCCCTGCTTTTTTTCAACTTCATGTTGCATTTCGAGGATTTTTTTCCTGCTCTCCTCCTTACACTGCTCTGAATTTTCTCTTTGACCTAATTTCATCAGTGGGAAAAAAATACTATCTGGAAGGCTTGGAAGGGCCTGCTGAGATTTTGTCTGGGCCTGCCTCACTAAAGAAGGCCAGCAAACTGTGCACCAAGAATGGAAAAAATGTGTGTGTGCTTCAGAGATGACTGAACACAGTCTTTCCAAAATGAATCAATTCCTCCTAGCCGGAAATGATTTTCACTAGCTGGGAAAATGAAACTCAATATTCAGTAGCCAACCTTTAGATTTCAAGAGACCACACATCCTCAGAGAGTGGAGTTTTTCTTCACCAGGCTTAAGTCACTGTTTCCCAAATTATGGTTTGAAGGTCACCCATATTTTTGTCTCGTCAAGATTAAGGAATTATTACCTCTAGAAGAGGATCCAGGAATCTGTGATTTTAACAAACGCTATAACACATTTTATGCATTAAACTGACTTGCTCAATTAGATCAGAGTTCCTAAGCTTTCACTGACAACACAGTTCAAAGGAGCAGTCCTGGGAAAAAGGAGGGGTTTTGTTGATGGCTTCTGTGAAGTCATTTCTTTATTGCTCTCAGTCTCCTCAAAATCACTGTTTCTAATAGTTTTTTGTTTTTTGTTTTTTTGTTTTTTTTAAAGAAATTATGTAAGTAGAAATGAAGGCCAGAAAGCACACAGGAAGAAAGAGGAGGAAGAAGTTTTTTGTTTTTGTTTTTGTTTTTGTTTTTGTTTTTTAATTTAGTTCCCCCCAGACCTGGTATGCAGTCCCCGGTCCTTGGGATGTATGTGAGCTGTGCTTCTCTGGAGGAAGCTGACCTAACTGCTACTCTTCCAGGGCACACCGTTTTTTCTGATATTGTTGCATAAAACATTTCCTTAGAAGGAAAAAGGAGAAAGAGTAGGAAGCAGGTAAGGAAATAGCCATGTCCTCTCTTGAGTTCCCTGAACCATGCTAGGAAAATGAGACATCACATTGTCCATGCGACCAGACAGAAGGCAGGTGGGGCCAGGTGGCCGATGCTGTACCACCCCTGCTTTATCACAGTTATACCCACCTTTGCAAGAAGAAGGATTCAATTTCCAAATCTTAAATCCTTTGTAATACTGTTTTCTCTAATAAAACCACTTAGCCTACTACAAAAAACAATCACAAATGCCTTAAAATAGACATTTCTAAAAGAACTGGTTTTAGAAAACAAAAGATCAGAATGCTTAAGGATTATCCACAAAACTTGTTTTTTAAAAAATGCAAATACCCCCTTTTCCTTATTGTAATTAAGTTTGATGTGGACTCAGGGAACCAGTGTTTGTTAAAGCACCTAAAGTGATTCCAATGAAACTCGATGGGGTTGGGGGTGGGAACTTTAGAACACCATTTGTTTAACATTCTGGAGCCTGGAGCAAAAGATATTTGAAATGTCTATAACAGGAGATTTAAGAGCTAGAGCAGCAGTTTTCAAGGTGTGGTCTATGAACCCAAAGGATTTCTGAGAATTTTCAGGTGTGACTGCAAGATAAAAAAATTTTTTTCATATAATATATAACTTTAATTTATCTTTTTTATGTACTGGCGTTTGCAGTCATTAGCCAAAATCAATGTTGGGTAACATTTATAGCCTGGGCAACTTGGACAGTGGTATATTTACTTAGATACAAAGCATGGAAAGAATAGCCTCATCTATGAAATGAGAACATAGAACCTTTATTATAGGATTGCTGTGAGGATTAAAGGATATAATGAGTGTTAAATACAGGAATAGCATGATACATTGTAAGCACTCATTAAATATCAACTGTGTTTTATAATTTGGTGCCTGTACTTTCTCTTTGAAGCACTTGTCACAGTTGTTAGCATATAGTTATCATCTCCATGAATTTGAGTCTAGATTTCTACAGTATCACTAGCACATAGTAAATGCGCTATACGTACTTCTTTGATGAATTAATAATTATACCTCCCAAAGTTGTGGTTTGTACTGTTGCAAATTCCTTTCTATCTTTAAGCTGCCACTGATTTTGGAGAAGGGTGTTCACTGTGACATTTTCTGCTTTGTACAGTGTTGTGGCCCTCAAAACCCCATGATGTTGCACACACACACATGCACACACACACAAGTTAGATGTTTGGGTGCCGGCTAATTAAATGATGGGGATTGAGTCTCACCCCAACTTTGCCTGTTGTCAGATTCTAAGCAAAGAAGAAACTAGGGAAAAAAATTAGTAGGTTACAGAGGTCAAAGTTTTAGTTAGATTTAAAAAGAAAAAAATGGAGTCTCGTATTGATAGGAACTTAGCTGTTTTTTGTCCATTAGTGGTCTGAAAAATCAAAAACTCAGGTCAGGAACCTAATGACCGATAACTGATGACTTCATTGTCTTAAGTATGAGAGAGAGAGGTGAATTCCATACATGCCCTATATTGTAAATTAATAGATACTTGTGTAATCAAAGGTTTTTCTTTTTCCTTTAGTGCTTTGCAAATAGATGTATTTACTATTCTTCTCTTTGTCTTGCCATTCACTGTCCATAAATAGAACATCTTTTCCTATTTGGTGTGATTGATAGGTTTTCGGAGGGGAGGGAGATGTTCATATTTTTGTCAAATTTTGTCATTGATAATGGGAATAGACCCCAAACACAAAATTCATAGGCCCTCCCAAAATAATATACCGAATTCTACCAAATAGGAACACACTATTTTCAGATAGTGGGAGAAGCCTATATAATAGCACCAATTACTCATTGCTCTAAGTTATTTCTTTCTGGAAGGAAATTTCTTTAAAAAAGAAGAGAAAGGGGAGGAAGAAGCATCTTTATTTAGTTAGCTGTTTATTTTGTGTTTTCACTCTGGTCCCAGGTCTCAAACTTAGTCCTTGGGCTTGACAGGGTCTAAATGCCAGTGTGTCCCAGCCTCTGGGCCTGCCCCTGGAAGTAAATGTCTTTATTGACAAAGTGAGGAGTTTGAATTTTGGTCTCAAGTCCGTTTCAATTCTGCCATATTTCTTTCCCTATATCATTCAGTGTAGTAGACATACAAATTATTGTTTGTTTACCTTTCCCCTTGGTTCATTGGGATAAAAATAAGATTGTCTTTCCATAAACATTTTCATAATCGTGCTCATCTGGCGCGCCCTGGTGGCTCCGATTTAAGCCTGCGGCTCTGGTGAGGGTAGTCCACATAAAACTCAGGAACCCGAGTTTGGGAGCCCGGGGCAGGGGAGTAACAAAAATGAACAACTAAATAAATGAACAACTAAATAAATGAACTTCGTCCTCCTCTCCCTCCCTTCCTGCCTGCATACTTGCCTACATTCCTGCCTACTTCCTTTCTCTTTAGAAAAGAAAAAGGAAAAATTGTTTTGTGCTGTGGGAATTTTTCATTGAGACTATAGATAGGCTTTTTTCCTGTTCGACCATTAGATGTCACTACACATCCAAGAAGTGTAAGAAGGCAGGTAGCACAACTCTCCTTGATCCTCCAGCGCCCTCCCCTTCCAACTGAGTCTGCGGTTTGCTTATTCTTGCGCTGGTATGTGTGTGTCTGTGTCATGCTGTAGACAGCCCCAAACCCCCTCAATCGTCTTAAAACCGGATTCGCCACATCTTAATTTTGCCATTTAAGTTAACATATGTTGTTGAGCTCACTACAAGCCAGGATCAAGGCCCCCAGGACAGAGTTCCCACTCTGACTTGAAGACGTAGCTAAAAAAGCTAAAAGGCCATCTCTGTGGACCTTATCGGACCCCTTTCCTAACCCAGAGGACTGCAGAAAGCCTTTGTCACAATACTTTTGTGTGGTGTTTGTCTATAAATCTGTCTCCCCACATCCTGAAAAAGATTCTGCATCATCTTCATAATAAAATAGAAACACTCTGAAGAAAGCAAGCCATTTTCTCTTAGGAGATTGACACATATCTCCAATCTTAATAATATATTGGTTTAGGATTACAAGCACTCTCATATATTCTTAGTAGGGCTAAACATGGGTTTATGTTTTCTGGAAGACAATTTGACAACATCTGTCGATCTTTAAATTCTAGGCATTTTTCTGCAAGATATATAATACTTGCACATATGCACAAATATTTGTGTAAGGAAGTAGTTACTGCATAAGTATTTGCAGTAGCAAAAAAACTAGACATGACCTAAATATTCATCATGAGGGAACTGATTAAATGGTACTTTATTTGTTCATTTACTTTTGGTTGATCCCCTGTAGCCCTGGGTGGCAAACTGGGGTCCTTGGGTTTTACATGGTCTATACCCCAGTTGCCTGCTTAATGCCTGAGCCACCAGGGAGTTCCTAACAGTACATCTTACAGTGAACTACTATGCAGCTATTAAAAGAAAGAAGCACAGTTATAGCAGTGATAGAAAATTATCTACAAGTATAATATTAGAAAATTACAGTCCCCCTCTGCGACTCAGCTGGCTAAAGTACTGACTATGAAATCCATGGACCTGGGTTCTAGATTTTCCCAGAGTTGGGGGGAAAAAAAAAAAGAGGAAGAACTAGAGCATCCAATGGAGATACTATTACCAGGAATTAGATGAATGTGCTAGACAAAATTTGACCTGTGATGGTAGCTCACTCATTTGATGGTGCCTGCCTTCATTCTTGCCTTCCGGAAGGCAGGCAGGCAGGCAGGCAGGCAGGCAGGGAAAAAGAGAAAAGCAATAAGTAGGTGCAGAGAAGTGAGGGAAGTTGTGATAGTCAATATTTATGGAAGGAAGGAAGGAAGGAAGGAAAGGAAGGGAAGGAAGGGAAGGAAGAAGGGAAAGAAAGAAAAAGAGAAAAGCAATAAATAGGTGCAGAGAAGTGAGGGAAGTTGTGATAGTCAATATTTATTGAGCACCTCTTTTTTCTTTTTTTTTTTTTAAGGATTGATGTAGGCAGGAATGAAAGCAAGCTCAGGCAGGCAGGCAGGCTGGTAGAGAGGAAAAGCAGCATTTTATTTACTTGATGTAGTTGTTCATCTTCATTGTTCCCCACGGCCCGAGTTCAGAAACCTGGGTTATTGGGATGTATGTGGACTGTGTCCAGTGGACTTGACTAAATGACTAAGCCACCAGGGCATGCCTATTGAACACTTTAAATGTAGTTTCTTATTTAGTCTTTGTAAAAACCCTAGGAAATAGGCATATTACAGAGCACCACATTACAGAAAAAACTGTGAGAGAAATGAAATAATTTGCCCCAATTCAAGGTAGTGATTTGAAAAAACATATTTAAACCCAGGTAGTCTTAATTTCAAGGCACTTGCTCTTAATCAGGACACTACATTTATGTGCAGTAGTGCAAGGGACATGCAGGTGACATAAATATGCACTGTTTGTAACTAGATTCATTACTGCTAACAGTGACTGTATCTGGCAGAAGAATTGAGGGCCAATTGGAAAAAAACATATGGGTCAATTTCAGGTGAATTAAATGGGAATTTATGGAAGAAGGACTTAGGCACTGGCATTTTTTGCAAAGCTTCCCAGGTGATTCTAATGTGAAATTGGTACCAAGAACCACTTTCTGTGTCATTTTATATCATTTGAAGTTTTTCTAAACAATAGCAAGTTAGTTTTAAAAATAACTCACAAGGGGGCATAGTGTCTTATGACAGTCTCTGAAGAATATAGTTTCCTAGTTGACATCTTTATTGTACTGAAAATTCTCTTTCTAAAAGTTGATGCACTAGACTGCTTAATTTAACAAAAACAAAACATAATATGAAATATATATTCTTTATATATTTTGGAAAAATCCTTCATATATACTCTACAATATATGCTCTTTAATGTATACTTTACAGCTGACAAATTACCCATGATCTGATACAATCTTTCAGTGAGTGCATTTTGTTTTCTTATAATAATATAGAAATCTTCTGGCCTAACATGTCCTTAATATAATATAAATTTGTGAGCTGTATGTTTCTTATTAAAATAGCAACTAACAAAATTATATATGTGCATATGTGTATTTGTGTATGTGTATATGTATATATATACATATGTGTATATATTTATATATACATATTGTCTGTTTCTAATATCCTCATTCCTCACTCCTTTATCATATTACTTCTGCACAACAGTACCTTTGTGATCTCATGGTATAAAAGAGCTGATGTTCCACAACTCTGAGAGAAGTTAGCAATTTATGACAAAATACAGGAATGATTCATTTGTCTCAATTCCGTTCTCTTTTATTGACATGTAACAACTGAAGATGGGATTTCTAGAGCACTCCAGTAAAGGCTGTGTTGAGGTTGAAGTAGGACACCTGCCTTGAAACCCAGGAGAAGAAAAGTCCCTACACAGGTCACTGATGAACAGGTGCTAGGTGGATGGACTGATAAGATTTGGGATAAGGAAAAAAAGCAGTAGCATGAATGCATTTTGGCAGGCTTAAATAGGCATATGGTGGCCAGAGGAAGAAGGAACTGACTGGTGGATGATCAGAGTCCACCTTTACTGCCAAAGACCTGTGGTTAGTCAGGACACACTGAACTAAGTGTCTTTTTTCTTTTCTTTCTTTCCTTCCTTCTTTCCTTCTTTCTTCCTCTCTCCCTCTCTTCCTCCCTCACTCCCTTCTTTCCCTCCTTTCTTTTTTAAAAGAAAAGGTACAGGCAGGAATGAAGGGGAGCAGGCAGACAGGCAGAAAGAGAGAGGAAGAAGCATTTTATATTATTTAATTGTTCATTTTGATTGTTTTCCTGGGCTTTGAACGAGGGACCTTGGGATATATGTGGACTGTGGCGTGGTGGACTAAACCTCTAGGCTGTGCCAGTAGGTGTCTTTTCAATCATTAAATTGGCATCCTCTGGCTTATTTCATTCTTCGATTGGGAAAAAATATCCTGGTACACACCCTCTCCAATCCCCTTCATTTTTCAGAATGCTGCTTTTTGTACTTGACTGCTGTTACAGAAGTGGTATACTTGAGATACTTGAGTGCTTTAAAATCATTTTTAACTAGTTGTGCATTTTACACCCTGCACAGGGAAACTGAGGCACACACAAAAACTTTCCCACAAGTATTCCAACCTACTAGCACATTTCAGGAGAGACCTTCATCTTGGTTTGGTTCTGTTTGTCGCTAGTGTGTGACTTACCTATTCACTTCCTTAGGGGTGAGCGTGACCGTGGTTTCACGGTGAGCTTTGGTGTCATCAGATGAAGACTGAATCACAGCACTGCAGTTTTCATTTGTCAACGCATGAAATACTTCATATTTTTTGTCTTTTCACATTAAAAATGCCCTTCAGCTAGAAGTTCTCATTTCCCTCGAAAACAGTGTTGCTGGAAAGTGAGATGCACAATTATGTCCTGAATATTTCTTGCTGCCTCAACAATGGATCTAAAAAGATAGATCTAAAACAGAATTATGGTGGGAAATGAAATGCTAATTTAGCACAGAGTACTTGCAAGCCGTTTAATTTATACCTCACCAAAGCAGCTAACCATTTATTTCATTAACAGTTATTGTGTGCATGACCTTTTATTTAATTCTCTTCCTGCTTTATAGAGAATAAATACATTTGGGTATTATGTATTCTTGTTTAAGGCCTATCATCTGTCACCTTATTTAAGTCTCCCACTGGTTTTCCCTTCTTGTCGTTCACATTTCGCCTCAGACTCCTTCCTACTCCTTTCCTCTGTTACTCACTCTGCTCCTATTATTTTTCTCTCAAGAAACAGTTTCATACTGTCCTTGGGAAACTTTTTTCTGTTTTTTTCTGTGACCCTACTTTCCATCTTTGTCAGAGGAAATTCACAAATAAGTTTTTAAAAAATCACTGAGTTCTTATTATCACCAAACATTGTTTTAAGTTTTTAGTGCACCATATCCATGGTTTTTTAATTTTTTTTCATTTTTAGCTATTTTATTTTAGCTATTCTGACTGTATAGTGTTTCCTTTGGTTTTAGGTTGCATTTCCCTATCACTAATGATATTGGCATCTTGCACTGCTTGGATGGGGTCCCATAAGAGACTAGTCCAAGAGACTAAGAACATCATACAAGAATAGGCAGTAGTTTGGACTGGGATGATATTTACTTAAGTTACTACTAGAAGGAAGTGATGAAAAGGATCTGAATTCTGGAAATATTTTGAAGATAATGCCAACAGATTTTAATAGTTTAAATGGGGGGTGTGAGAGAAATAGAATTCTAGGATGATTCCAAGATTTTTTGACCTGAACTATTGCAAGAGTGGATTTACTGATTACAGAGGGGGTATGGTTGTGTATTTATATTACAGGAATACAGGCCAGTATCTTCTATTTCTCCGTCTCTCTGTTTAGAATGCCAACATATACATATATATATAATATATACACATACACACATACATGTATGTACATGTGCATATATATGTGTATGCATGTATATATATCTATATATGTATATAGTTCATATGCCAGGAATGTTATAACTAATGTAATGGTAAATTTGATCCTTTAATATACATTGTATTCAATCATTTAATCCTTATGCAAACTTAGGTAATAGGTCCTATTGTTATTCTCATTTAACTACTGGGGCACTGAGTTAAGTACATTTTTCAAGTTTGCATAGCTAGTAAATGAAAAGCAGGGATTGCTTTCCTAAATCTTCTCCAGATATAACCCCTCACTTTTTTTTTTAAGGTAAGGTGTAGGCAGGAATAAAAGCAAGCAGAGGCAGGCCAGCAGGAAGAGAGAGGACAAAGAAGCACTTTATTTATTTTCGGTTGTTCATCTTGGTTGTTCCTACTGATCCTGGGATGTTAACCCAGGACCTTGGGATGTATGTGGACTGTGCCCAACCCGTATTCCACCAAGGCAAGCCTCCTTTTTTCTTTAAAAATTATCGTTTTAATTTTTGAACAGGTGACAGAATCATATAGGGTTTTTTTAAAGAATTTTTTATTTATTTGCTTAGAGCAAGGAAGGAGACTGCAATGAAAGCAACTAGACAGGCAGGCAGGCAGAGAGAGGAGGAAGAAGCGTTCATTCATTTAGTTGTTCTTGTTGGTTGTGCACCCTGGTCCTGGGCAGCGAACCTAGGTCCTTGAGATTTACATGGACTATGCCACCTAGGAAAACAGACTTAAAGCTAAGCCACTAGGGCATACCAGACAGTCATATCGTTTTAAAAACCATGAATTTTTTTTTTTTTTTACAGCCTCTTTTCTCAGCCATCCACTTCCCCTCCCATAGACAGTCAGTTTTAGTTTCTTGAATATTCTTACAGAAGTGTTTTACTTCCTAAGCAAGCAGATATAAAATAGAAACTATTACCCCCTTTTTGTTTTTTCACAAAGAGTAACATTCTATATACTGCTCTGTGCTTTGCTTTTCCACTTGTGTAACTTCCACTCAATGGATTTAGTTAGCTCTCTATTGATAGACACTTAGTAAATTCTCAGTCATTTGTTATTATAACAAGTGTTGCAATTAGTTACCTGTACATAGGCCATTTTGCAAAGGTGAAGACTGGAGTAACAGGAGATCCTGTCTAACCTCAGAGCCACTTAATTTCCATATCACACTGCTTTCTCATATATTGTTGATTGATGAGATGATAATTCTTCTTAACTCTTTTCAATGTTATGAGAATGCATTATGCCTAGTTATTCTCTGTGATTCTTGGCTTCCAACTCCAGGTGTAACCACCCCTGAACACCTGTATATTCATAAACATTCTATATAGGTGATCTTTTCTGGAAACCTCATCCATACTTGTGTTGACTTCTGCGGCTGTCTGGAAAAGGGAAATAATAAACTCAGAACACTTCAGAAATATTTTCTCTGCTTAAATTTAAGGTAAATCACTTAATATCATAAGTCAATTGGAAAACTTTTTCTAACATGAAACAGTGATCTTACTTCTGCAAAGATGAATTGCACACCAGTGTCTTGAACTGTAAATCATCTATGATACTTAGCACGTGTCATTTTTGTCTTACACAACTTTTCATGGTGCATGGCCTAGTTGCTCTGGATTGAGTCATTTCCCGTTTAACTTTACACCCACTTTGAATTGCTAGGCGATTTACTGACCTTATGATAAATGAGAATAATTTAGCAGTGCTATCACACTCTGAACTTTGGTCTAGTTTGTGTTGCAGTGACATTTACTTCTCTGTGAACTTTCATCTAGATTCCCTGAAAGTATTAATAGTATGACAGATGGGCCTAATACTCTTTTTTATTCTCTATATATTTGTGATACTAAATACCTCATAAACATTATTAGCACATCCACTTAAAAGGAATCTTCTGTCTCAGTCATAGAAAACATGCTTACTTATCTTTTTCATCCTATGGTGACAGTAATAATTGAGCCCTTAATAGATATGAGGTACTATTGTAGGCCTTATAGGAGGTTCTCATGAGAGGTTACTTCTATTATTATTAATACCTTCGTTTTATAAGTGAGGAAACTGAATCACAAGAGGTTAAGTGATTTGCTTAAGTTACTACCAGAGAATACTATTTGATAGAAACTGAAATTTGGATTCCCTGTCTTCTGACTTTGGTGCTCATGCTGTTTTGGAGTTTTTATGAGGTTTGTTTTTGTTGTTGTTAATTTAATTTAGTTGCTCATCCTGGTTGTTTCCCAGGTCCGGGGACATGAACCTGTGCACTTGGGAGGTATGTGGACTGAGCTTGGCCAGAGGCAGCAGACCAAAGCGCTACTCCACCAGGGTACTCCTGGTGCTCATACTATTAACCTCTATACTGTGGTCAGGGCACAATGTCATCCATTTATGTTAACTGCCACTGCCATTTCCTACCTACTCTTCCTGTCTTTTTGCCTTACCCATCCCTCCCTCTGCCCTCTACCATCTTAGTCAAACACTGCAAAGCTGAGACCATATGCTAGCAAAGGTAATCAATCCAAGTTCTGTAATATGTTTGTAATCTAGGGGAGGGTTCAGGAATCACTCATGTCCCTCAATGGAAGGTAGGTATACACCAGTTTTAAATGGAAGAACACTTGGTTCCCCACTCCTCATTTCCTGGAAATTTCAGTCTTCTTCAGGGTTCCCAGGGGAGTCAGACAAAACACCTTTTTTTTTCTTTCAAAATAGCTACTTCCTGAATATTTCTTGAACATTCCATTGAACCCTCTCCGATCCATCCTCCGCACTATTGCCAGAGACCACATAAAGCCCCAGTAAACTCATCCAAGGACACTGCAACTTCATTTTCAGAATAACATTTCAGCTCCTGAGTTGATGCCACCAAGCCTGATGATCTAGTCTCCATCTGCCACTCCTTTACATGTTCTCTCCATCTCACTTTCTTGTCTAACTGCAATGGCTCACTTTATTCTCGCTTAGTCACTTAGCTTGCTTTTCAAGGACCTTCCAGGTCTGCCTCATTTCCTATGTACCCTCTTCCCATGTTCTCTCTGTCTGGCCTCACTAGAATAAGTTTCTCTGAAGTGTATCATATACCTCACCAAAATGTTTCCAGTACCTTTCTCTTCCCTATTCCTCACCTGTTACTAAAGACACTGATTAAGACACCTCCTTTATCAGTGCTTCTTGGAGCACTGCCCCCAAAACTCCCACCCAAACCCCCACCCCACCCCCAGTTTGAAAGAGCTGCTTCTTCAGCTGTGTTCCTCAAGGTGTGATTCTGTTTCAGACCACATTGCATCTTTAATTTAGTGCATTTCATTCTTTATAATCTTTTCTCCTCCAATAGATTGAGACTCCTTGAGATTGAGGGTTGACACTATATTTCAATTCTGTATCCCTTTGCAGGTTCTAATAAAGTAACTGACACAGTCTTCATTGGAAATATCTTGAAATATTTTTCTTTTTCTCTTTTTTTTTTTTTTTTTTTTTTTTACAGGAAAGGTGCAGGCAGGTAGGCAGGAAGAGAGAAGAGGAAGAAGTATTTTATTCAGTTTTTATTTTGTTGTTCACACTGGTTGTTTCCTTCGCTAACCCCAACCCCAACCCCAACTCCAGGACTTGAACCCAGTGGTATGTGGCCTGTGCTCCTTTGGAGGCCATTGACCTAATTGCTACTTTGCCAGGGCATGCCTGAATATATTTCTTATGAATAAGGCAAACATTAGATAATATTTGCTAAATAATTTGTTTATGAGATAAGTTAAAATACAGATGATGTTACTTTCTTCATTGTAATAAATAAAATCCTATCTTTCAGACATGGCTGAAAGATTTAGAATGACACTGTCTAATATGGCAGTCATACCCACATATGGTTATTAAATTTAATTAAAAATAAATCAAATGTAAACTTCTGCTCCATAGTCACATTACCACATTTCAAGTGCACAGTAGCCACATGTGACTAGCAGCTACTGTATGGGCAGCACAGACACAGAACATTCCTGTCACTCCAGATAGTTCATTGCACAGCATTGATCTAGAAAGACTTCTGGTATAGGAGCTAAGGGAAACTATAAATGCCATTTAGAAACATGACATAACTTCACCTTGGAGGAAATCTGTTAACGTTTTATTTGTGATTGTTCAATACTTGATCTGTGGCTCAGGCTTCGAGCAGAAAAAGAAGAAAAGACCTGTTGATAACACAAACATATTAGAAAATTGCTTTATTGAGCAATCAGAATGCAGTATGTAAGTAACAAATGATTGTGAAAAGCAGATCTCTGCAAAAAATAAAAGTAGGTATATAAAGGTTGAGATTGTAAAGGGTATTCATGCATTTGAATTGTTGAGTAAATTTCCTAACACATATGTTGACTTAAAAAGTGAACTCACCATGTGCCTCCAGACATCTGACATAGCATATGTACATTTCTTTTTAGAAAGGAGTTTGTATTTTAAGAATAAATATTAGATGAGCCCTGATGGAGTTGTAGTTGGGTCTGCTGCCTCCAGCCAGGTATAGTCCACATGCATCCAAAGAATCTGGTTCCTGTCCTGGAAGTGAGAGTAGGGGGAAACAACCAACACAAACAGCTAAATACAATAAATTTTAAAAATGCTTATTCTTTCTTCTTTCATTTTCTTCCTGTCTATCTATTCACCTTCATTCCTGCCTGTAACTTTCCTTTAAAAATAATAAATATTAATGGCCTTATAAACATTGCTATGAAGAAAGAGGTATTTATAGGTATAAGGTACAAGCCTTATATTTATAGGTACCAGCAAAAGGAGGTATAGCCTATATCATTTGTCTTTGATTCCTAAGATGCAAAATTTTCAAGGTATTTGGAGGAGAGAAAAAGATTTCATATTTTTTTTATTAAAAACTTTAGGGCACACCTGGTGGCTCAGGTGTGAAGCCGATGCCTGAGGAGAGTCCACATATAACCTAGGGACTGGCGCTCATAGCCTGGGACCAGGGGGAACAACAAAAATGAACAACTAAATAAATAAAAATTGCTTCTTCCTCTTCTCCCTGCCTGCCTGTCTCCCTTCATTCCTGCCTTCCTTTCTTCATCTTTGAAAGCAAAATGAAACAAAAGTAACTTCAGAGAGTCTTTCAATGTATCATGATTTACTGGTACCAGTGAGAGTTGGTACTTTTCCCAATGATTTCTCCTATGACTCAGACTGCTCCCCAAATCAAGGTTCTCATTACACAAGGTTTTCTCAGGCTGTCCTTTCATTTCTTCTTGGACTCTCCCTTTTGCTCTTTAACCAGATCACACAACTCCTAAATCCGATGACTCCTAAGTCAACCTTTCCCACCCTAAGCTTTCTGTGGGGACAATGTATGTAGGTCAGTACAGCAAGTCTAAGAACCCTGCTTTGAGTAGCCCTATGTGCAGGGCTGGTTAAACCGTTTGTGTAAAGGGCCAGACGATAAATACTTTCAGTTTTGTAGGCCATACAGTCTCTGACTTGATTACTCAATTATGTCATGAAAGAAACTACATTCAGAACATTCTCAGAAAGGTTTAGCTTTATTCAATAACAGTCACAGGCAGGATTTGGTTGTAGGTTGTCAGTCCCTGCTGATCAGTGATTTTCAAGCAAAAAAAAACTGCTTCAGGATTCACTCAGAAGAGAAAGAAGAGAACGAAGGAAGGGAAAAATGGAGTACTTCCTTCCACATACTCCAGTCAGAGCAGTTTAACACTGATCTGTTTTTTTGACAAAGCTTAGTAAGATTCTATTTACACAAGGTGTTTCATAGTCAAAAATTTTGAAAGCCACCAGTCTTTTGACAGTCTCTGAGGCTCATTCTAAGTTAGAATTTGTCACCTCCCTCAATCTAGTCACCACCTGCTTTGATTCATCCTCTCTGCCCAAGTAGTACTTGCGACCATATCATTTCTCACACTTCAGTGATTCCATGAGCCATTCCCAGCCTCCTGGACCTCTGACATAACTTCTAGATCAGCCACACAGATACCCCAAGGATGCTTGTTCTTCTATTTTTCTGCATGTTCCCCCTTTGCCCTGGTTACCCTCGCCCTCCCACGTCATCCTCCAGTGCTGACATCCTCAAATACTACCTGCTCTGTGAAATCATTTGCGATCCCGCTACCCAGAAGGAGTCTTATGTTCCTGTGTATTTTGTTTATGGAACTTTTATGTGCCCAGATCTCATCTCTCCTTCTGGATTTTACCACTTCTTCAGGGCAGAAATCACATCTTGTCAACCTTTCTACCCAGCAGAGGCAGTTAGTGCCATATCCCTAAATGGGCATTTGGACTCTTTATTTGGATTGAAATGGGGCATAACCTGACAGAGTGAGTCTACCTACCTAAATTCTTTTTCACCTACGTGCCATCTTCTCACTTCTCCCCCCATAGCCTGTAGAAGGCCATTTCCAGTGCACAGGTGTGTCCCACTGTTCTTAGGTAAGAGTACCTGGTTGCTCCTGGAGAGCTGAGAAAGTTCCAAGAAAACTCGCAGTGAAAGGAACATGAGAAAGGGGTTGAGAGGGAGAGACAAGTCCTGAATCCCGAGTAAGGACAAACACAAGGCCTCTGGGTCAGATGGGCAAGGTTTAGGTAGGGCCAATTGCCAGAATTTTGAAGACAGTCTCATGCAGAGGGAAGAGAGTAGCAGACTTTGGAAAGGGACACACACCTTTGCTTCAGATTAACAGCTGTTAAACTTGGGGTGGATCGCTAACTCTCTGGGCCTCATCTACACATTATATATCAAATACATATTTTGAGAAGGCTCTGAGGGTTAGAAATAACAGAGTAGGGGCCCAACATGTGGTATTATAGATTGTGAAGGAGGGGGATGAAGCCCCCCACCCCATACCTCTATGGTTCTGCCCTCTAAGATTGTGAGAGATATGAACCTGAGACTGGGTTAGGGATGCAGTGAGAGGGGGTGGTGAGGAGAGGCAAAGGAGATTACAGAAAGAAACAAAGAAAAAGAAAAAAAGAAAGAAAGAAAGGAAGGAAGGAAGGGAAGAAAGAAAGAAAGAAAGAAAGAAAGAAAGAAAGAAAGAAAGAAAGAAAGAAAGAAAGAAAGAAAGAAAGAAAGAAAGAAAGAAAAGACATGCAGATCTTAAGGTCAATGTCATTCATTGCTCTCTTTTTCCACCTGGAATTGATCCAGCAAATCATTGGCCTCCTTTAAACCATGGTTGAAGTGAGTATAAAGGTCTAGCATGTGCAGAGGGGTCACCTGGGGCTCTTGCTGCAGTGCAGATTCTCATCAGTGGGTCTGGGTAGGTCTGAGATTGGACATTTTTTGAATCATGCTGCTGGTTCATGAAGCACATGTAGTAGCAAGGCGGCTGCTCACGTAGGCGGCTTCAGTAGGGACAGACGGATCTGCTGGGCTGCCCTGCCTCTCTCATGGGTCTGAACCTTCAAGAAGAGTGAGGGCAGTCAAAGGCAATTAAAGGCCGCACCACTTGGGACGGTGAGGGCCAAAGGTAGGGAAAGTGTAACTGAACAAGAAAAGCTTTGTTCCCTTGGGCTTATCTGCAAACCACATTCAGACACAATTTAATTTTTTTTCAGGGAACTTTATTCTCTTTGGACCTTGCTTGATGTTGGATTAGAATGTTGGATTAGAAAAGGATGAAATGAGAAGCAAAATAACATGTGAAACTTTTGCAACAAAACATTGACATCTTTATGACCTAGTACAGTAGCGTGCTGAGTTGGATAAAACACCAACAATGTCAACTAAGTGATATTTGTTAAACCTACACCATCTACAGTTTCCCCAGTAATAAAATGGGGATGATAATAAGAAGTTAATAAGTAAAGCAAATATAGTAAACTATTAACTGTGGAATTTATGCGGTGCGTGTATGGGTGTTTGCTGAACACTTCTTTTAACTTCCCTGTGTGTTTGAAAATCTACAAATAAAATGTTGAAAAAATATGCCTCCTACTTCAAAGTTTTTATAACATTGAATTGAGATACATTAGAATATAATAGGTCTATCTAAATAGCATTAGCTGAGTCTGACAGTGAGTACTCTCTAAGGGTCTTTCGCAGCATTTTAGAAATTATTTTATAAGCATAAATACACAAAAAAAGTCACTGAAAAGGGTTCCTATAAGATAGTAGAAGAGGCATGCGCTGGTGGGAGTAGCCGTTAGGTCAGTCGTCTCAAAGGAGTGCAGGCCACATACTCCCGGGTTCGAGTCCCAGGTTTGGGGTTGTCGGGACAACCAGTATGAACAACTAAATGAAAATAAAATGAAGTCTTCCACCTCTCTCTTCCTGCCTGTATATGTGCCTGCACCTCTCCTTAAAAAAAATAAATAAAAAAGATGGTAGAAGAGTAAAAACACCAGGCTCACCTCCCCACAAATATAACAAAGCATCACATTTGCAAGAACAACAGTTCATGAAAATAACCATATAAACCAGAGGACTGGAGGATCAGTGTTTACCTAGCCAAAATCGAAAGATGACATGGAGCGGGTAGGAACCACTTGGGGCATTGAGAACCCAGGGAGGGAGGGATGGTCTTTTCCTGGGACCTAGGGTCACACCTGTTTTGGGGGTCCCTGGTGCTCTGGAGAGGGGAGGATGTACTACCAGGTATGGAGAGCAGAGGGGCCTTCTTCCGGAGAACAATAGGATTGGGGGGAGGGGTGATCCAAGGAGCAGCTGGATCTGGAACCTTTGGGGAAGGTCCTGTTGATAGAACTTGAGGAGCAGAAGGTGGTTCACCTGTGGTTCCCATCGGAGGGTTCCTGGAATCGCATCCTTAGAGAGGCGATTATATATTATAACTGGCTTTTACATTATGGGAAGTAACCTCCTTCAAACTCATGTTGGGCAGGGTTCACCTATGATGTTTGCTGCCTTCTGGTCTGACCTTGAAGTCCCCAGGCCCTGGTAGCCAACATTTAGGCTTCCAGAGATTGCTCTATTGATGGAGGTGCTGAGAGCTGACCCCAGTTAGTCACAGCCCCTCCTGGTCTGTGTTCCCTCCCGGGACTAGAGAGGACAATTACAGGTAGATCTCTGTCTCAACTCAAGCACCTGAGAGTTCTATAGAACAACAGACAGCCCAGAGTTTCTGGCCAACACCCTGGGACTATATCCTGCACCCAGTTCTTAATACAAGGTCAACACACCAAGAAAAGGAAAGTTGTTTTGATTAACCTACAGAAACAAGCACAGGCCATTAAATAAAATGAAGAAACAGAGGGGTTTATTTTGTGATAGAACAAAATCAAACCATGGAGAAAGATCAGCATACTTAAGTAAACTACCTAAAGAAGAGTTTTTAAAAATAGTGCTAGTGTGCCCCGCTGGAGTTGTGGTTAGGTCCTGTGCCTCCGACTGAGTGCAGTCCACACACATCCCCATAGACTTGGGTTCTGACCCAGGGCAGAGGTGGTGGGAACTACCAAGATGACCAGCTAAATAAAATAAATGTTTCTTCTTCCCCTCTCTTCCTGCCTGCTTGCCTACTTGACTTCATTCGCGCCTGCACTTTTTCTTTAAAAATAAAAACAAAAAACGAAGCAGCTGATTGAAATCAGAAGGCTAATTGAACAAAATGAGCATAACAATACAGATAGAATATGAGACAGGTTCCAATAGATGTAGCAGAACTAACTAATACAATAGCTGAACTAAAAATATAACAGAGAGGCTCAACATAAAATACCTCTGTAAGAACACAAAATAAAATAATATTAGTTGCCTTCAGGGAGTGGGGACTTTGTGGCTAGAGGGCAATAGCAGAAAGACAGTGGAATTTAAGTTTAGAATATCAGATCACATGTATGTGTTATCGATTCAAAGATAAGTCATAAAATAAAAACAACAGCTCTCAAAGTTCAATAGTCTGCCTCTTTTCAAGTGGTGTAATGAGTGTTAAGTGGCAGCACTTCTGTGCACAGCACTTGGTTTACAAAGAAGTCAATGTCCAACTTCATGAAGCATCCTGCTGGCTCTGTCTATTTAAGGACATTTTTTGCTGTGATCCCAAGGACTGCATTTTCCTTCTTGCTTTCCAGACTGGAATGGGCTCAGTAAATTGCTAGGTTGGGTAGCTGGGAAGAAGAGGGATTCAGAGGCAGGCCACAGGTCTGGCAGGTCCCAGAGCGGTGCACAAAGATGGACAGAGAAGGAGGGCCACACGAGTGGGGCATGGGGCTGTGTGAATAGCACTTTACATGCTTCACGCTTTATAGTTTACACAGCGTGCATTAACATGGCCTCCTCTGAGCACACCACCTCCCAGTCACTTAAGTGGCATAGATTTTTGTCCTTTTTTACTAAAGTGGAAGCTCTGTGTGGTAGTCATGAGATGTGCCTCCCAGATATCTTTTCAACTACAGGGAGCAATTAACTGAGGGCCCCTGCTGCATTCTGAAGTCCATTGAAAGTGGTTGTGCTGAGATCATGCTACCCAGGGGCTGCTCCTAGCCTCTGGCCCAGTGCAGCCAGGTTAATAAACTGGCTCTTCCTTTTAAGGTCTGTGAGTCCTCTGATGGCTCAACTGATCCCTGACAGCCTTACTGAGCATTCCTTAGAGTCCACTGCAGTCTGACATACTTCCACTCCCTGTCCTTCCTTCCTTCTCCTCTTCCTTCCATATGAAGCCTGCATCACTGTCTCTTGGCTGTCTCCCATGTTCTCTTAGCAGCATTTCCTGGAAGTTTATTATTGTTTTGGTATCAAACATAAATCTGAGTGATTCCAGGTAGTGCTTCTAGTCAACGTACTGTATTATCTTTCTTTTCACGAAAGTACTGTCAGTTGGGTCACTAGTTGGCACATCCTTTTTCCACCAGCTTACTATCATTTTTAATACTTTATTATTAAAAATATGCATGTATATGTGATTATGTTTAGCATATTGTATAGGCACATAAATAAAAATTATTTTACCTTGTTAAAAATGTTAGCTGTGCTTTATGAAATTATGTAAACTTATAAGATATCACGAAGTTTCTGTTTAGTTTCTATGTAGACAGGGTTTCTTTTGCTCTTGTTCTTTGTTTAGTAATTTGTCCTTAGTGGCCCTTGGTGGCTTACTTGATAAGTCAGCTGCCTCTGGCATATATCCCAAGGACCCAGGTTCATGACTGGTGGCCAGGGGCAGCAATCAAGATGAACAACTAAAATAGAATCAATAAAAAGCTGATATGCCCCGGTGGAGTAGTAGTTGGGTGAGTCACCTCAGAAGGAACGTAGGCCACATACAGCTGGATTCAAGTCCCAGAGCTAGGGGAGACAACCTGGGTGAACAACTAAATAAAAATAAAGTGCTTTTTCCTGCTCTCATTTCCTACCTGCTTGCCTACTCACCTTCATTCCTGCCTGCACCTTTCCTTTAAAAGAAAAAATTATCCTCTACCATACTCCCATCTCTATGTTTCCTTTTCCTTATTGATGCTCTGAGGTTTGTAATTATGCTGGTAAACCTAGAGATTCTAGGAATTTTTACAGCCCAATTTATGATCTGGCACAATTTATGATCCCACAAATGTTAATCTAAGAAGAAAGCTGTTTTTAAGTCTGTGGAAAATATGCTACCAAAAGAATGAGGACATTATACATTGTAAGCAGGACACCATTTGACATAGGGTGGGAGGAGTCAGAGGAAAGAGCAGGCTCTTCCTGGAATTAACTGGCAGCAATCTGCCTGACTGTTGGCAGGAGTTCTCAAGACTCTAATAGTGTGGAAGTTCATTCTGAATTAGCAAAATATTTCATCAGAATGATTACAAGAACCTATTTTCCATGATATCTAAAAGAAGTACTTTGAGCATTAAGTATAGAAAATACATTTTTGGCTCCTGAGGTTATGCATTTTGCTGAATAGTTTGCATGACCCCAAGAGCACAGATGTTCTCATCTCACCTCCAATATTCTTCCTTCACACACTTCCTTTTTTTAAAAAAGAGGAAGGAAGCAAGCAGGGATGAAGGCAAGTAGGCAGGCAGGTAGGCAGGCAGGCAGAGAGAGAAGAGGAAGTAGCATTAGTTAGTTAATTTTGTTGCCCCCTGCCCTGGGTCATGAACCCAGGTCCTTGCGCTTTACGTGGACAACACCATTAAGGTTGCAGACTTAATACCTGAGCCACCAGTGTGTGCCCCTCTAAACATTTGGAGGGCTCTACATAACAGTCGAGTTCTAATATGTGCCTTTGACTGAGCATGAGGTCTGTTGCTGATAGTCAATGGTACATTAAGTCCCTATGGCCATTAGTCATTTTCTGAGAGGCCTGGGTACTCACCTGTGAGCGAAATGTGGGGCATGAGGGTAGGTAGTCGAGGGGTGAATGAACAAGGACCTGAAAGTGTCCTTTTCATTCTGACAAGTAAAGATGGTACTTACAGACACAAAAGAAAAAGTCACAAGAAAAATTCTACCTTTCCAAGTTTTGTATCTGTACAATTTCTTACCTATTTTGAGGATTGGTAAGAAGCTTCCAAGTCTTCTCAGGGACTTCCATAACTTCTTGGAGATTGTAGGATAGATATTCTCAAAGAGAGGCAAGATTTCACAAGAAAATCTGCCATAAGGCTAATGATGATAATTTATAATCCATTGCTAAGGGATGCATGCTGCTTTTTGTATATTAACCTTGTATCCTCCAATGAATTGATTGATTAGTTCCAGGGTTCTTTTGGATTTTCTACACAGATTATCATGTCATATGTGAACAAAGACAGCTTTATTTCTTCCTTCCCAGTGTGTATATTTTTAATTTTCTTTTCTTAGCTTGTTGCATTAGTTAGACCACCCAGTACAATGTTGAAATGGAATGGACATCCTTGCCTTGTACCCTATCTTAGTGGGAAAGCTTTAAATTTCTCACATTAAGTATATCTTTTGTTTTTATATTTTCTCTGTTATACTTTCTGCTTATAAAAGTAAAAATTCAGGCTCATTATTTATTTTTTTAAGGAAAGTTGCAGGCACGAATGAAGGTGAGTAGGCAGTCAGGAAGAGAGAGGAGGGAGATGCATTTTATTTTATTTTTAATTAGTGGTTCACACTGGTTGTTTCCCCTCCAGACCCAGGACTCAAACCCAAGGGTTATGTGGCCTGGACCTGGGACTTGAACCCAGAGATGTGGCCTGTGCTTTTTTGGAGGCAATTGACCTAACCACTACTCCACCAGAGAGTGCCTCATTAAGTATTTTAAACATGTAGGAAATACATGAGAAAGAAAGATTCATTAAACATTTTCAAGCGCTATAAGAAACATATAATACAAAAAGTTCAAGTTCTTATTTATTTTTATTTTTTTACAGTTCCTGCATGCCTACCCCAGATTGCTATTGTTAAGTATTTGGTATGTTTCTCAAGATGCCATAGTGATTTTGAGGCAAATTGTGTTTTAACACACAATATCTCTAACCAAAAAAGTTAGCACCACAGATTCCTTGGCTTTTTGAGGTATACGTACCAATCTGTGTGTATGTTTGTATATAGAAGAGATAGTATAAATGTGATAAAATTACCCCTATTTTTATTCTGGGAAATACATTACAGGTCTTGATTTTTATCTTGCTTTGGAAATTTGTTTTTCAATTAGGTATCTAAATAATTTATTTAATGAATATGTTACTATTTAATTCAGCTGCAGAAAGCTCTAATTATAGTGATCAAATAATACATAAATTAATATAGAAGGGCTGGTTATGAGTTATGAGTCACATATGCACTCCCCTGTTAGAAAGAAATCAGGAACATGGTAACCTAGGGGTAGTTTTTGTCCAAGGATCCCTAAAGTTCTTAGAAACACAAGAAGGGAAGGGTTATGTCTTAGATGCCCAGTAAGGATATCCTTGAGGAAAATTCCTTTTGTAAATGATTGGGAACTACAATTTAAACTTAAACCCCCTCATGGAAGTGAAACCACATTCCTTTAGGGATGCACCACTCATCAAGTCATTCCAGAAAGTGTTTCTGGCTAGTTGGGGGTCATGTGTTGCTCAGAGAAGGCAGGTGCAGAGGCCTAGAAGGTGAGTAGGAATGGGTGCTGGGACTATTATTGCCTCTGTTCATTTTCTGCTCCACATGCTTACGTTTTCAGAACATTTGAGAGAATATGCTTCCATTTGTGAATGAAACTTGCAATTTTAAAACTCCCTAGCTGGTCCAGGTATCTGTGGTCCCTGAGTCAGGTATGTGTGTCAAAGTGCTCAGATTTCTTACAACAATGGGCTGTATGCACTCAGTCACTGGATGTCACAGTCAAATTGTCAGATAGAATTGAGCGATCATCAGTGACTCCTTTGGCTAGGTGTTTAATTTTTTGAGCATTAAGTACAATCCAACAAAAAATATTCAGAGAAGTCTTTTTTCTATCACAAGTTGTTTATGTTAGAGAATACAGAAAACAGTAAGATAATAATCCAGGTAACAGATAAGGAATAAGAAACAATGAACTGTAACCCTCCTGCCAAATGGTAACCATAGTTAACATTTAGGTATATTTCCTTCACATGTTCTCATACTTTAATAAGCTTCTAATAAACAGATATTTTATTCTTATATGAGACAGTTTTCTTTCTTTTATTTCAATTTAGGAATAGCTATAATGTTTCCTTCTGTTTGTTCTTTGCTGAAATACTTTATTTGTGTTTTTCAAAGGCATTTGACCATGTATTATTTTTATTCAATCCTAATGGCAATCTTTTGAGTTTTAGCTATCTGTATCCTTAGCTTCTGCATAAAGACACTGAAGGCTATGGTGTTTCCTTATGAAAGTACATTCTGTTAACTACAGGCTGATAAGCAGGTAATAGATTCATTTGCTTTGGTTATCTAAATATATATTCTGTCAAATGGCATTCTTTTTTACTAAATTTTTTAAAGGAAGGTTATATTTCAAAAAAGAACTTTATATTAATCCACAGAGCAAAGTACTTGGACTGGGATTAAAATTGCCTTAATTTGAGTCTCACATAGGCTATCACATTTCTGTTCTCTAAATTTCAACCTGGGTTGTTTCTGTATTCCCTCCTTGAGTGTTTGTAATTTTTTTTAAAGAAAGGTACAGGTAGGAATGAAGGCAAATGGGTAGTCAGGTAGGAAAAGAGAGCAGGAAGGAGCACTTCATTTATTTTCAGTTGTTCATGTTAATTGTTCCTCCTGTCATGAACCTGGATTCTTGGGATGCACCTGGAACGTACTTGGCCAAAAGCAGCAGACTTGTCCACTTGGCCACTAGGGCATAATGAGTGCTTGTAGTTAGTCCCCAGAGAGATATGTTCAATTAAATAGTCAACATTAATTTAACTTGCGTCATGTGGGTGACTGGGTAAACAGCCAACTTGGACACACAGCTGCAGAATATTTAATGTTCATGAAATATCTAGTGAAAAAGAAAGCCACAGAACAATATCTGTAATATAAACCTGCTTTTATAAGATTAGATAGGTACACTTACATAGAAGATATATGGAGTGCTATAATCCCAAATATCAGGAGTGGTTATCTCTAGGTTATAAAGTTATGAGTGATTATTATTCTTTCGTTTATGTTTAGATTGCTTCAGTAAGCATATATTACATTTTTCAGTATTATTTTCTAATTAAATAAAATGTTGTTTTGTGACAAGACCATAGTCTTCACTGATCAAAATCAAAATGATACTTTAATAAGAGAAAGTGCACTATTCCAACATCTTCTCTATCCTATTATCTCTCCTTCGTATCAATCTAAGCACTCTGGTTTCCTCTTAACTCTAGGAGGTTGGTTTTGAGCAGCAGTAAACTTTAAAGAGGTGTAGAGGGGGAAAGGAATAAAACACCAGCATGTATTACATATATGACATTAAATTTAATTCAGCTTTATAGTATATGGATTTAGCTGTTTGTCTGTATATCCAAGATTATATCTCTGACCTAAAAGTTCAGCCTGAAACTCAAAATAGGGAGGGGGGAATGTTTTTGAGTTTATAACCCATTACTTTCTTACTAGTTATATCTAATCAGAATCTAAGTGATCACTACCAGTGAAGACAGCAGTGAGCAGATCTGTATTTTGGCGTCAGAGAAATGGTCTTCCCTTTCTTCTCCTGGGATGGTACATTAATGTGGTTTTAGTCTGCTAAAGCCAAGCACAGACATTTCTGGAGTCTTGGAAAAGTTATGTTACTATCATAGATACCATTTCTGAAGTAAAACTTTGTATCACATTCTTTTAAAAATTCTGTTTCTGTCCTGGTTCATAAACCCCAGTCTTTGGACTTTATATGACCTGCATCTTAGCTGCCTGAGCCACAGGGGTGCCCCTCAGTGTTTTTTGGTTTTTGGTTTTTTTTAAAGAAAGGTGCAGGCAGGTTGTTCTCATGGGCCTAGAACATATTCCTGCACTCTGGGATGTATGTGGTCTGTGCCCAACCCCTGCAGTACCAGGGAGCACCCTCAGTGTTCCATCTTTTGAAGATCATCAAAGACAGATTGATTCCGCTTTACAAGAGCTCTTAAATGTTGAAATGATATCAGGATCACTCAACACCAGTATGGTGTAAATTTTAAAAGATCCAACTCAGAATTCTTGATGAAGTTTATAACACAGTATTGCAGTTCTGCATAGTCACTGAACTTTGAATGCTGTGATTATATATATGTATGTATATATCCCTCAGTCTTTTCCTATTAAGGCTTTTTGTATTTTTCTTCAGTGAAATATTAAATCAAATGTGCAGCTTTGATTAACTTGCTCAGATCAGAGAAATGCCTCATACTCATACCGAAATGAAAAACAAAATCCTGTACTTGAGAAAACAGTAAGATAATAATCCTGTACAACTCAAACAGTGGAGTAATTCTGTTAATAGCACTGGCACTGATTAGTAAAGTCATGTTTCTCTTAACTTCCTCAGTTGTTTGTTGAATCATTTATTTTTCTCTTTTCCTCATTCCCTCTTGTTTTTTATTTTGACCTTAATTCAACATAATTTTACTGGGGAGCCTTAATTAATATTTCAGAGACAGCATGACATAGCTGAAAAAACTTTGACATCAAAACTGGTAGACTGGATCTATGACCCAACTATAGTATTTACATGCTGGGTAATGGTGGACAAGTGACTTCGAGTCAGAGCACAAAGCAGATATAACATGTCCTTCCTACTTCCCATGAGTATATATTTCGTAAATTGTTTTAAAATACACTTTAACTTGTAAATGGGTCTAGGAGGGGAGACTAAATAAGCTAGTTTTTTTATTATTATTTTGGTTTGAATTAATTTATAAAATTCTTTTTATCTGGGAACACGAGCTTGTTAGGATTGGGATGTGTTGGGGAGAACAATATGGCAACTCAGAGCACATAAAGAACAATTAATCCACCAAGAAAGTGGAGGATATTCGAAGGAAGAGAAAGGGGTTGAAAGAGTAGGCGAGGGGCCCTCAGAAAATACTTTGCCCATCATAGTCAGACTGTGGCGGCCAATGACCTGGATATGCAATGAACTGCAGCCTCCAATCAGGGCTGCTTAGGTTACCCAGGACCAAGACTGTTTATACTGCAAAACAAACAGCTGTGCTCTAGCAACCTTAAATCATGTATTTGGGGGTTATTAGGCCTTGAGGTTGAGAATCAGTTCTTTTTCTTGAATTTAGGTTGGCCAGCAAGTTTGAACTAGAGTTTATACTGATAAATAGAAAGGTCAATTCTTTTTATTTATTTATTTATTTATTTATTTATGGCAAGGTACAGGTCAGAGTGAAGGGGAGTAGACAGGCATGCAGGAAGAGAAAGGAGTAAGAAGCATCTTTATTTATATTTAGTTGTTCACACTGGTTGCTCGCCCCCCACCACCACCCCCTGATGCTCTACCCCCGACCCCCGGGCCCAAGACTCAAAGCCAGGGGTATGTGGCTTGCTCCTTTGGAGGTGATTGACCTAACCACTGCTCCACCAGGGCACACCTAAAAGTCAATCCTTTATGCAAAAATGATTTGATGAAACTAACTTATTGTTAAATTGTGTTTTTGTATAGACTATGAAAAGCCATGAATCAGGCACCTCAGGTTCTGTGTCAGCTCTGCCACCTGCGGTGCCTTATGTAAACCAGTCAGCTGCTTTGTCCAGCAGGACAGTCTGACTTGAAAGCAGTGTTTCATAAAGCGTAGGTCTTGAATTACCTGCATTAGAATAACCTGGACTGTGTATGTGTGTTCTTTCTTTTAAGATTTCTGAACTATGTCCAAAATCAGGTACACCAGAATCTCTGGGGATGAGGGCCTAGAATCTGTATTTTTAACATGTACCCCAGGCCATGGTCATGCGCATAGAAACACACAGAGACCCACTGGAAAGGACTACCTGTAGGACCTCTTCCTACTCTAAAGGTCTAAAGGTCTACTAATTCTCATTATCTGAATTGTATTTAGACCTATTTTTCCTTGAACAGAGCAAAATTAAAATGAGAAAAGTATGGCATTGGCTAAGAATTTTGCAGTATGTTCGGGGCCTTATACATGTCTTATTTTTCTGCACAGTAATTTTTAGAGGTAAGAATTATTATCAGAGTAGTGTACATAAATTCAAAACTGGGATTCTACAAAGTTCCAGTTATAGGATAAATAAATTCTAGAGATAAAATGCATGTCAGGATTATCATAGTTAACAATACTGTAGTGTATACTTGAAAGTTGCTGAAAGCAGCGTGCCCTAATGAAGTAGCAGTTTGGTCATCCACCTTTGGCCGAGAACATCGTCTACATACATCCCAATGACCCGGGTTCCCATCCTGGACTAGGGGTGAACAACCAAGATGAACTAAATAAATTAAAGTGCTTCTTCCTCCTCTCTCTTCCTGCCTGCCTGACTCTGTTTGCTTTCATTTAAAAAAAGTTGCTAAAAGTAGATATTTTAAAAGATCTCATCATATATACATACATATATATCCATATATGTATATACATAATACACACAAATTGCAATTATGTAAGGTGACCTATGTGTTAACCTTATTGTGATAATCATGTTTTAATATATATGTATATATCACTAAATATCACTAAATTATACAACTTAAACTTACATAATGCTATATATCGCTATAAAGCTGGGGGGAGCGCAAAGTTGGAATGCTAATTTCAAGTCAGTTTTTTCCCACAATATCATGCTACAGTAAGAAACTACAAAGTTTGTTACAATTGATAAGTTCCAAGGCAATCTCTTATCTGTATATAGTAGATTATAATTTTAAGAACTATTTCTTTATCTTTGTTGAAGCACAAGTATCTCTTATTATGAAATAAATGGCAGCGGATCACGTTTGGGGTGACTATGAAGGTAAATTAATTGGTGTATCCAAAATATTCTTCTGGTTAATGACCAGCTAGTTTGCAGAGTTTGAACAGGTCAAAACAGGAATCATCTGATCTCATAACTCATTACCTATTATCTTTGTCTCTGGTCCATGAGAATACATTTTTATGTAATATCAAGCTGAGGTAAAAAGAATATAGTAACATTTCTCCTGTATTTGAATGGCTTTGTCTTTTGGCAAGGGAATTGCAAAAAGACCCCTGTCTGGTTTGAGATTATGTTTATAGAAAGGACATTATAAAGTTACATACAATGTAAGGTACTGTTATTTTTTGGATTAAAACATACAGCTGGAAGGAACCCTAGCCTATCCTCTCCTTCATTTGACAGGCTCCAAGGCTTATGAAGGTGTTTTGAGTTAAACTAACTTCATCTTGTTCTCTGTCATGTTGAGACTTCTAGATGAAAATTAAAAAGTCTGACACTGTCCCTTGGTGACTACAAAAAAAGAAGAGATTGCCTGCTAGTCATGACAACAGACCCTCACGCTACTTCTCTCTGTGTGAAGACTTTTGTCCACCAATTAGAGAAGACAAATGGACTTACAAACCAATCCAAAAAGACCTAACCTCAGCATTTCCCAGCCTGATTATTTAAAACTCCCCTTTCCTGACACACACCTTAAGACTGCCCCATGATCAGAGACATGAGTCATGATTTCTATTCTAAAATAAATGTTTTCCTGATTGTTTAACCTACTTATCTCTCTTGAGTCTACAAGAATCAAGTGTATTTACTGCCTAAAAGTACATATCAAGTAAACAGCCTGGATTCTAGAGTCAGACATATGAAATATTTTTCTATATTTTTTATTGCAGTAACTATGACTTTATACATTAAAATAAACTCCTATATGTAGGTTCCCCATATATGTAGTTTCCTCATTCCTTAGATATAGATCAACACAACCTGCAACTCTACCAAATCATCAAGTGTTATTTACCATTATCCAGAGGGCTCCACCACTACTCCCCCCTGCCCCCGCTACTCCCTACCCCTGGTCCATTCCCTGTTGGTAATCTCAGTTCTATTGTAAGTGTACAAGGGTTGGTTTTGTTTCATCTGTTCCTGTGTTTCAGACATACCCAATTCAATACCCAGTTCTGGTGCTTTCTACTTTAACCTTGGGCTGAGGAAGCCCTCAGAGAGGTGAAGAGCTAGTAGTACAGAATGAGTAGAGCTTGGCACGCACATAGGCAGAGGGAATGAGGTTCTGTCCAAAGAGAACTGTGAGAGGGACAGAGTGCTGCGTAGAGGAGGGATGCGGGTGGATGAGCTGGAGCACATAGTGGTTACAGGAGAGGGAAGAGAAATGATGGGGGAGAAAGGAAGGAGGCAGCTGCCCAGCCTCTAGAAGAAAACACTGCTTACTGTTTCATAATTACTTGGTATCATAATATTCCCAAAGAAGATTGAGTTGCTACACACTCTAGGAAATATGTCTTTATTAACAGTCTCCAATATTTAGTAGTTCAGGGAGAGTAGGCAGGGCCTGGGATATTGCTGGTCCCTTGGAACTTCTACTGCCCTTGAAAGTTGAACTGTCTTCAGCCCACACCCTGCAAGACTCTTTTAGAAAAATAAGGCTCAGGATATGGTCGGAAAACATTAACAATAGTTACCATTTCTATGTATGTGGCATGATTCTAACTGTTGAATATATTGATTCATTTACTATTCATAAACGTTTTGAAGTAAGCATCACTGTTTTTTCTCAACTTTTCAAACTTTTTAATAGAAATATTATACATAAAAAACCCCAACAAATAAGTGAACAGTTTTATGACTTTTCACACAAGGAGCACACATATGTAACCAGTACCCTGAATAAGAAAGAAAAAATATCAACACACAAAAACTCCCTTATGGCCCATCCGGTCACTAGTCTTCTCCTTTTCCCCAAAGCTTCTACCATCTATCATACTTACATTTTTTTTTTTTTTAATTCAGCTGTTCACACTGGTTGTTCACACTCCCACCCCTAAACTCAGGACTTGAACCCAGGGATATGTGACCTGTGCTCCTTTGGAGGCAATTGACCTAACCACTATTCTATCAGAGCTGCTTACTATTCTTACTTCTCACAGCAGAACTTTGACTGGTACTGTCTATTTGTATGTAGCTTCTTTCATTTATATTACATTGTATATAGTTAAATGTTCATTCTTTCTTGTTATATAATAGCCTCAACCTTTTATTTTGATATATTTTAAGACCACAGAAAAGAACAGTACAATGAAACCCTTTACTTAGAACGTGAAAAGACTATTATTGTTTCCACTCTCTAGGTGAGAAAACTAAGGCAAAGAGAAATTAGATTAATTAGCCCCCCCCCCCCCCCCGTCATGCCCCTGGGCACTAATCTTACCTAACATAGTCCTTAGTCATAAGACTGTGGGCAAGTCATATTACTTTCTGAGGCTCTTTCTTCATTATCAGGATGGGAGTGACAATCTCCATTCCATTGAGTTTCCAGGCTTGTTGTTAGTAGACTCAAATATAAAAGACTTGTGAAAGAGCTTTATGAAGAGTAAAGTGATAGTACTGAAAAAGTAATGAAAATGCAGGCTCAGTGACTTCACCCTCGGTAGATACTGCTTCCCAACGTCAGGGGGAAGAGGCAGAATGTATTACAAGTTCCATAGGTGATTCTGAAGCAATAGTACTCCCACCACACTTTGTACAAATACTTGTGTAAAACAAAGGTTTGCAAACTTAAGCGACCATCAGAATCACCTACAGGTTTGGATGTTTTTTCTTGCCACTAGTTCCCCATATTTACAGACTCATTAAAGATAAAGAAAGTTGAGGAGTAGAATCAGTGTTTCATCTTCTGTGGGCTTAGATATTAGTTCTTGGCGCCATCTCCACAGGCACAGAAAAGCAGACAGAAGCTTGCTCATTTTTAGAGGGTTAAGTGACTCAGGTTTAAAACAGAAACGAAAACACGAGGCATTTGTAGGTGAAAGGGCAAGAATCTTCCGTCGCAAAGTAAGAGGTCAGATTAGTGAGAAGTAAAACAAAAATCATTACTCAAAATTCAGGACATCCTGCTGTTTTACGACAGGGCAGAGTTAGATTAACCACAAACATACAGAACATCTACTCAGAGCCCCCCAAAAGCTGGAACACCACAAAGAAAAAAATAATAAATTTGATCACTTATAGCATTAAAGATGTCAAAAGAGGAACAACCAAACAAAAAACAAACGCAGATGTCTTTTGGACTTCATTTGTCCGGTTATTTAGTATTGTATTTTATTCTGAAGTACTTGTAAATACTAATAGAGGAGCGGGGAGAAGCGCCATAATTTTCTTTTTCTTGGTAAGGCTCTATAGAAGTATTAATTCAGACGCGAATAAGGAATATATTTTTAACCGCGCCGCTGCCGCTTGAAATGATAAACAGTATCTATGTTCATAACAGAGTAATTGTGGTGAATGCCTTTGGGAGCTTTCCACAATTCGAACTCCATATCTTGACAACCTAAGTCCCCTGTCCGGCCCCGACTGAAGGCAAAAGACCTGGACGCGCCAGCTGTCTTTTGCACCTCGCAACTGCGGGTCTAATTTACGTTCTGCAAGAGAGCTCCGCGAGGCCAAGGTGCCCCCCAACTTCACAGGAAGACCCTCGCCAAGAACTTGCGGAGGGGTTCGCGAACCGGCACCCGGCCCTGGCCTTTGCACAACTTCTTGGCTCAAGTCTCTGTGTTTCAACAAGAAAAGGGGGGACTTAGGTGTTGACAATTTACAAAACAAGTTTTAACAATTAAAGAAAACGAAACAGTTAAATAGGTATGACCTGTAACTTGAAATAGGCTATCTTGCCTAGAATCACAGGCAACTACCATCCAGTGATTTGGAATTAAATGTCGCTGAGATTTAAAAAAAAAAAAAAGAAAAGAGGACCAGTAAATAATCTCAGGCCCTTTTGAGGAAAATTGCGATTCAGCTTGAAAGTAGAAATACGTTTGAGGATTTGAATGTACAGCAAAGGAGCAATAAAACAGAAGTCTCTGCAGGTGAGTCATGGGGTTATAAAGTCACACAACTTTGGAAGTTATTTGCTAAAGATAGTCTAGAAGCCATTGTTTCCATTTTTAAAGAAAATTCTTTTCTTTGGACTGATGGAATCAACAGGTAGGTTACAGTTAATTTGTCCGTGCAATTGCCAACGCCGGCAGCATTTTTGCCACGAGCCTTTCAAGAAGCCTAACCCGAGGAAGTCCCCCTCCCACCGCAGCAGGACCCCAGCTAGCACCAGAGCCCCTACTCCGAGGGGCCCCTCTTCGGGAGCCCGCGAAAAACGGCGCAGGCGCCGAGCCGCGGGGCGCCGGAATCGTCCGACCGCGGTCACGTGCTGCGGAGGCGCGTGGAGGTGGTGGGGTGGGCGCGGTATATAGTTGAGACACCCGTACTCCTTCTATTTAAACATCCGGAGCGTAGCTTCCGCCGTCCTCGTCGGTTTCGCAGGACTTGCGTCCTTGGCTATTGTCTGTCGGTGAGTGCGCGCCCCTCCGCGGCCCGCTGACTGTCCCGCGCCCCCAGCTGGGCCCTGGTCGGGGCTGCTTGGGGGTCGCCGGGCTCCAGGCTGGACGCTCCGGGCTTTGCGGCGGTTTCCCGGTGCTGGCTGGAAGAGGCCGGCGCCCCCATCCTGGCTTTGGTGGGTGGAGGCTTTTCTGCCAGCAACAGCTGTGCCGTTGTAGCGTCTTCACTTACTTGGCGGGGGAACAGTTTCCATTTGGTCGCAGAGGACAGTGGGTAAAAGGAATGCGTCAGAAAGGCACCCTAAAGCAGAACTGGATGGGGTACCCTGAACAGCGGGGCGTGGGGCCTGACTCCCGGGTCGCACTCCTTCTTTGGAGAACTGGGACCCTCGCGGGCGGAGCGGAACTGACGGGCCCGGAATGGGTGGAAGGCGCGGATGTGCCGGGTGTTTTCTGACCCCTCGGAGGCTTAGCTGGGGGCAGTTTGGTGGCATTGAGCGTTGTAGGAGGCACTAAATTTACATTTAAAAGCGTTTTGAAAGGTTTCTCAATTTCTTGGAACCCCTCCTTTTTTGCTCAGTCACCCCTAAACTAACTTCAACGCCCCCCCCCCCCCCAAGCGCTCCACGTTGTTAGTCCAGATTGGGTGTCTTTCAGTTTGAACCCTCCTTTAAGGATTTTGACTTAATATTTTTGGTGACCAGATATTCCTCTTTAAAAGGCGTTTCTAGTATCCTAGTGGGGAAACAAGACAAATATATCTATAATTTTGCTTTTATAAGCTCTGATATCTGACTTCAGAGGCTGTTTCCCAGAGAGAGCTCTGAGGGCTAGAGGCGGGAAGAAGTGCAGAACAGTACACACTTCCTCGGCGTTTTCACTCTGCTTGAATTTAGCATTTGCTTGACTTGGGAAATGAATCTGGGAGTTTATATGGATGTCCTGACATACATTTCTCTTCTACAGTTCTTTTTCTTCAGGAAGGAAAATGGCATCTGTTGCTGTAGACCCACAACTGGTATGAATTTTCAATAGCTGTTCCTTTCCTTTCCTTTCCCTTCCCTTCCCTTGTGTTTTGAGAAATTAACCTCCCCCCCCTCCCCTCTCTTGGTTGCAGAGTGTGGTGACTAGGGTGGCCAACCTACCCTTGGTGAGCTCCACATATGACCTCGTCTCCTCAGCTTACATCAGTACCAAGGATCAGTATCCCTACCTGAAGTCTGTGTGTGAGATGGCAGAGAAGGGTGTGAAGACCATCACCTCAGTGGCAGTGACAAGCGCTCTGCCCATCATCCAGAAGCTAGAGCCACAGAGTGAGTTCTGATTGCTCCCTCAGGATTTATTCCAAGAGGCTTCCTCAGAGTTAGCTCAATCACCGGCCAATGTCATGTGCATACAAAGGCAACCTTGGAGTCCTCAGCCTTTCCTGAGGCACATTTTATTATATTTGCAGAGTTTTGCAAGCATCAATTTCAGAACATTTCTATTACCATAGAAAGAAATCTCGTAACGGATTGTTTGGGATGAAGAGAAAGTTCTGGAAATGATAGTGGTGATAGTTGTACAATATTGTGAATGAACTTAGACACTGAACTAACTGTACTTAAACATGGTTGAAATGGTGAAATTTATGTCATGCATACTAATATTAATATTAATTTAAAAAATAGAAATATTATATCTGTTATAAGAAATCTTATGTCCATTAGCAGTTACTTCCCCCTTTCCTTCCAGTCATCACCTAGGCAACTACTAATCTACTTTTTATCTTACGCATTTGCCAATCATAAACAGTAAATGCAAATAGAGTAATAAAATAGGGGTTCTTTCATGACTGACTTCCCTCAGTATAGTGTTTTCAAGATTTACCAATGTCGTATTGTATTAGTGCCTCATTCCATTTTATTGTAGAGTAATATTCCATTCTGTGGCTCCTTTATTTCCCTGTCACTAGATAAAAGTTATCAGCAGTCTACCAAGCCCCTTCCTGTCTAAGCTGGAGAAACCAGTCAGTGCAGTGCATAGTAAATGAAGGCCAACATTCTTGCTGTTTTTTTAAGGTTTAAGGTGAAATAATATGTGTTCATTCTATACCGACATCCTTAAAGTTTTCTCTCCATGTGATTCTTCCAGTTGCAGTTGCCAATACCTATGCCTGTAAGGGACTAGACAGGATTGAGGAGAAACTTCCTATACTGAAACAGCCAACAAACCAGGTGAGCTTGGGACAGAGTGTTAACGCCCGCCGTACATTTTCGTGTTCCAGCTGTTTGGCACAAGCTGTGCTCACCTTAAACAGGGACTGCTTACTTGTTTGCTTAATCTGGATGCATCTGCAATAGAGTAATGACTACCCTCTTACTGCTTGAGCTGTTGTTATGTGTAAGAAAGAAGCAGAGATGAACAAGCCACCCCGGACTAATACTTCTAGTCTGATCAAGTGGCTTTGCCTATGCCGATGAAATTGTTCTCTCAAATAATTGATTTCTTTGCAGTACTGGATAAATGCAAAGGTGATATGTAGAACCGTCTCTCATTTGACTTGGTGAAGTGTCGATAGTGACTGCCAGCCAGTATTATATATCTAGGCAATGATGACAATCCATCCTGGTGATCCTTTGGTACAGTTAATACCTTGTAATTTTTTTTCAAATTAAAAATAAGGCATGTACAAAACAATTTCAGTTAGAATGAAAAATGTGCTCCTGTGTCTTCATCTAAATGGAAAAATTTAGTGTACAGTCTTTAGAATGATTGTGCATATTAAATTTTTTCACTTAAGTTGTTTAGGCTCTTCTAACACTGAGAGTTATTATTTTCCATTTTAGGTATTTTCTGTGAGTTTCAATCATGGCTTAACTTGACTTTTATCTTTTTTTTTTTTTTTGAGAAGTGGAAGAAGAACCGTTATTTTTATTTAGTTTTTCACAATGGTTGCTTTCCCCCAGGTGTGGAACTTGAACCCAGGGGTATGTGGCTTACTCCTTTGGAGGTGACTGACCTAATACTGCTCCATCAGGGCTTGCCTTAATATAATACTGTTTTTTGGGTTTTTTTAATTTAATTTAATTTTTAAAGGGAAGTTGCAGGCAGGAATAAAGTTTAGCAGGCAAGGAGGCAGGAAGAAATAAGAGGAAGAACTTTATTTCGGCTGTTCCCTCTGAGCCCGGGACATGAACCCTGTCGTTGGAGTGTATGTGAACTGCGCTCAGCCAGAGATGGCATACTTAGCTACCACACCAAGCCCACCAACTTTTAAAATTATACACCATTTTAAATTAACAAAAAGGAAGATTATATCATTGAAGGCAGAAAGCTCTAGTAAACAGTATCCTGTAGAAGACCTTCCCCTAAGGTATTAATGAGTAATTTAGAGAAGGTTTTCTTGCCAGCATTCCCTGTGCCTGTGTGCCACCATCTGGGTCCAATGTGTCTTCCCTTTAACTTAGCCAGATCACATGCTAATACTGCAAGGGCCAAGTTTGGCTTAATCTTTCTTGTTCACACTGGATTTATGTGACTTTGGTATGAACTACATAAAAACTGTTTAATCTCATCAGCAGGTAATAATTGACTACTTTTCTTCTGTAGCCCTTTTTGCCTTTATACACTCCAGCAAATGGTGACATTTGTATTTTTAAGGGAAATTCTTAATGAATGAGTCTTCTGAAGTATTTGGACTGATGACTAGATTTTTCTCAGCTTCTGAACCTTTTCTGTCGTGTGCTTTGGTTAGTCTCTTATAGCCACTGTAGCTGTCATCTAAAAATAATTACTTTGTACGTAGTAGTAAGTTCACACTAAAATGACCAAAACAGTGGAGCCAATATGGTTATTTGGTTATTTTCTTTTTTCTTTTAAAGGAAAGGTGTAGGCAGGAATGAGGGCAGGCAGGCGGGCAGGAAGAGAGAGGAGGAAAAAGCATTTTATTTCCATCTGGTTGTTCACACTGGTTGTTCCCTTGGACCTGGGATTCGAACTCAGGGATATTTGGCCCCTTCTCTGAGGCAATTGACCTAACTGCTGCTCCACCAGAATGTGCCTGGTTATTCATTTTCAATGTAGTTATGAAAGCAATAGAATCACTTTAGTTATGGAAGTTGAAGTTTGTCTTTAGTGGAAGCCATTTATAACAGGAGCATATGTAAAAGCAAAAAATTAAGTTCCAGATAAACCTCTTACCTAAGGCTAATTTTTTCTAAACTAGTCTGTATACTGATTGTATATCTAACACATATGACTATTTAGATGGTATTTTTATTCCACAGATAACAAAATTTGATACTTGAAAGCAGTCAGACTAGGTTGTAAGTAATATAGCTTTGTTTTCACCCTCAGCCTAATATTCTTTTTACTTTATTCTGTGGTTTTCAGTATGAAATGCCTTATACCCTAGAAAGTCTGTCAAAGTCCATATAGCTTATGCCATGACAACAGTGTGTTATTTCTTCTTCCAGGTTGTAGAGAGAAAAAAATACTGCCTGCCTCACAGGTCTGGGACACTAGATACATCAGTTAATCTTTTGCCCACTTGAGAACAGGACTGGATTTTATCAGAAGGCATTTGCCCGTTGGTTACATTGTACCTTTCCTGTAAAGGGAAAGAACTTCATGTTCTTGAAAAATAACTGGCATCATGAAGTTTACTCTTGCTGTGTTTGAAGAATACAGTCACTTGGAAGAAAGAAAGATTGATTATAAGTGTAAAGAGTTAATTGTTTTTCCTTTATTTTCACTTGAAAGTTTTTTGTTGTTAAATTTTTTTAAAGGTAAGGTACAGGCAGGAATGAAGTAGACAAGCAGACAGGAAGAAAGAGAAAGAATCAACACTTTATTTAGTTTTCAACTGGTTGTTCACACTGGTTGCTTCCTCACTGGCTCAGGACTCCAACCCATTGATATGTGGCTTGTGTCCTTTGGAGGCGATTGCTCTAACTGCTGTTACACCAGGGTTCACCTCACTTTGAAAGTTTAACATTAGCTATTTATTCTTACTGGAGTTAATGGAATTTTCATGCTATAAAGGACATTAGAGAATAAATAAACTGAAAGCTTAATTTTTTCCATTTAATCATACAACCTGAATTATGGGACACAAATATCCTTGGAATTGAATTTTCAAGTCTATCGGGCATAGTGTTGATAGCCCTGTCTTAAAGCCCAGTCTTCACTACACACTTTGTATGGGACCTGATTAAAGCCATTTCCTCTTCTCATAATAAATAAGGCACTGGATCTAGATTTTTCAGTCCTAGCTTTTCATGGGTGGTCTTTTTCTCTTCTGTACTCGAGATATGCTTGAAGGAAGTTTTCATGTCCCTATACTTTGACCCATGCCCCACACTACATATATATGTATGTATAAAATGTATGCATCTATATGTATGTATATCTCTATATAAAAACTTTGTATTCAGTTTGAAAAGCTGGCTTGCTTACCCACTATCAGCCTTCAGTTGTAAAAAATATTTGTACAGTGTATATGGGAAACGTGTCCAGTCATGCATGCACAGATATGATTATGTTGTTGCATAGACACAAACGGAGAGACTTTTGTGCCAATCAGCTCCTTCTTCATACTTGAGCAAAATGGGAAACTGAGCTGGCCATTCCCATAGGCGACCTTAGCATCCAGTATATAGAGAATTGATGTCTCTGCCCTGTGTGTTGGTATTTGGGGATTGAGAGCATAGATAACTTATGTTATGCATGATAGGCAAGAACTTCTATTATAAACATGTTGACATTGAAAATGCTATTCTTCTCTAGAGAACCACTTATACCTTGCTAAGGCTTAATCTAATTTAGAAGGCCATTCTGACAAATCCATACGTTATATTTAGCACATTTGCTCCTCCAACAATATTCGCATGGTGGCAATATACCTGATAAGGGAATTAAAACTTGTCAACTCTTTGTGACTTGCCCAGGACCTAAAGCTAGAGAGTGAAAGAGCCTGAATCCATCTTTAATTCTTCAACTGATTCCTGAGTTAAGGTCTTGAATATATTGATAGCCATGTTCCTCACCAACCAACTGATCTGCTTTTTACTTGTAGGTTGTCGCCAATGCCAAAGATGCTATGACTGGGGCGAAAGATACTATGACAACTACTGTGACAGGGGCCAAGGAATCTGTGGCCAGCACCATTACTGGGGTGATGGACAAGACCAAAAGAGCCGTGACTGAGAGTGTGGAGAGGACCAAGTCGGTAGTCAATGGCAGCATTAACACAGTCTTGAGTAGTCGGATGATGCAGTTGATGAGCAGTGGAGTAGAAAATGCCCTCAGCAGATCAGAACTGCTGGTAGATCAGTATCTCCCTCTCACTGAGGAAGAACTAGGTAATTGGATTTTTTTTTTTTTGTCTTGAGATAATGTTTTATGTCTTTTTTTTTTTTTAAGGAAATGTACAGGAAGGAATGAAGGTGAGTAAGCAGGCAAGAAGAGAGGGGAGGAAGAAGCATTTTACTTATTTTTATTTAGTTGTACATTTTTGTTGTTTTCTCAGACCCAGGACATGAATCCAGGTCCTTGGGATATGTATGCACTGTGCTTTGGCTGGAGGTAACTGACCAAACCACTGCTCTACCAGGGCATGCCAATGTTTTATGTCTTAAGCAATCTTTTAAACAGCCTTATTAATATGTAAAAAAAAAAAAAAAAAATCACCTGTTTTCCTTCTAAATTGACAAGAGTTCCACAAACCATCACCTCAAGCCTGTGTTAGAACATTTCTGTGACTGTTGGTAGATAATCTCCATTTCTTCCCCAAGGCAGTCACTAATCTTTCTGTCTCTATAATTTTCCCTTGTTAAAGCAATCTTAAGTTTCACATTGAAAAGTGAAATAGTAAGTTTTGAAATTTAGGAGAAATCATCCAGAGAAATATTTGAATTGTCTTCAGGCACTGTTTTGCCCTTGACACTCTAGCAAGAAGAGATACATAGATGATGAAAATATGGTATAGTGATATGGTCAAATTCATGTCCTGGGGAAATGAGTGCATAATTCTGATCTGACTGGTTAGAATTGCAGAGTCAGGATCCAGGTTAGAGTTCAGGCCTTGTCACAGATCATTGCCATGATTCTGGGGGTTGGGGAGGGGGTGGGGGGTGGGGGGCGTGTGTGTGTGTGTGTGTGTGTGTGTGTGTGTGTGTGTGTGTGTTAAAAGAAAGTTAAAAGCAGGAATGAAGTCAATCAGAGGCAAGAGGGCAGGAAGAGAGGAGGAAGAAGCACTTTATTTTATTTAGTTACTCATCTTGGTTGTTTTTCCCAACCCCTTGTTTTCTGACCCTGGTTCAGGAAATCGGGTCCTTGGAATTAGATGTGAATTGTATCTACTGGACACTGTGGACTTAATGGCTGAACCACCAGGGTGTGCTGAATGAACCCTTATATTTTTGTTTTTGTTCCTTCTTTCTAACTTCAGAAAAAGAAGCAAAAAAAGTTGAAGGATTTGATATGATTCAGAAGCCAAGCTATTACATCAGACTGGGATCCCTGTCTACCAAGCTCCGCTTACGTGCCTATCAGCAGGCCCTCAGCAGGTTTCAAGAAGCTAAACAAAAAAGTCAAGAGACCATTTCTCAGCTTCATTCCACTGTTAAAATGGTAAGAAAAACTTCACTTTTACTGGTCTCTGAGGATGAGAGTAAATATAATCATGGAATTCAAGAGTTTTAATCTTACCTTATGAACAGCCCTGTAGAAAAACAGGCAGAGTAGACAAACAACTCAGAAGGAAGTGTAAATAGTTCAAATATATGAGGTGATTTTAATCTTACCCTGAGGAGTCAGGTTACAGAAACCCGTGCGTCACTGTGGGCAATGGTGGAGAGGCAGGGGTGCGCGCTTCCCGAGGACGCACAGGACTTTTCTAGGAAACACGCACTTTTGCCTCCAGCAATTTTACTTTTTAGAAATATATCTTAGATAGGTGTATTTGCTTAGAGTTACAAAAGCACTACTGTGTAGCTGTCAGAGATTGCCAAGTCATAGAACAGTGTGTATTGTACTGCCATGAGGAACCTGTTTTTTTTCTTGGAAAGGGAAATAAGTGGCTGGCAAAGGAAGAACAAGTTTGAATTGCTTTCTGTTTTGTATTTAACTTCTATTTTATATATACAAGTTAAATTTCAGTTGCCTTACATGTGCTAAACTGGATGTAAATTTGGAGACAGTGATTTAGTAGTTCAATAGAAGCAGTACAGAATTATGACTACTTGATTGTCATATACATATTAATAATAAATAATAATGACAGCAGGGATAGCTCACCTTAAGCGCTTATGAAAATTCTTGGTTTTCTTGTTGTCTGATTTACGTCATAGATCTGAGAACGGGTTAAACATGAATGCCCGACTTATTTATTGCTTTGTCTTTTTCCAATGTGTTCTAGATTGAATTTGCCAGGCAGAATGTGCATAGTGCCAACCAGAAAATTCATCATGCTCAGGATAAACTCTATTTCACCTGGGTGGAGTGGAAGAGAAGCATTGGCAATGATGAGACAGATGAATCCCACTGTGCTGAGGTAAGACAGTGGGACAAAATCATCTACCAAAGTTTTTGAGGATGTTCTTATTAGGCTTTTCAGTTTCCCATATTTCCTCTTAGAATACTCTTCTCTGTCAAGAATTTGAACAATACTGTATATATAGGTTGCTTCTTATGGGGTCAAAAAACAAAAGTGTGATAACTTTAATAACCTAAAGATAGGCATATTGCTCCTAATGGGATACAACTAAATGGAAAACTGTTAATGAGTACAGACCAATAGAGAATACAGACCGTTTTTACTGGTACTGTGTTTTTTTGACAGCATAAATATAGGTACTCTGAGAATATGTAGGAAGAATACCTAATTCAGCCTTGGAGCGTGAGGGTGGGTAAGTCAGATGAATTCCTGGAAGAGACGCGTGCTGAGACCTAAGAGCTGAGTAAAACTAGGAGAAAGAGGAGTAAAGTGACTAATGTTCCAGACAAAAAATATGTTGTAGTTCCAGAAAGAGGATTACAAAAGCTAGTATGCATTTGCCTTTGAAATAAATAATAACTTTTTTCATATCATGTCATCTTAATTGATGAGTATTAGATTGCCCTATTACCGTGGAGCATATTTCCATCCTCTCTGGTCTTCCCTGCTTATTAATGTTTTTTCCTGTGTAAGACAATGACTTTTGAAGACTTAGGCCCTATAGTTTAAATCTCCACTCAGTTATTTCCTAGCTTTTAACTGGGGCATATTACTTAAACTGTCCATTTCTAGGAAATGTAAATAATACTGCTGCATTCAGTGGTTGTTATGAGCATTTAGAAAAGTCAAATAATTCACATCAGTGGTGGACACTCAACTAGTTGACTAGAATTTATTTCCTATTTAACACTATTAAATCCATTGCTAATTCGTAAACTTTCTTTTTTAGCACATTGAGTCACGTACTCTTGCTATTGCCCGAAATCTGACTCAGCAGCTGCAAACCACATGCCACACCCTCCTGTCCAACATCCAAGGGTTACCGCAGAACATCCAAGATCAAGGCAGCCACTTGGGGGTGATGGCCGGAGACATCTATTCAGTGTTCCTCAATGCTGCCACCTTTAAGGAAGTGTCTGATGGCCTCCTCACTTCTAGCAAGGGGCAGCTGCAGAAAATGAAGGAGTCTTTAGATGATATGATGGATTATCTTGTTAACAACACGCCCCTCAACTGGCTGGTAGGTCCCTTTTACTCTCAGCTGACCGAGACTCAGAATGCTCAGGACCAAGGTGCAGAGAAAACCAAACAGGAGGACCAGCAACCTGAGCACAAGGCACTTTAAACCCTCCCTATCTACCAGTGTATGGTGCAGCCAACCAGATGACACCTCTGTTACATATTATGTCGAAACTATTTGCCAGACACCTCTCTGACTGGGGAAGCAGCTAGTAAGGGGAAAAAAAAATAAAGTTTCTCAATAGTAGTACTTTCCATTTGGATTAAAAGCTTTAGAATTCTTGGCATTAGCAGCTGAGTTCTGTGATTTACTTGACTGGTAAGAAAAGTGTGATAGACTGGTCAGAGCCTAGCCAGAACTCACAAAAAGTTCAGCATTTATGATCTCATTCTGTTGCTTCTGTTGCTGTCGGTTTGGATTGAATAAAAGCACCTTCATGTGGTCTGTGGTATGAACTGATATCTGCTTCAGTTAGATCTGAGCAGGCCTGATCGCTAGTTTTTCTCACAATGCATGCTTATAGAACTTACGTTTTTTGTTTTTTTTTTCATAAAGGAATGCCCTCTTTGAATTCAATAAAATTCACTGCACAATAGATCAGTTTTATTCTGTGTGTTCCATGCGCTTTGTGTGTTGGCGTTTCTTGAGCTGCTTAGTCTGCATGACTGGGTTAATATCCATAAGTGAATTCTAGTAGGCCTCTTGGGGAATCTGGCAGAGTAATAACATTGGAAGACTGATGTTAAAAATGGGATATTTGATAATAGGTTTTGATTAAGTTAAAAGCTAATGTGCCCTTACAAATTGTACTATGTGACAGTTGTTCCCTTAATTTGTCCATTTACTGGTTTCCTGCAAGTGGGTTTTTAGGCCAGTAGAAGGACCTGCTCATAGCTGACTATCTTACTGAAAAGAAATCAAAGCTGAAAGCCAGTGAATAGTATCAGTGTCTGATACTCTTTGTATCAGTCTCATGTAAAGGCAGTAGGTATTTCTTGCCAAGAAGTCATTTAAAGTATGACCCCTGGAATGAGAATTTTCCGTGTCCAATCAGCTAGACACTAAAATACTGTGTTATGACTTTGGGAGAAAGTCAGTGACCTCAGTTATTGGTGAGGTACTTTTGGAAGATCACACAAGGATAATGAAAAGTAAATAGTCTTTGCACTCCTATCTACCTCCTACCTAGGGTGTCCACACTTCCAGCTCCTTTAATGTTCATCAGTTATTTAGGAAATATGAGTCCTTATAACAACAATAATGTGCCAAACTGTTTCAGAAAAGCTAATCTTAGAATTTCTGAAACGGAGCCAGGTACTTGCTTCTTCCTGACCCTGCTAAGAAATGAGCAGGGCTACCCTTAAGAAGAACCAAAGTCATGGTCATATTTGCCTTCTCTTTCTACCTGGTTCCCCTTTTTCTTACCATGAAAACAAGCAAGCGGCACTTAACTTTATATATACCTTTAGTGTGTGACTGAATCTATTAAAGCTTAGTAAGTTATAGAACTAAATTTCTCCTTGAAGTAACTTGCAGGAATCAGTAAACAAGTGAATTCAGTTGGAAGACAGGGACTCATTGAGATACTTGAAGCTAAGGAGCTTCTGGTTTCTGAGGATGGGCTGTCACAATGTAAGGTCTTCCAGGATGGAGCTAACCCAGTCAATTGTCTGTCCGTCTGTCCGTCCCCCCAGTGACTGTTAATTCCTAGAGCCTCTGACTCAATTATTATTTATAATCCAAATTGAACACAATTTTGCCCCTCTTTGCTGAGAGCTTCAAGGCTGATATTTTTTTTTTAACTTTTTATTGTAGTGGTTATTAAAGACATTAACATAATTTTATATGTATAGGTTCCCCATTTCTTTGTTATGTTTCAACATATCATGCCCTCCACCAAATCACCAAGTGTTCTTCCCCATTTACCAGTGGGCTTCAAGGCTGATATTTTTGTGGTCTACTCTTAAGTAACTGGAAAATTCATATGCTGTAGCTACCCACATGCTTTCTTAGCACGAACATGAAGTTCTGCAGTTCTCCTTCATAAGAGTGATGCCATCTGAATTGCCTGTGAAAAGGAGATAGTTCTCAAAGCTTTTCTTCATGAGCAAGTCCATTTCTTCATAACGCAGACCATTGTTAGCTTTTAGACCACCACCACTGGCCCTTGCTTTTTGCTGTGAATTGCACACTAGTCCTGGTTTTGTCTGTCTTTGTGTCTTGTACATTTTATTCAGTGGTCGCTGTCTTAAAATTTGCGGTGTCCTTCCGTCTTGTAGCTTTATTGTTGCATAAATTGACGATTTTCATTTAACAGACATCTTCCCAAGGAGGGCAATTCTTTTGAGAGAAAAAGCTGATTGAGCCAACCACAGTATCTAATCATGTCAGGTTCCTAAATGACTGCATGAAGCCTGTCTTGGTGTTCAAGGATTTTTTTCCTTTGCACATAATAACATGAACTTTCTGGCTAATTTGGGATGAAAAGTCAAAGGCACACGATGTCTTACTAGCCATTTATCTCTTACTTTTAGTTTTCTCATCTGAAAAGTAAGATTAGTGTTGCCTCAATAGATGGAAAAGTCTTTGAGGGTGAGGTGTTTTTTCTGTTTTGCACTAGAGACATAAGGGTATCATCTGTGAGACAGTGACATGTATTATCTTTAACTTGCTAATTCTGGTGTGATTACCTACTATCAGCTCATGATTAGAGGAATACATCCACTTTGAAGAACCAAATAAGAGAAGGGGAAAAACTAAAATTTGGTTTGTTTGTGATACCCTTTTAGAGTTTCCATTTAACTCATGGAGGTGGCTGGTGAGGTCAGGAGAAAGGAAGAGCAAAACATATTTGTGCACACACTTTTTTTTTCTTTTTTTTTAAAGGAAAGGTGCAGGCAGGAAGAGAGAGGAGGAAGAGGCATTTTATTTTTGTTTTGTTTACACTGGTTGTTTCCTCCCAGATCTGGGACTTGAACCCAGGGGTATGTGGCTCCTTTGGAGATTGACCTAATAGCTAGTCCATCAGGCTGTGCCTTGTGCATACATCTTTAAGAAATTGGGTTAAATGATGACTGGAGAGGAGGCATGAGGGGTGGAAAAGGAAAGCCTCTTGTCGGCCTTACTTTTAGTGGGTGAATTCACTGGGTAGAGAATGTGGATATGTAGGTAACTACATTATTATATGGGATTCAATTCAGTATTTGAATTCCTAACAGTATAAGACGTGAACTCTGCCCTGCTGAGAATATAATACCAGGAATGTTCCTCAAGTGATTTTTATAGTCTTAAGGGAAGCTTGTTGACAAATATTCAAGCAATATCTTGGTATACAACACAATTTTTCCCTCATTCTTAACCTAGGCTGCTAATTTTTAAATTTCTGTACTTTATTACAAAATTAACCTATAGAATTTGACAATTTGGTAGAAGAAAATATAGGAATGACAGAGCAACAATTTGGTATTTAAATTTTATTAACCAAAGCAAAAGAGAGTGCTAACTTAGGTGATACTTCCTGGAAGGAGAAAATAAAAGGTCTTTTAGAACTTCAAGTGTAGTACAGAGTGTTATTAGTTGACATTTCACAAAAGCAATGAATACATAAAATGCACTTTGGTATAAATATGAATAATGAAGAAATGGTTACCATTTAAATTATTTCAATTTCTCTTGAGTATATCTCTCAGAGGGGTCTATATATATATATATATATATCTAATTTCTTGTCACCAAACAGGATGATTCTAGAAAAATCTGCTTTTGTTTCTGCTCAAATGAATGAAATACATAGGAGTTAGCAAGGACATGAACTAGTTTGAACCACTCAGTGTTGTATGTATCCATGTACAAGAATCATTGGAATTTTGTTGTGAGCAGTGTCAGCCAGCTCCCGAGGCTGAGCGTTCTAATGGCTATTAATCAAGAACAAAGCTTTGTTGTAAAGTTGGAGTCCCCACAGAGGGCGGAGCTTATGCACCAGTCCACTCAGCTGTTCAGGTAAAGAGCGAAGAAATAATAAAGTCAGACCCAAGCAGCAATTTGCTCTTTAACTTGCAAGCACACAACCAAGGGTGAGAGGTTTCTGTTGAAATCAAACCCTCAAAGGATTTTTCTTACATATTTGATATTAAAACTAATCATTACCTCTTACACAATGCTTTTGTAGTCCTCTGCATTAGAAATACTTTTATATAAACAAAGATTTTAGTTTTTCTTTTATTTCGTAAGTTCTTCAATACTTAGTCTCTATTTCAAAATAAATCAATTTTCTGATTCTGTGTCATGTTTATCAGCATTGCATGCAAGTCAGCTTTACCATCAAGTTAAATTCCCACACATGGGTGTTTTTATTTCTGTGGCAGCCCCACTTATGCGGGGTCTGGGGTCACCTCTACACTACCTTTATGCAAATTAGAAAAATGACACTTTACCCACCATATATACTAGTAGTGCCACCTTCTGGGAAATAATTATAATAACAAACAAAATTCTATGATAGGAAAGGTGTGAGATCTGAAAAAGCCTACAAAAGGTTCACCTAGCGTGGTCATTTGGTTTTCTTCAAAGACTCTATTGCTGATTTCCCCTCCTTGCAGGGAGGGATTATGGTTATATAATTAGTTTCATAGTGTCTGATTCTGATTTATCCTCTATCCCTGATGGCATACTGAGCAGGAGACTTCTTACAGGACAGCTTAGATGGTTCAAACTAGTTCATGTCAGTGAAAAAGGGATCTATTTATACATCTGTGAAAGGATTTCTTCTGTGTCACATTTCTAAAAGCTCTGTAAAGATGGTCAGGTACAGCCACTACATTTAGAATTAAACTCCATGTTAGTCTGATGAATTTAGCTGCCCCCAACCTCCCCTGCTTCCTTCATAGCACCTAAGTAAAGTTTGGTAATAGCCAGGAATAATGGAAAGTAGGCAGGTGGAATCATTCTGGAAATATGAATTATTCATGTGACTCTCTAAGGCATCTCCAGAATTAGAGATCTTACTCCTAAAATTCATGAGTGGGATCTACAGCAGTCTGCAAAGAACTCTAGGCCAACAGTTACATGGTGTGTTAGTCGTTAGGTGACTTTGGAAACGGTGTGTGTGTGTGGAGGGGGTATTTAAGAACTAATAAGAAGAAAAGTTAGGGTTTATTGAGCATCTGTTACAAGTCAGACTCGTACCACCTTTTTTCTCACTTGAGAGCTAAGGAAACTAAGGTTGAAAAGAGGGATGAGTAGCCAGATGGGGATTTAGCCCCGGGTCTTACCAATGTCAAAGTGCTTATTTTTCCCATCTAGTACTCTAGTCCTGACAGGAGAAAACTGCAGTTCTGCATCTTAGAGTTTATTTTATTTTTTTAACAGTAAGGCAGGTGGGAGTGAAGAGAGAGGAGGAGGAAAAAGTATTTTGTTGTTCATTTTAGTTGTTTCCCTTGGTCCAGGGTCACGAACCCCAGTCCTTGGGCTGAATGTGAACTGCTTACGGGGCATAGGCTTAACATCTGCGCCACAAGGGCATACCCGGAGTTTGTTTTTAAATGTTGTGGCCATGTGTGCCTAACCATCTTTGTTCATGTTTGAGCCCCAGGAAATCCTTCTGCTTAGATCTTTTTGGGGTGTAGCTTTCTGTTCTCTTTTACATTTATTAAAAACAAGTATACATTTAATAGAAATAGTTCAGAAGAGTGCGCCAAGCAAATTAAACTTTTTTACCTAGAAACAGCTAAAATTGCAATTGTTGCCTTACCCTGGCTGATGCTCTGAATCATTTTTATAAGCATTGCTGGCTTTTATGGAAAACTAACAAAATAGGAAATAGTTTTAGTTTGCTTCTATGAAAATACCAGGCTGGATATAACTTTTGCAAGGAGAACATTCATGAAGAGCTAGAATATAGTTTGATCTCCCTAAATGGCGAGTCTTAGGAACAGATGATAGATGTTTGCACCTCAGACCAGAGTCCTCTGAGAACATGGGTTCCTTAGAAAAGAGTAATGAGGGCCACAGACAGCCAGGTAAGGCGTCCTTTGAACAAAGCAAGAGTCTTTCTTACACTGTTTCACTTTATTTACTATTTTCATTTTAAATTGTGGTAAACTCTTCATAGTATCAGATTTCCAATGCTATTAGTCATTTTGGGTGCAGTTCAGTGGCACTGATCACATTCAGTGTTGTGCAGCATCATCACTATTTCCAGAACTTTATCATTATCCCAAGTGTAACCTCTGTATTCGTTAAATAGTAACTTCCTATTACCCCTTCTCCTTTGTCTGCTTTTAGTAGTTATTTCTTTTGTTAGTTGTTTTGCTTCTATTCTGTCATCATTTACTTTTTCCTTTGCTATCAAGGTTCAAGATTTTAGTAATTTACTAAAAATTTACTATAGCTTACTAATTTTCTGCCTCTAATCTACTGCTGGTTAAGCACTACTTAGCTTATCAGAATTGTACCTAAAGTAAAAATGAATAAAGTTTCCTATTCCCAAAAGCCTTTCCTATATAGAACTGTTTTTTGGGTTTTTTTTTTTTTTTTACCCCAATTCTTGGGATATAGATGCTGCCTGGAGGACTTAACTGCTAAACCACAACATGTGCCAGTTAATATCTGTTTTTAAAAGGAAAGGTGAAGGCAGAAATGAAGGAGAATAGGCAGACAGGCAGAGAAGAGGAAGATGCATTTATTTATTTTATTTAGTTGTGAATCTTGATTGTGTCCCCCACCCCCAGGCCTCAGTCTTGAACCTGAGTCCTTGGGATATATGTGAACAACCTCTGGTGCATTTAACGGCTAGCTCACCAGGGTGCGCCATTCTTAAAGAGAAATTTTCTTAGTGCTTTTTATGAGTGAATTACAGGAATAAAGCTACAAACATGTTAGAAAGCACAGCTACGGACAAAGGAAGATTCATCCACATGCAGCAGTTAATGGTTTGTGAGCTCATCTGGACTTAACAGTATATTTCATTGGTTCTTGTTTTAATAGCTAAGATTCTTGTTTTACAGGTACTTGATTTCACAGCCATAGACATGACATCTGAGACTGATGAAATTCCAGATATTATAGCTTTGGAAGAGGAGGATGGAACAGATCAATCACATGCAAATAGCCCTGAGTGCTCTCAGGGCAAAATATTAAAAAACTGATGGAATACACGATCCATATTACGTTAAATTTTATGTTTGATTATGTGTTTTTTCCTCTGGCTTTGGAAAGTTTTGAAATATTTTTTGGTTACTTGGTTTTAAATTGTAATGAAACCTTGATTGATCTTAACTTGTGTAAGAGATCCTACTTCTGCATTATATATTGTTTTATATAATGCTTCAAAGTTTAATCTTAGAAATGCATATAATAAAAATTAGGCTGAATAATCTTAAATCAGAGTGGTGTTTTTTGGTGACTAATATAGTGGTTTTGTTGGTATTTTTCCCCCTGAACTTCCAGGATTCATTCCTGCCTCTTTCGGTAATAGCATCCTTGTGTCTTTTGAGGGGGTTTTAGTGGGTCTGCTGGTTTAGATTTTTGCCTCCCTCTAGCCTAGAGATGGCATATATATTACCAAAAACAGCAACTCAACTTGAAGAAACATACCATGATAAGTAAAGACTCAGATAATTGGGTTCTAATGTTGGCTCTGCCAGCTAACTAGCCATGTGATCTTGAGCAAGTTACTAAATTTTTCTGTGCCTCAATTTTCTCATCTGTAAAGGGATTATATGAGACTTGTTATGAAGAACAAGTAGATTAACATTTGTTAAAATATTAGAGCAGTGCCTGGCACAGAGCAGTAGTAAATAGTAATTTGTAGAAACAATGGTATATGGCCAGCACGGTAGCTCTGAGCATCCTAGTATTCAGATTGTAATTTTAAAATACATTTTCCCACTAAAAGAAACCAGGGTTTCTTGGAAAAATGACTGATTCCAAGTCTGAGGTAAGAAATGTGCAGAATGAAATTTGAATTCTTGATTTCCCAGATAGCAAGGAAATCAATTTGAGGAGGTTCTCATGACCAAAGGTGGGACAATCTGAGATGTAATAACACAAGTTCACAATTAGGTTGTGTGCATGTGCATATGTGTACATATATAATGGTCTATACCTATTTAACAATCCACTGGTCACCAACACTTTGCAATCCCCAGTGAATGAATGGATCTAGGCATTTATCATCACTTGTCAATGGCATAAATAAGAGATACATGTGCTGCCTGATGAAAGAGCATGTATCGACCATTAGTTCAGGTCTTGCCAAAGGCACTTGAGTCTGATTAATCCTGCGGTTCTAGGTGCCAACTTAAAAGAAACAGAGGACAGGGACCATAAGGTCTATTGAAGTGCACCAGGAGGAGGCAGTAAGTGAAACCCAGTCTGTGGAAAAAAACTCCAGTTCTTGAACTGATAAATTGAAAAATTTTTAAAAATTAAAGGAAGAGAGGGACATGGGGGAGAACATGTATATAAAATTATGAAAGCAAACCCGGTGCACCCTTGTGGCTCAGACACTGGTACGTGGACTATGTAAAGCCCAAGCACCCAGCTTTGTGACCCCAGGACTGGGTGAAAAAGCAAATAACTAAACAGAGATCCTTCCTTCCTTCTGTCTTCCCTTCCTCCCTCCCTCCTTTTCCCCTTCCTTCCTCTTTAAAAAAAATTCAAAAACCCAGGAAAGCAAAAAAAGAAAGGACAAGAAGGCAAGACAAAGCTACAGTGTCTAGGGAAGCACATTTAGGTGATAAAACTACAAGACAATAGAGGAAGTGATTAATAAGAGAACAATGGTTACTTTTCAGGAAAGGAAGGGTTTCTAGGAAGGCTAGAAAATTTTTTTAATTATATGCTTTCTTAAAATGTACAATAAAACTGAACATGATGAAATATTAAGCACACAGGATTTGGGCACAAAAGATAAATTTGAACCAACACTAGTATGCTATATAACCTTAGGCAGATTTCTTAGCTTTGGGTTTCTCAACTGTAAAATGAGGATAATAAAATTACATCATAGGCTTATCCAAAATAAGATAATATATGCCAAGTTCTTGAATAGGCCCCACAGAACAATCATGAGCAAAGAAAATGAAGAGGTAATCAAAAGTCTTCCCCCCCAAATAAAAACCCAGGACCAGATAGTTTTTCCAGTGAGTTTCACCAAACCTTAGAGGAGCCTTGGTAACTATTCTGCTCAAATTTTTCCAGAATATTGAAGAACAGGGAACACCCCTAAACACTCACCATGAGGCCAACATCACACTGATACCAAAAGCTGACGAAGGCATCACCAAGAAAAAGAATTACAGAGCAGTATCTCTAATCAACAGATGAACGGATCCAATAGACCTGTTTTCAAGTGGGGTTTCTTTACACTTTATATAGCATCTTTCAGTATTTTTGAACTGGTTTTGTGGTGATAAATTCCTTTAACTTCTACTTATGGGAAAACCCTTTTTTTTTTTTTTTTAATCATTCCTTCAGTTCTGAATGATAATCACACAGGGTATAGTATCCTAGGTTGAAAATCCTTTTCTTTCAGTCTTTTAAATATATACCATTCTTTCCTGGCCTGAAGAGTTCCAGATGAGAAATCAACTGATAATTGTATGGGGACTCCTTTGTATGTGACTCCTTTTTCTCTGGATGCTTTTAAGATTTTTTTCTTTATCTTGTATTTTTGTCATTTTAATGACAATATCTAGGTGTAGATATGCTTGGGTTTCTTTTATTAGGAACTCTGAGCTTCCTTGATCTGGAGGCTTGTTTCATTCTTCAGGTTAGAGAAGTTCTCAGCTATTGTTTCTTCAAAAACAGTTTTTGCCTCCTTTTATTTCTCTTCTTCTGGGATCCATAAAATGCAAATGTTGTTTCTTTTGATATTATCTCATAGGTCTTAAATGCTCTCTTCATTTCTTTGCATTCTTTTATTTGCTGGTTTGCTTGAGTGGATTCCTCTGCCCTATCTTCTTGCTTACTGTTTCTATTAGAGGTTTCATCCATCCTATTCTTGAGTCCCTCTGTTGAATTCTTTAGATCAGTTATTGTGTTCTCTCTTTCTTTGACAGCTCTTTTATGTGGCTTCATTTCTTCTCTCTTTTGTTGTTCACTTATTCTTTCTGTATTGTTTTCTTGATTTCAATGAGTATGTTTATCACGGTTGCCCTAATTTATCCTCAGGCAGTTTGTAGATGTCTGTTGTGTTCAGATTTCCCCCTGGTTTTTTGACTGGATACATCATTTCACATATATTCCTCTGTTTCTTTGCTCTGTCTGACATTCTGTTAATATTTCAATGTATTAGGTTTTCCTGCAGTGATAGCCTTTTGTAGGGTATTGACTTGCACTGAGTAAGTCTGGGTCTTGGTTTGGACACTGGGACTTCATGACTTTTGTGGCATAACCACTAGTTAGATTTGTTGAAATTTATATATGGGCCCTCCGTTCCTACGCAAAAGTTTAGTCTATGGGGTTGAAGTTTGCGTGTGGGATACAGAATCTTCCCTCAGTGTCTCAGCTTGATCAACCTCAGTGACCACCCCTTTTTTTTTTGGCTCACAATTGACAATCAGGCTGGTTTCATCTGGCGATAGTGGGAAGCATTGTGTCTTCCTCAGGAAGACTCCTTTATGAGTGCTGGATTTTCAGTGGGCAGGTGCTGCAGCTCTGGGCAATTTCTTTTTTTGGGTGGTGGGTACAAGGATGTTCACCTATAATATAATTAATTAAACTATATACAAAGTAAATGAACTGCCTTGAATTTACATCCTGAGTGTAGTGACACATGGCTTAGCGGGTATAAACATTTGCTATAATGAAAAATGGAATAGTAGCTAAAAAGACATTGAGGTCAAAGGGTTTTCTAATTACTATTTTTTAACGATGGACGTTATTACACCATGTTTGTAACTGATGGGAAGAATCGATATAGAAGGCAGAGGACACATTCTAGAGCAAACTCCTTTTGTAGGAAAAAAGGAATGTGATTCATTGAATAAGTGAAAGGACTGGTCTTTGGAGAATCCAGATTAATAAGAATTAGTAAGAGAAAAGACTGTATGGGCAAAGATATAGGCAAGCAGGCAGGGTGTGTGTGTGTTTCTGTGTTTTCAGGCTAGCAGGGCTGAAAGAGGTGGGGTTTACCTGGGTGCAGGACTGCAGGACTAAAGATGGGATCGTTCAATGTTGCTAAACCGGTACAATCCTGGTCAAAGTTTGACTTATGGTAACCCAATGAAAAACATTACCGGAGGACATATTTGCTAATAATACATCTGAAACTTATTCAGGGTCACACAACTAATGAGAAGAGCTTCTGTACAACACCAAGCCACTGTCTTCCAGCTACAGTTTACTTGACAAAAGTGATCAACAGAACGTAGTCCACGACCCGAGAACCAAGAACCTTAGTAAGGTGACGCTTGCGGTTACGCAGGCGCAATAAAGTTCATTGGCCACGCAATGCGTTGTGGGTGTTGTCGTTTCCCGGCTAAGCATGTCGGGAAAAGACGGAGAAAACGGCGCATTGCATGGCGGGACGTACAGTCGGCTGCAGAAGTCTTTTCTTTACCCGGAAACTCTAACGTAAGCGCGGGAGTCTCGTTTTGTGCCGGCTACGCTTAGTGCCGCCCTACCGAGAGAAGCTTGGTTTCCCGGACACTTTTACCGCCATTTGTGCCGAAATGGCTCCAAGAGAGAAAAGGGCTGGCGAAGGCAAGGGAGGGGCCTCCGCGACCTCAGGCTGCCCGTAGGAGGGAACTTGAGGACCCTGTGGGTAATTGGAGCCTGCGCTTCTGCCTTTGAGGGACACTGCCTGTCGCGAAGATGAGCTCAGCCTGGGTCACCACTTTCGAGAAGGAGCATCTGTGGATGTATTTGCAGGCGCTCGGCTTCGAACCGGGTCCGGCAACTACTGCCTGCGGAAAGATCATTTCACACACGCACCTCGGAGTGTAAGGAGGCCTGGGCGGGCGGGGCCGGGTGGACTGGCTGGAGAGCCGCCTGTCGCGGACCTCGCAGGTTGATGAGTCCAGTACTGGCTACATAGCCCACGTTCCCGTTGCTACCAGCTTGGTGGCCAGGACTCCATTTCGGAACCTTCCGGGACCGCTTTGTAGGGGAGTAGAGTCTTCCCTAGGGGCAAAACTGGAGAGGCCCCGTACTCTCTGGTGGTGAAACTGGGTGTTTGGTGGTCTGTGAAGGCGAAGGAAGGATGGCGAGTTGTTAGTTGGAAGGACTTTGGAACAATGTGTGCAGACATTTAGGACTCAAGGGAGCCTTTGAAGATGCTTGCTTTTTAGTTTATAGTTTTTGCTTTTTGAATTAGGAAACTAAGGTATGTCACAGTTGGCAAAAAACACCTGAGAGAGATGAAAAGTAAAAGCCCTTTCCTTACTTTACCATGAATATTATGATTATGATCATAAATCTAAATATTTGGTTACCGTGTCTTAGCAACTTTAGAAAATATCTTTCCCTATTGGCCAAAAGAAATTTGGTTAGTGTATGTTCTTAATCTTCTTGACTTTTATGTTGTTTCACTTCTTCTAGTGGCAGTGTTTTACTTAGATAGCTATTTCCTGATCACTTGATCCCCTACTATGTAATTTCATAATGAAGGTAGCGATTTATAAGATAATTAGCTTACCTACTCTATCCTTCTGCACTCTCTTAATGATTTTTTTTTTTTTTTTTAAAAGGCAAGGTCTAAACAAGAATGAAGGCGTGTAGGCAGGCAAGCAAGAAGAGAGAGGAGGAAGAAACTATTTAGTTGTTCATCTTGGTTGTTCCCCGCCACCCTGGGTCTTGAACTTGGGACCTTGGGATGTATGTGAACTGCGCCCACAATGTACTAGATCGTTAGGCCACCACGTCGTACCTCTTAATGATTTTTATTTCTGCTGTATTTTAACTTTCACTGTGAAGGTATAGTGCAAAGTTAAGTCTTGTTTGGTAAACTGTTTAGTAGCTACTAATTTTACATGTAGAAATGCTTTCTCTTGAAGTCTTGCAAGACAACCAATGGATAGTATTTATCTGGCTATGATTATACATTATTCAATACAGTACTCCATTTATCTCACGTGAGAAAGGAAAAAGGCAGGCAGGAATGTAGGTGAGTAGGCAAGCAGACAGGGAGAGAAGAAAGAACCATTTTTATTTATTTTTATTTAGTTGTTCATCTTGGTTGTTTCCCTGGCCCTGGGACTCAAACTGGTCCTTGGCATTTTTGTGACTTGTGCCCCCTGTAGGCGGTGGATTTATCTGTTAGACCACCTGGGCATACTTTTAATTTTTTTTTTCAACTCAAGAAAATAGTGTAAACATTCTCCAGTGTAAACATTAATTTCTGTTGGTATGTATATTCCATTTTATTCAGAGAACTTAACTTGCTTTATTTCCTGTGCTACTCCCACCTTTCACCTCAGGGCTTTGAAGTACAGTAGCTGTATCTCCATGCCAAATTTGACTTGTTTTGTCTTGGGAATTGCCAAAGTCAAGGTTAAAATCCTGCAGGTGGGCCATGCAGCAAAATATGGCTGAGTAGTTTGTAAAGTGAGTCTTCATCAGTTGCTTGTTGCTCCTGATGCCAAGTACAGAATATGCTGCTCTTCCTCAGCCCCAGTGCCTGAAGCCTGAGTTTTTCATGTCCTGTAAGACAGCTGCATATAACCCTGGGGTTGGGACAGGGGTGTGAGGATCTCACAGTAGAGCGGTGACTAATGACCTTAGCCCAGCAGCTGCCATGCTGTACTCCTGTTAGCTCTTGATTCCCTACAGCTGTGTTACATTTCTTAAAAGGTTTATTTATTTATTTTTTAGATATTGTATTGTTTTGGCTTTGTCTTCATTAGTTAGAGAAATTAGGGCAATAAAAACTCTTTAAGAGAGCATGCCCCAGTGGAGAAGCGATTAGGTTTGCCACCTCTGACCAAGCACAATCCACTTACATCCCAAGGACCCTTGTTTGTGTCCTGGGGCTGGGGGAAAATAAAATGAACAACTAAATACAAAAAAAATAAAAAAATACTTTCTCCTTTCCCTGCCTGCTTGCCTTCATTCCGGCTCGTACCTTTTCTTAAAACAATAAAACCAAGAGAATTGGTAGAATTACATTATAAAGATGATTCTGGTAATAAAATCCAGAGCTAAAGATCGTAGATTCTGGGGTCAGATGACATATTTCAGATCCCTGTTCTTCCACTTCCTGGTTATGTGATTTGGGGCAAATTCTTTTTTTTTTTTTTTTAATTTTTTATTGCAGTAACTTGATTTTACACATTAAAATCAGCTCATATGTGTAGGTTTCCCAACATCTGTGCAGTTTCCCCATTCCTAAGATATATGTCAACATACTCTGCCTTCCACCAAATCACCAAGTGTTCTTCACCATTGTCCAGTGGGTTCCACCATCATTTACCACTTGTCATTGTTCCAATCTGCCCACCGCCCCCACCATTTCCTGATTTTGGGCAAATTATTTTACCTTTTTAAATTTTCCCTCTAATGAGGATAATCCAGTTGTTGTTAATGTCGTTAGGATTAAAAAAAAAATCTCTTAAGCCGCTACCATAGTACTAACCTGATATGATTGTGGTGAAGATGAGTTATTATCTGAAAAAGGCTTAAAATAATACCTGACAAATAATAAACTTAATAAATAATAGATTTTTTTTGGTACTTAGTAAATGTTGGTTGGTATCATTTATCATATGGTAGTCCATAGTTTTCTTACTGAAACAGACTTTTAATTCTTTACTTTTTAAAGAATTATTTATTTTATTTAGAAGAAGGAAGCAGGCAAGAATGAAGGCAAGTAGGCAGGCTAGCAGGCAGGAAGAGAATGGAGAAAGAAGCATCTATCCATCCATTTAGTTGTTCATGTTCCACCTCCTTTTTTTAAATAAAATGTTTTCATTGGAGTAGGGCAAGTTCTACCGATTTTCTTCCATTTGATCGTATTTTCTGAATCAGAAAATAAAAGCTAATATGTTTTTTTCTTCATTGGTTATATAAATGTACATGAATGAGAAAAATTAATTTGCCTTGAGCTCTTTAAGATGAAAAATACTAATATATGTCAAATTCTCATGTAGCTTTTGATGTTTAGTTTTATTAATTAATTTTTCTTTTTTCTTTTCCTGCTTCTTATGTTTCTTAAACCACCAGGAATATGTTTGACAAACTGAACCGTGATGCCTTTCAAATAGTTTCTTATTTTCTGTTTCAAATGCTAGACCAGTCTCTGACCAAAGAGATTTTCAGGTAAGCAAAAGTTCTTTTATTTTCTTCTTCTTATAAATAGTTATTATCAGATTTGAAAAGGGCTTATCCCTTAATTAAACTGGAATTTCAACTTTGTATTTTGACTTAATTTAAATGGATCTCAGAAAAATTAAATTTGAGTATTACATATTTAGTTTTTTTTTTAATAAAGCTGAGTGATTTTTCTTTGGTAGTTATCTTAAAAAATCACATCTTAAAATATATGTATATTTCATAGGTAAAATGGAATTTGTTTTGTAAGATTAGTTCTAAGCAATCTTCATAGGCTTAATTATTAGGTAAAATAGTTAATAGATACTTATACATTCAATTTATCTTACTTTTTAATTTAGTTATTTTTTGCTAAGTACCCCATGCCTGACTTTTTTTTTTGTTTTCTTTTTTTTTAGTACGTAAGTAATGTTTTTTGTATTTTTATACTTTTTTTTTTAAAGGAAAGGTGGAGGCAGGAATGAAGGCAAGTAGATAGGAGGGCAGGAAGAGAGAGGAGGAAGAAGCAGTTTTATTTTATTTCCATTTATTTATTTATAGTGGTTGTTTTACCCTGAACACAGGACTCGAATCCAGGGGTATGTGTCTTGTGTTCTTCAGAGGCAGTTGGCTTAACCGCTCTTCCACCAGGGCACACTGTTATTTTATGTTCTAGATCTCTATAAATCCTTGTTATTTTTTTCTGTTATATATACTAAAGTGTAGAGTGCTGTAGGCAAAAATAATTTCTATTAAGTTTAGCTTATTACTATATACTGTTGAATGTTAAGCATTAAATAGTTTAAGGAGATAAAAATGTGAACATTTGCTAGCTTTAGTTCCATGTTATTTTGTATTTGATTTGGGTTTCTTTGGTCTGAAAAAATTTTCACAATCTTGTAGTATTTATATTGTGCCATCAGCCTCTTATATAGAAAAGCAACAAGTAAGTGTTATTTTGAATGTTATTTTATTTTTGATAATTCTTAATATTTTGCCTTCATTTAATTTATGAATGACTAGGATTAGATATATTTGAAAAATTTTGGGGGGATCTCTGTCATTAAGATATAGGGCTTCTTCTGCCTAAAGGTAGATTTTTAGATTTTTCCCGTTTCTTAACAAAATAGAGCTCATTTAAAATAATTCAGAAAACACAGAAAAATGTAAAGAAGGAAAGTCTACAGACCAGAGAACATCACTCTTGACATTCTAGCCTTTCATTTTTTTTCTGTGAATGTAGATATAGAAATATTTTTTTTAAAAAAGTACCTATACAATAATTGTGCCTCAGTATAAAAATTTAGGCAATACTCATTGTCAAGGAAAGCAGTAGGCACCTTTTAAGTCTATGATTTTTCACTAAAGCAGAACTTTCCAGTAATTTTCTATCTTGTTTATCCAAAAAATAGTAGCACTCACTATGATAGTTTTCTCTAGGAATCTTAAACTGTTATGCCACTCCTTTTGTTTTCTTCATGTACAGTCATTTATGTTTCTTTTTTCAAGTCTTAACATACTAATTTATACCATATTTATGCATTAGTCAACTGAAGATTGTCTTCTTTAGCTTTTTAAATTAATTTTTAAATCATTAATTTATCCGTTTATATGCATATTCATTGATTTCCACTCTAGAGGATTTATAAAGAAAAAGATCCAATTTCTCACAGCTTGTTGTTTCTCTTTAGTTGAAATCTAAGACTGATAGCCTAAATTCATTTATCATTTATGTTTCTAGTATAGGTAATAAGTTTAATGGTTTTTGATGTCACTTTGCTTTTGCCTTCTAATTATTTTATTTTTCTTTTTAAGATTTTGTTGGCCTCCATTTGACCAAAAGAGTGATACTGAATTCCGAAAACATTGCTGTGAATGGTTAAAAAAGATTTCTGTGAGTATTGTCTTTTTGGAAGATGCAAACATTAAGTTAAAAAACCTACATGATTTTTTTTTCCAGCTTTAAGATAAAAATTATGTTAATTTTTTTAGAGGTGAAATTTTCCAATGTTTTTATTCTAATAGTATATACAAGGAAATGTTAATTAGAATAATACTTTTTATTGGTTTTAGGTTGGAATTTTATAAATTTCTAACAAATCAGCTTTGCTAGTTAGGTGCACTGGAAATAAAATTTAGAGATCTTGGGAGTTTATGTCTTAGTTTTTGTTTAAAGTAATCTTCTTGACTGCAGATTATTTTAATTTGTGTCCCCAGATAGTTCAGTAATTGTGACCTTATATTGTAATTATTTTTTGTTACTGTGCCTACCAAGAGTTTCCAAAGATTAAAAAACTTCAACTTGTGGACAATTGGGTAAAATGGGTTCAATTATATAGTGAAGGAAAGAAGTGAACTGTTGGTAGTGAATATAGTGTGTTATATACAGATGTTATTTACATAAGATATTATGATGCAGTGTTTCTTCAAGAAAATTTATAAAAATTGAAATAGTTAATTAAGACAAAATTCAATTTGTGGTTTAAATGGAATAATTCTGATCAATCCTAGTATGCTTTAGGGAATAGTATGACAGAAATATAACAGTACGTTGTTGATAAAGTTTTCAAATTATCTTATTTCTTTTTTCCTTAGGCTGAATGTGGAAGTAGCTTTCCTCAAGTCGTTGGTTCACTGTTTCTTTCTCCTGGTGGTCCTAAGTTTATTCATCTGATGTATCATTTTGCAAAATTTGTTGCAATAAAATATATTAAATCCAATTCTAAAAGTAAGTCAAGCTTGTAGTACAACTCTTTGGTTTTGATTCTTAAATTTTTATTATTTATAATTTATAAGTCATCAAGAGATTTTAATAGGCAAGCTAATTAAGTTAAAAACATTAATTTATCTCAAAAGATAGTTGATATTCTCTAGCTATAGTTTGAAATCCTCTCAAAATGACTTTTAAGTAACCCTTCAGATTATTTTGCTATATACTAATACAGAGCTTGGGGAACACTTTATAAATAAGGCCAGATAGTAAATATTTTGGGCTTTGAGGACCACATAACATCCCTGTCACATAACCATCTCTGTGGGATTTTTCTTTTTTTTTTTTTTTTTTAATTGCAATCGTTTAAGAATGTAGAAAGCAGTCCTGGCTTGTTGGCTTCATAAAAGTAGCCAGTGGGTCAGAATAGACCTGTAGGTTAGAGTTTGCTGCTAACATCGTATTCAATGTTGTGTTGAATGTATTTGAGATTTATTTTGGCTACTGACAATGTGTTGGAATTTTTTTGTTAGGAGTTGCTGTTTTAAAGTCAAGTGATCTATTTACTAATCATAAAAACAAAAGATTGGATTTTAAAGTGAGACTTAAAAGAATGCTATTTGTAGATTATTAAATATGTTGCTCTGTTTAATTACTAAATGCTCATGAAACACAGAAAGGAAAATATGGAGTTGATGCAACACCATCCATTTTCCAGTTTCCAGAGACAACCGTTGCTGACATTTTGATTTTTCTTTTTCTATTTTTTTAAGGGGCATGAAGGAAGAAGCATTTTTTTTAAGGAATTGGAGAAAGAAACTCTTATTTGTTTACGGTTGTTCCTATAAACCCCCCTACTCCCACCCCCTTGGACTTTTCATGGTCTGTGCCCCAACTGCCAGCTTAACACCTGAGCCACCAGGCATGCCAATTTTCTTTCTTTTTCTCTCTCTTTATTTTTATTTATTTATTTATTTTAATTTTAAAAGAAAGCCAGGAGAAATGAAGATGAGTAGGCAGGCAGGAAGAGAGAGGAGGAAGCATTTTTATTTATTTTATTTAGTTATTCATCTTGGTTATTACTCTGTCCTGTTCCCTGCCCACCCCACCCCCACCTATGTGTGAACCTGGGTCCTTGGGATGTATGTGGATTGTGCTCGACTAGGGGTGCTTTACTGGAGTTGTCTGGCCAAATTGCTATATGTACATTCTGTATACTTTTAAATTGTTTTGGATAGGTATTTGAATTACTTAAGACATGGAGACTGGTTATATTTGGTTTTCTTGTTCTATTGCTCTTACTAGGAGGAAAATAAGTAGATGGTAGTGGAGGCGATATGATCTCACCTTTTTTTTTTTTTTTTTTTTGTCTTTAAAGGAAAGGTATAGACAGAATGAAGGTGAGTAGGCAGGCAGGAACAGAGAGGAGGAAGAAGCATTTTATTTTATTTTTACTCAGCTGTTCACACTGGTTGTTTCCCACCCCAGACCCAAGACTTGAACCCAGGGGTATGTGGTCTACACTCCTTTGGAGGCGATTGACCTAACTGATGCTCCAACAGGGCACACCCACCTTGACTTTTTTAATTGCCTATTGTCCTTTCTTGTTAAAAGTTGTTAAGTAGTTGCTCATATATAATAATATTTGTTTATGGATACATCAAGCTTTGATAATGGAATTATTTTGGGAAGTTGGACTCAAAAGTTTTAGTTATGTTGAAACAATTTAATTTCAGCTGTCTTTCTAGTTACCTCTTTTAAAATGGGTTCATTCTTGCTTTTGTTGAAATTAGTTGTTTGTTTTTGCGTATGTGGCATGACAGCTTTTAAGGAGTTGTTAGTTATATAAGGTTGCTAGTTGCTTAAAATGAATTAAATTGAATATTTATTAACTTGTAAGTCTGAGTTTTCTATGATCTTGTTTGTTCCATATAGAGTCTTCTGTACATTTTACAGAGACATTCAATGTAAAGTCTCAAGATTTTCACAAGTGCATTGCCAGATGTCATGTAGCACGTAACAGATTTTTACAGATTTTGCAAAGAGAAGATAGTGTTATTCAAAAGTATCAGGAAAATGCACAGTAAGTAATACTTTGATAAGTAGAATATGAAATAATACTTTTAAAGAACTCAGAATCTGTTAATAAAACAAAAAGGTAAATTGTGAAAACAAACATTGAATATAATAAATAGGGACAAATGTGTTTGCCAGATAATAGTTACTTAATTCAAACCTGACTTCAAGAAGCAACATATTTTCCACAGAGCATTTAGAAACAACCACTGGTCTGACAACAATACCCCGATATTCCTACAATTCATATCAGGCAGGAGGGGCGGTAATATTTTTTGAACAGATGTCATCAATATAATTTTAGTGCCAGTAATCCATGCTTACCTCAAAAGGATCTGGCATTATATTTTCATTTAAAGACAGATAACTTCTGAAAACAATGTTTCAAAATTTTAGGCTACTATAAATGGAAGTTTGAAGGAAAAGATAGTATTAAAAAGATTTATTTTCTTAGGAATCTTTTCCTTTTTTAACATGGAAATATATATATTTTAAGCTGTAATTACTATATTCATTGTGTTTTGTATCCATTTTTCTCTTGATATTTCACTCTTTAAATATTTTCATATTGCCCTAGTATATTAACTTTAATGTCTCCTTAGTAGTATACTAAGTAAATTTACTTAATAGATATTCATTCAGGTAGGTATTCCATAATTCCTTCAACCATTTCATATTATTTTAAATTTAGTTTCATTTGTTCAACAGATTTTTTTTTTTTTTTAGTTACTTTTCTATGCCAGATATTGTTTGGGAACTAATTCTCCACAATTAAACAAGGCAAGCAAGGTTTTTATTCTCAAGAAATAATTACGCCTAGTATTTACAATTGTAAACAACTACTGTAATACAGCTGTTAGAGTACTATGTTATCTATTACTAAAGGAACAAAATCCTTTGAAATTACCTTAGAACAAATGTTGTCTGACTCTTTTAACATTTAAATTTATCTTACAGGTATGATACATAAATGTGAGAGTAGTTTATTGACTTCTAACATTTTACTCAGAGTCAGAGTTAATGAGGCTAGAAGTCCTGTTCTGTCTTGATAGCAGTCTATATAGATCATTCTCATTCTTTAAAGAGAGTTCTTTTGCTGACTTCAGGGTGTATTTGGAAGAGTAGTAGGTCTTAAGTAAAGATAAAAAGTGAGATAACATAAAAAAGGGCTATATCAGTTAATTGTAATGGAGTTATAGCTGTCACTTTGTTTTCTTGCAGATTGTCAGTTAAACAAGTACGAAATTTGAGATCAGAATGTATAAAACAGCAAAACCAAATAAAAAAGTAAGTGACTTTTAGAGCTGAAAGTTGCCTTAAGTGTTAAGTTTAGATCCTATATTATACAGGTAAGTACTGAGAATCCTAGAAACATTAGTTAAAATAATATAGTAATAGCTAGATAATGATAAGACTAAAACATAATTTTGATTGTTAGTCTAGTTCTTCTAATAAATTTTTCTTGCTCTTAGCTAGAATTTTAATGCTGTTTTTAATTGCAATAGTTGTTGGTGGATTTGCAGATCAGTTAGCTCTTTGGATGGTAAATTACCATGCAATTTTTATAATGACTAATGAGATGATTTAATTTTTAACCAGAATGGAGCCCTATGATGACCAAAGTAATACAGAAGAGAAAATTCGAAAGGTGAGACAACTTTTGAAGGGAAAAAATTTATAATCTTTTTTACCTTCGTGATAGGCAGTGTTTCTGTAATTGAACTGTTAATGTTCTCTCTTCTCATTTTGTTGTTGTTATTACTTTTTTTAAACTAATAAGTGAGATATAGATATATACATTTCAAGGTATTAATAGGGTATATCTAAAATACTTGAATATAATGCAAAAATTTGAATATATATAAAAAATATTTTCAGATACAGTTAATTTAAAATTTTTCATGCCAGCTAGAAAAGTTCAACTTCTTTGTAACTTAATAGTATTTATCTAAAGAAAACCCATTAACTGAAGGGAGATGGTAAATATGGAAGGAAAATGAGAAGTCACTTTGAAGCTGCTTGCCAATAGGAAGGAATCTGGCAAACATAAATGATCTGAGTCTTTCAAGGTTGACTTTAATGTGGGATAGGAGTTTTTCTTAGGCCTTCTTTGTATTTGGATGAAATCTCTCAAGCTCTTTGTTCTGATTCTGTTATTACCAAGCTGCTTTGGGTATTGATTTGGCTTCCCATGTACTTTGTCATGGGAAAAGGTGAGTGTTCTCTGCAGGATGTAATTATTAATTTGTGAATATTGATCATGTATCATTTGTCAGTTCTGCATATTAGAGCTATAGAAATAAAGAAAACAGGCAAAGTTACTTCCTTCATAGAACTTCCAGTTCAGTGAATATGAATGTTCCTCTTATTGAACACAATAGCTTTGTAAATTTAATAGGTTGATATGAAACCTATTTAATAGGTTGGTATGAGACCTATTAAGTTTTCGCATAGTCTCCTGAGTTTGGTTAATGTTTAGTTTCTCTGAGTCCATTCAACATTGAATAGTAGATAGGCTACAATTTCTAGACTTGAAAATCTGAGAACCAGATCCGGGATCTTTGTAAATTCACCAAAGAAATGCCATCCTATGAGACCCTTAGTCTGCCAGCCAATGAGTCTTCCTTTGGAGAATAACTTTACCTTGTACCATGGGAAGACATCCTAACATGGGCATGATTATATTTTCCCACTTCCCTCCCACTTTCATATATTCTGTTGAGACATAACATGCTTGTAAAAAGTACAAATATAATAAGTATATAGTTTGATTATATTTCACAAAGTGAACACACTGATGCAAACAGCATTTAGTTTAATGAGTAGAAATTCCTGGACCCCAGAAGCCTTAACACACCTTTCATTTATAACCATTTTCTACCAAGAGTAACATTATCCTAACTTCTTAATTGAAGATTAATTTTTTGTGTTCTTGAACTTCTTATAAGCAAGTATAGAGAATATATTCTTAATATATTCTTTCGTGTTCAGCTTCATTCATGCTGTTGTGTATGCAGTTTCAATGTGTTTATTCTCGTTACTACATAGTGCTACACAGATAAAGCACAATATATTCATTTTTATTCTAGGTAAACCTTTGGGTTGATTCCAGTTTTGTTTCGGTTTTTTCTGTTTCAAAAACGAAACAAAACCAGACAACCAAAAATGATTTATTTAATGGTAAAAAATGACAGTCATTTTCATCCAAAATTGTTTATAAAGTATAACATTAATTCAGTTACAAAACAATGTGGCCTCTAGGTAAGAAATGCTATTATATGTAACATATGGTCTAGTTTAAGTAGAGTGTCACTTTGAAGGTATATATGACCAAGGGTGTTTGGTGATGACTGAGAGCAGCCTCCAAGGTGCCTTGCTCAGAATGGCTTCATAGCCCCATATATAGTCTGAGTCATTTCCATTTTAGGGATTTTCTTTTTTGAAAGGAAAGGTACCGGCAGCAATGAAGGCAAATAGGCAGGTAGGAAGAGAAGGGAGAAAGAAGCATTTCGCTTAAGTTTGTTTAGTTGTTCATTTTGGTTTTATCCCCTCTTCCCTACCTCATGCTTCCCCCCAGGACATGAACCTGGGTCCTTGCTATGTACTTGGACTGTACTCTTGGCCAGAGGTGGCCAAATCAACTGCTCTTTCCACCAGGGTGCACCCATTTTAGGAATTTTCAACAAGTTTTTTTGTGGCTTACATTCCAAGTTAGTTTGGCTTAGGCACACAGTTTTTAACTTGATCTTTTCTATTCAAATCATTCACTCATGGAGAGTTTTTAATTAAATGTGGAAAGTCCTCTTTGGAAGCTGCTGTGCCATGCTGATCCATGGAGATTCACTATTAGAAATACAAGTGCTATGTGAATTTTATACGTGCATTTTGGTGAACATAGTTTAGTATATGCCTAGGAGTCTTTGCTTTAATAGAAGTATGGTTTTTCACATTTTAAGTTTTTTGGAACTTGAGTAACTCTTATTAAAGTTGATGTTTTTTCCTTTTTTTTCTTGTTTATCTTACTCATTTTCTGTATTTCTTCCTGAAAGATCTCCATTAGATTGATGGCATATCAGAATGTAGGATTTGCTAAATTACATCTTGATAGTATAAGGATTTTCTTAAATTTGTTTTGAAAATCATCATGTGTTAGACCTTCTGGAGAAATAGTTTTATAACCCTTATGGAGGTAATAACACTCGGTTTAAACTATTGAAATAGTTACTTAATTTTCCCATCAGAAATCATTTCAGAAATACTTTGATATCAAGAGTGAGCATTTATTTGTGTTTTGCATTTCCTTAATGTACATACACTCTATGTATGGAGTTTAATATTTTGTTTGTTTCTATTTTCAAAGGTTCGATCTTTGTGGGCTTCAGTGAATGAAACACTTACGTTTTTGGAAAAAGAGAGAGAAATTGTTAGCTCAGTTCTTAGTGTTGCTAATAATTATGCTTTAGATGGGACTAATATTGCAATTAATATTCCAAGGCTATTAATTGACAGAATTGAGGAACAAGTATGTCAGGTAAGCATTTGATATTGTGGAAGCTTTTGAGACAATTCCCTTTGTGTAATTTCTTTAGGTATTATATATTGCTTTTCTTCATACCTTTTTTTACTATTTTCAAAATTAATTTTTCTCAATATATGTAGTAAAACTTCCATAAAGAGGGCCACTCTTAAGGGTGTATATGTTTGTGTCCATCAACTTGTATTAATTGTTATCTTGTACAGAGCTACATTATACAGTGTTAGAGAGGCAGGAGGCTACTTAGTAAGAAGATACACAGTTCTGGTTCTTTGTAAATTCTCAACAGTGATCGGATTGCTAAATGTTCTTTTAAGAGTCTCTGTCCTCTGGTTTCTCATTCATCTTGATGCTTCTAAGTGTTTTAAAGTCTTTTCTTCCAAAGACTTGTGACCTCAGTGTTTGCTCACTTGCGGTTTTTCAGATTGCTATTCTTCAGGGTTTTTTTTCACTGGTTCGTTTTTCTCTAACTTTTAAATGCAAGTGTTCCCCATGTTTTCTTTAAGACTTCCCTTTCTTTCTCACACTACAAATCCTTCTCTGTTTTCTTAACTCAATTTGGTAGCTTCATCAACCTATAAATTAATGTTCTCATATTGGTATTTCTAGTCTTTTCCTTCAAGCCAAACTCCATCTGATTATTTGCACTTGTTTATGGGACATTCCATCTCAATAGCCTACCTTTTTAATTAAAAAAATAAATAAACTTAGAGTTTATTAAACATCTACTAATGCTGGGTATTGAGTATAGTGTAGTGGATACAGAGATAAAATACTGTGATCCTGAAGAGCTTTTAATTTAATAAGTAGCATGACAGGCGCTTCAGGTTTAGAGCATTCAGGATCTTCCTACTCAGATTCCTATAGGGGTTAAGCAGGTATTTCATAAAAGTGAAGTATGCTAATTATGTGTAACAGTGGGGATAAAGTAGGAAGTGATGAGCTCTTTGGAGAAATAGTAATTTAAGATGAAATCTATGATTTTAAAAATACCGGCAACTAATTCAAATAATTTTAAAACAAATTGTGCTGGTTAAATAAATATGGCCAAGTTTGGATTCAGTCTTTAGGGGCCATTGATTTGTAACTTTTGTTAAAACATGAATTTTCATAATCTTCCTCCAAATCTGCTTTTTCTTCTCAGTCTTTATTTTGCTTTCTCATTATTTGCATTTCTTTTATTCTGAGTTTCAACTTTCTGTATAGCATGTTAATTGTTCCATAACATTTTTCTTTGAATCCGAATTATTTACATAGTTTTATTTCAGGGTAGGCATTTGATTTTTTTTCACTGTTTAGGGTAATTTTTTTAATGTAATAGTATAATAATATATAGCAGGTTAATATATTAACCTAAAGTTCACTACTTTTTTTTTTTTCTGACTCCTTAGTTGCACATAGGAAATGTTTATGAGGCTGGAAAATTGAACCTCTTAACAGTTATCCAGTTATTAAATGAAGTCTTGAAAATAATGAAATATGAATGGTGTCAGTCTGACAAACCAAGATTGTCAATAGACCTTGACTTCCTTGAAAAAGAGACCAAATTTCAGAGAGAAAGATTATCAGAGCTGAAGCATATGAGGTACACTAGAAAGATCTGAATGGTTTGATTGTTTCTCAGCACAACTCTTGTGTAGTCAACAGCTCTTCCACTTTGGTAAACAAGTGTGAAAATTTTATAAGTATTCAAAAACCTTCATTATCTGTCCCTAGAGATACACAAAGAAATAGAAAAGAAAATTAATGTAGGTTTCTCTTTGGTATAAATTATTTGCCTTGAATGATAACTCTATGAAATAATTTTTCTCTAGCTTTTCTTTTGTGGGGTTTACTTTTAAAACAGCCTCAGAAAAGTGCTTTTTTTTTAGTATAGAGTGTAGGGAGGTATGGACTGCCTTTACGAGTGGACAGAGTGTAGAAATAGAATTCTGATTCAAGTTTAGAACCAGGAAAATTTTTATCTTATATACTTTTTTAAAGGGAAGGTGCAGGCAGGAATGAAGGCAGTAGTAGGCAAGCAGGCAGGAATTTTTCATTTAGTTGTTTATATTAGTTGTTGCCCCCAGGCGTGGGACTTGAACCCAGGGTTATATGGCCTGTGCCCTTCAGAGGTGGTTGACCTAACTGTTACTCCTCTAGAGTGTGCCAAAAAATTGTATTTTAAGTATGAATAGAGTAATAGATATATGATAACTTTCTGGTCTTGAAAGGAAAAAAGGATATTTCAGGTTCTAAATATTCATTGTGAGATTTATTCAATGTATATGTAATATAATGCTTGAATTTTCTCTTATATTTTCTTTCCTTTCCTATAAACTATTGTATTCATTAATTTTACTGAATAATTTTTTTTGTATATTCATGTTTTGAATAGTTATTTTTAATGCTATCATAGATGTAAAGTAAAAGAAGAACTTACCAGTATAAGGCATTCTATTGTTGAAGAACAAAGAGAATGGCATAAAAAATGGAAAGAATTTCTTGGTCAGTCTCCTTTTAGTCTAATTAAAGGCTCGACTCCAGTAAGTAATGTTGGCTTGCTTCTTGGGGAGTATTTTAATATTGGTCAGTCTCTTGATTTATCATGTAAATCTTAGAAATGCTTTGTGAATGTATATTTATCATCTTTGCAGCTGATCCTAAAGTTCAGGTGTTTCGGTTTCTGTAATTGTTAAAATTACATGTTAGAATATTCATCAAACTGTTATTTGTTATTAATGTTTTTAGATTCAGAGGATTGAATTTTAAAAAATAAGACATTCCTCTTGAGTTGCGGTAGATACTGTTATATTTGAAGGACTATTATATTTGTTGAAGGACAAAGTAGTCCCCTTTTCCTTATGCAGTAGTCCTTGGTTTAAAAATAGTTATAGGATAGTTTATATGCTTGGTAGTTCTATCTTCGTTAAGGGTAAAAATAACAAGCACTTATTCATGGATTAATTTAGTAGTGATTGTGTTAGTGAGTAAAATGTGTATATTTCAAAAAGTGATCAATTTTGTATTTTAAGGCTGTGGATCTTTTACCACCTATGTCTCCCCTTTCATTTGATCCTGCCTCAGAAGAAGCTTATGCAAGGAGTATTCTTCTTCAGTATCCTGCTTCACTTCCAGGTTGGTTGATTATTTTTTTCCTCTATTAAGTTTCCTTCTCATTATTTTTCACGGTGATAATTCCTTTTCATTTTTTCTTCTTTTCCCCTGTTATTATTTTTATTGTGAAATGTACAGAGTTTAAAATTCACCGTTGCAAAATATACAAATAACTCAGTGACATTATAAATTCACAATGTTGTGAAATCATCACCACTGTCTAGTTCCAGAATATTTTCATTACCTAAAAAAGAAACCCTCTACCCTCTACCCATTAAGCAGTCACTCCTCACTTTCCCCTTCCTCTTCCTTGGCAATCACTAATATACTACCTGACTCTATGAATTTGCCTATTCTGGATATGTCATATAAATGGAGTCATGATATGAGGCTTTTTATTTCTGACTTCTTGCACTTGTACAATTTTCACTTTGCACGGTTTTCAGGTTTCCTCCAAGTTATACCATGTATTAGTATTTATTACTTCTATGAATACTTTCTGTTATATGACTAAATTATATTGTGTTTATCCATTTATCCATTGATGGACATTTGGGTGGTTTCTACTATGTGGCTTTTTTTTTTTTAAACAATGTTATAATACAATGTTCAGAAAAATTAATTAAAAATATTAATTTCTCAGTTTGCCATGTTAAGGCCATGCCTGGGGCATAGTCTGTGCTTCTCAAGGACCCAGGTTTGCTGCTTGGAACTGGGAGGAACAACTAAAGTGAAAAACTAAATAAACCGCTTCTTTCTTCTCTTGCTTCCTTCCAGCCTGTTGACTGCTTGCCTTCATTCCTGCCTGCTTTCCTTCCTCTTAAAAAAAATTTTTTTTCCTCTACAGTATATAATATCCATTTCATATTCAGTTTTCATATTTGTCCAGTACTTGTGTACACAAAATTGGTATTGTGTTCAGTAAATATTAGGTAGGTAGGTGAAAGAATAAGTGAATAATTACATAGCCAAGTTAGAGCAAGTAGTAGGTGTAGGCCATAGATATGTTCAAGCATGCCAAAGATTATGGCAACTGCTAGCAGAGGACTTGGGAAGAAAAGGGTGGTGAACGCAACTGGGTTAGGTGATTGGTTTGGGAGTTAGTTGTATGTATGGAGGACCCTGGTTGGGAGAGATCATAAAACAGAGAAGAGTAGAGTCTCAGGATAGGTGCTAGTAGAAGAGTAGAAATGGAAAAGATTGCCTAGTTTAATGAACGAGAAAACTTCAGATAGGGCATTACTTATGACAATAGAATTAGATAATTGGTACTTGGTTGCCTTGTGTTTTCACTTCTGCTTGGAAAAGGCCTTTGTATTCTTACCGACTTAGTTTAGGCCCTTGAAACCATGGAATTGTCCTCATGTCTGTTTGGAGATGTCTCTATCTGCCATGAAAGTGAGGGCATATTTTTGTCTCTTTAGAAAGTCCCAGGTGGAAGTGCACATTTTAGAAGTGTTTGATAGGTCCACTGGGGCTACTCTGTCTTCCAGATAGTGTACAATTTGTACTCTTGGGATTCCTTCTTTTTCCCTAGGGTTGAGTCTTAATATGAGCTGAGACATCTCTACATTATTTATGCTTTTTGTAGTAAAACAACTTTTCTCCTATACTTTATATAGCATGTCTGACTTGACATAGTTTTCTTTTAAATTGGCTTTTAAAATTATATTAAAAACTATGGGGTGCACCCTCCTGGAGCAATGGTTAGGTCAGACACCTTCAAGGGAGGAAGCCTCATTATACTGGATTTGAATCCCGTGCCTGGGGAGGGGGGGAAGCAGCCATTGTGAACAACTAAAATATAAAAAATAAAGATGCTTCTTCCTCTCTTTCTCCCGGTCTGCCTACTTAACTTCATTTCTGCCTATACCTTTCCTTTAGAAAAAACAAAACTGGGAGGCACACCCTGGTGGAGTAGTGGTTAGATCCACCACCTCTGGCTGAGTGCAGTCTACATATATCCCAAGGACCTGAGTTCACATTCCAGGATCAGGGGAACAACAAAGATGTGTAACTACAATAAAAATAAAATGCTTCTTTCTCTCGCTGACTTTTTGCCTATCTACTTTGATTTCTGCTTGCACTTTTCCCTTAAAACAAGCAAACAAGCAAAAAACCTATGGGAAAATAAAAATATGCATATTAGTATACTTATAATAATATGCATATGTTATCTACCACTTTTTTGCCAAAGGCTTACAGTATTTAGAGTTTTTTAAAATTAGTTTATTAAATTTTTATTGGGCACACCTTGGTGGCCTTGTGGATAAGACCACTGTACATAGTCCATATATAGCTGAAAAACCCAGGTTCGAGATACAGGTCAAGGGTAATAGCCAAGATGAACAACTAAATAAGTGTTTCTTCCTCCTCTCTCTGCCTGTCTGCCTGCTTACTTGCCCATTCCTGCCTGCACCTTTCCTTTAAAAAATAATTATTGAAGGAATATTGCATCATTACAGTATATAGGCTTAAGGTGTGTTTCATCCTAAATCAACATCTGTATATAATACATTAAGTTTATCATCTAGACTTTTCTTTTTAAAGGATAGGTGCAGATAGGAATGGAGGTGAGCAGTCTCCATCTTTTATTTCTTTTTTCCATTGTTAGTACAGCAGATAGGAAGAGAGAGGAGGAAGAAGCACTTTTTTTAGTTGTTCCCCCGGCGCCCCCTTGAACTGGTGACCTTGGGGTGTACATGAACTATGCCTGGTGCACTAAACCACTAGGCAACCAGGTCACACTGACTTTATTTTTTTTTTTTAAAGGAAAGGTGCAGGCTGGAATGAAGGTTAAAGTAGGCAAGCAGGAAGAGAGAAGAGGAAAAAGCACCTTGTATTATTTTTTGAATTTTATTTAGTTGTTCACATTCACTACACCCTTTCCCACCCTTTTCTTTTCCTGTTCATTTGCTCTTTTCCTTCTGTGACTTACTGTTTGGACTTGTAACTCTATTCTCCTTATCTCCTAACTTCTCGTTAATATTTATAATGTAATGTAATTTTTTTAAGGAAAGGTACAGGCAGGAATGAAGGGAAGAAAGAAGGAAGAAGCACTTTATTGTCTTATTTAGTAGTTTACACTGGTTGCCCCTTCCTCACTCCCGTGGCCCCAGACCCAGGACTCAAACCCAAGGGTACATGGCATGTCCTTCTTTGGAGACAATTGACCAAACCACTACTCCTCCAAGGTACACCTCTTTCTGTTCTTTTTTTAAACCCTGATAATCTTTTCAGGAGCCGAGCAGCCTTTGTCATTTCCTGGCTTTATGGCAGTCTCCTCAATCCCAATCTGGAGTGGCCTAAGATGTTTTTTTATTACTATGTAGGCATTACATATCCAGTATTCAGTCCCAGAAACCTAACTCATTGGAACTTTGTTTCTCAGTTTGAGCTTGCCATTCTGATCATGCTTTCCATCTTTGGTTCTGGCACATGATCATTTTTATTTGTTCTTCTGGGCACTCTTTTCTTGGATTATTCAGTAGTTGTAGTATGTTTATGATAGGAGTCAGTGTCTTCTTCAGCTTGATTTGTTGTGGTGAGCTCACTTTTGGTTTTACCTTCTAAATATCCTATTGTGTTTATCCCCACTTTGGTGTTCTTTTATCTGAAGTGCTGTAGTATAGTTTTCATCATTTATTTCCTGTAATTGTGTTCTAACTGGTTACTACCAATATTCTACTAATTCCGTTTTACAAATGGCTGTCAGTGATCTATCTGTAATGTAAATACAGTCTTTTTTATCTCCTGGTTCTTCATTTCATTATACCGGTTCTTCTGGTATAATACATATCATTGACTTCTTACCATCTTTAGGAGGGGAAAAAAGAAAAAAGCTCTAAATACTTTTCACTTAGCAGCTCTTATTGTAGAAATGTCCTTCATGCCAGAATATTAAGAAATGTACGTCAGCTCTACCCATCACCCACAGATGGTGTTTATAGTTATGTATAATCAGTTTATGGTTGTCTACTAGTTTTGCGGTATAGTTCTTGTATTTATGCCTATTTTTGGAATGTTTAAAAAGTATCAGTAATTCCATTATAATTAGTAGGTACAAAAGCATCGGATATTGAAAATGTTATAAGGTGGTATACTATTGTGATTAGAAGACAAACTTTACACTGTATATACATTGGCTTCTTATGCAGTAACACATTGGACATTCATTAATAGGGAAAGCCATTTAGAATCTAACTTACTGAAAGAGGAGGAACCCCTGGAATAACAGTTCCTTTGTAATCTAGTATGGCTTTCGTCATTGATCTCAATTTTTACCATGCTTCCACTAGATCACATTTTATTCCAGCATACCAACCTTGTACCTTATTCTCTTAGTACCTTCATCCTTTCTTCTGAGTTTGGGCCTGGTATATTTCTGCCTCCTTGCAGTCTGTGCATACTTCTGTCATAATACCATAGTAGTATACCATTATTTTCTACTACTCATCAGTAATTTTTCCTAGACTGACTACCAGAAGGCAGTCTCCATCTTTTATTTCTTTTTTCCATTGTTAGTACAGTAGTGGCACATATTCAATGATATTTTGATGAATAAATATATATGTTGAATGAAATATGTTAAGTACTCTTAACTTTTTGACTTTACTGATTTATGTAGTACATGTCTGTCTTATGAAAGAGGAATATATATTGACTATATAATGACTATATAATGCTGGAGAACTATAGACTCACTTTTTTTGAAACTTGGTTTAGTATGAACTATCACTTTATAAAAGCCTATTCTGGTAGTCCCCTCTTACCTGCAGGGAATATGTTCTAAGACCCTCAGTGGATACCTGGAACTGCTGGTAATTCTGAACTCTATAAATGCTATTTTTTTCTTAGACATATATCTGTGAGAAAGTATATTTTATATTAGGCCTAGTAAGAGGATAATGGTAATAACTAATAAAATAGAAAAATTATAGCAGTATAACATATTAAAAGTATGTGAATGTGGCTTCTCTCAAGATAGTTTATTGTACATAGTATTTTCAGACTGTTGTTCATGTAGGGTAACTGAAATTACTGAAAATGAAATTGTGATAAGGAGGAGGGCTATTGAATTAGATAATCTGTCACTTTATATCTCTCATTTATACTTAATAATTGAATAATTGTCTTTTTCTATAAGTACTTATAGTCTGATTTTTCAGTTTTATTATGCTTAGAAATTACTCTAGAATATCATGATATTCCTGATTATTAGAATGTTCAAGCATAGTTAATGAGTCATTTTTCTACTTTAGATACTCCTAAGCAACATAACCAAGAAAATGATTGCAGAAGAGCCAGTGATATACTGGAAACAGTTCATGAAGTAGCCAACAGGTAAAAATAAATGAGTTTCATATTGACTTTTTAATCTTCATTAATTTTAGTTCCAATTTCAGTCAGTTTTCAAGCTATTAGGAGGTAGTCCATAATTTTCTTCTCAACAGTATTTTTCCATTACGGATTCACATTTTAGGAAAGATTAAATATTTTTGATTCCTGGGCATTTTTTTTTCTAAATTTTACACTTACGGGTATTGTCTAATTTTTTAATAAAAATACGGAAATTACCTTAAGCAGGTTTTGGAATTTTTTGCCTTTTTGTGTCTGTTGTCTCAGTGTAAGTTTTTTTTACGGGCTTTTTAGTGTGGTAGTTTTGACTATATTCTGCAGTGCCCTCTGATGATGGCCTGTCTGAGGCTTGTCCGGCTCTTTCCCTAGTTCAACCTCAGACACCCTCTCTTTTATCCATATTATATGTTGGGGTTTTTTAAATAGGCTATTTGATAAAACAAAGAATTCTATGATGAAAAAAAATAAAGTAAAACTGGAAGATTGATGACTAATCCCAAAATTTTAACAAATGGGAAAAAAACTGAACCTATTTAGTTGTGACTTCCATTTATTTTTGGTCTGTTTTCTCTATTATCCTCTTTTGACTCTTAGAACTGATATTAGATTATATGAGCAAAAATATTTAAATGTATGTAATCTTGGGGAATATTTTTTAAATTGAAATTATTATGTAGCAGTCACATGCAGACATACTGAATAGATTCCTTTATTATTTTGTTTTTCTGATTACCCTTTGACCTAAATAAGTGTTTTTTGGTTAAACTTTCTAAAGGAAAATTCTAAATTTTAAATAAATTGAAGCTCTCTTTATTCTATATATTCTTGGTAAGTTGAAATACCTTTAAGAGGCGAAACAGCTGAAATTGAGCTGTTGACAGTTTCCTCTGAAAATAATTTTCTGTTCACAGGTGGTCAGTTCTACTTGTGGAAAAAATTTAGATTTTTAAAGGAAAGGTACAAGCAGACAGGCAGGAAGAGAGAGGAAGAAGAAACATTTTATTTTATTTTTATTTATTTGTTCACACTAGTTGTTTCTCCCCAGACCCAGGACTAGAATGCAGTGGTATGTGGCCTTTATTTCTTTGGAGGCGATTAATCTAAATACCACTCCACCAGGGCATTCCAGGAAAAACATTTTTATCCATAAATCTTAATGTGATGTTGACTTTCTGAATAACTAAAGAGTAAACTTAAAAAATTGTAATGAAATCTTCAGTGAAGACTCGATACTAGTTATTGGCTGTGCTGATTGTGACCCCTCCCGTAGCTGTCCTTAAAGCATGCTAGAGGTGTTTCTCGATTTCAGGTGTGCTTTTTCTTTGTCTTCCCTTGTGAGAGCAAATTAAATGTTTTGATTAAGGTCTCTTTAGATTAAGGATTGATGATGTTAGTAGATTAAGTCATAAATTAGATTTTATGAGCTCATTGAATCTCAACATTTTTTCTTGAAGTATATTTTATTCTACATGTATCTTATTCTAAGACCCCGAATCTTTTTATTATCAGTTTGGATATGAAGGGAGATGGGGTGGGGGAAACAAAATGCTTAAAGAACATGGAATTATAGTAGTTTTAAGAGTAAATATATATATGTATATTTATCTTTTTATTGTAATAACTTTGATTTTACACATTAAAATAAACTCATATGTATAGGTTCCCCATATGTGAAGTTTCCCCTCAGATATATGTCAGCACACTCTGCCCTCCACCAAATCACCAAGTGCTCTTCACCATTGTCCAGTGGGCTCCACCACCACTTGTCATCCCCGAACCCATCCCTATTCCATTTCCTATCAGTTATCTCAGTTCTATTTCAAGTGTCCAAGGGTTGGTTTTGTCTCATCTGTTTCTTTATTTTGTCTCTTCACATTCCACCTATGAGTGAGATCATCTAGTATCTATCTTTTTTCTTTTGACTTATTTCACTTAGCATAATCCCCTCTAGATTCATCTGTGTTGATTAGATGGCAGGATTTCATCTCCTCTAAGGGCTGTGTAGTATTCCATTTTGTGTATATATATATACATACACACCGTATCTACTTTATCCATTCATGTGACATTGGGCATTTAGGTAGTTTCTAGTTCTTAGAGATTGTGAAAGAGTAAATATTAAGTGTTTTCACATGCAGTTGTCATTTCTAGGTACCAAAATATAAGTTGTCTTTTCCATAAATTTCATGGCTGGTTTTGATCAGAGTGAACTAAGGGAGATTTCACCATATTTAAAGTCAGAAGTTAGTGATTGGTGATGCATTTGCTATACATTATGAACATTACCTTTTTTCACATTGGCTTCTGGAAGGGAGAGAAGGTTCCAGGATAGTTTGAGTGGTGATGCAGTTTTACTAGATCTTTAAACTTTACAGTTTTTCCTTTACTGCATTTCAAGGATAGAGGACAGTCTGATCTTACATGATATAAGCTAAACATCCTTAGTCTTAGAAATTGTGTAACTATTTCATATCTCTCTCTATAATTTTCACTCATTAATTCTCTGTTAATTGTAAATATAATCGCAATAGCAAATAAAAATGTAAACAGTTAGGTGAGAGATCTGTCAGATCACTTGTGAAATTTTTTCCCCAAGTTCTTTATTTAGACTTTATTTACAATCATATACAAATTTAGTTCTAAGGAAAGCAGTTATAGTCTTATATTCTAAAATACATATTTTCTAAACATTAACAGATGCAGCTTTTTAAAAAGTGTGTATGTATATTTTACTTAATATTACATCATTCATTTTCATTAACAATGGTTTTGTAACATTACATTTATTTTTTGTTGTATTTTTTAAAGGAGAGGTACAAGCAGGAATGAAGGCGTTTTTATTTTATTTTCATTTAGTTGTTTATACTGGTTGTTTTCCCCTGAACCTGGGGACTCTAACCTAGGGGTATGTGTTTTGTGTCCTTCAGAGGTGATTGACTTAACCACTTCTCTACCAGGGCATGCCAATAATTACATTTAAATTTAGGTTTTCATGTTTTCCTCAAATATATTTTTACCACTGTAAAGCGTATGCTATGCTTTTTTTTTTTTTGGAAGTGCTCTTTTCTTAGGATAAATTCTGACAATGAGATCACATCTTTTCTTTTTATCTGTTAATAATGCTAGGATTTTATGGGTGTTGGTTTGGAATGGCAAATGGATAGTTAGGAGTGAGCCAGGGCTGCTTTAGAGTTTCTTGGATTGAGATGTTAGTAGCATGTTGCTAATTCAGAAATAATAGGGAGGGCGGTATAAAATGTTTGTTTTTCTCTGTTACAAGGCTCTGCAAGAATGATTCAAAGAGAAAAATGAGGTCTCTCTAGAACCTCATCCTCAAGTAACATTTATTCATTGATTCAGGCTGTCAATTAATTATAAATATGATTGCACTACCAAGTGCCAGGTAGTGTGTTAGCTCCTAGGAATAGATTTTTTTGAAAGACATAGTCTTTGTCCTTAAGGGGTTCACCATCTAGTGTCATCATCTTAGTTAGTGGCACTGGTCCATATGTAGATTGCTGATCCTGTTTCAGAGGACTTTTTGATTATTTTATTGTTTTTAGAAAAGTTAAAGATAAAAATCACAGTAGATGATTCATCTTTTGCTTTTGATACCCTTTTGAGGTGAAACTTGAGCAGTTTCACTAATTTGGAAGGTAGATGACCATTCCAAGAAGGGCATGTTTAAAAAGTTTAAAAAGCATGTTTTCTGTTAGATAAAATATTTGCAATCTTGTTAATTTTGAATTATGAATATAAAGCAACATATAGTAGATGTTGAAAGTAGTCTATGGTAATCCTATCTTTCATATTACTTAGAATAGTAGTTTTTGACCAGTGAGTAGACTCAATCCGTGATTGAATTTGAAAGTTCTTTCAAGATGAAGATAAAGTTATCATTGCTTTGAAGGCTTTAATTATCATGAAAAGATGCATAAGATTCTAATATTTATCCAAAGGGTCAAGAGAAGGTAAGAGGTAGATCTGAAGCCAAATAACTGAATAACTTTATGCTTTTACTGTAAGTGTAGTGTATTCACTATAGAGCAAAATTCAACATAAGAGAAATTGATTTTGGACATGAGATGTCAAAAAAATTTAAGTCTGCTATATGAAATTCTGTGATCTGAAGTCTGAGGACATTGTAATTACGTGATTGTAGTGAATTAATTTTTTATCCTGTGCTCAAGTTTTTGAGTATTCCTCGTCATTTAACACTTATAAAAATATTGTTTCTTAAAATATATAGCAGGCAAAGAAAAGTCGTAATTTGGGAGGCTGATACACAAGTTAGACTGAAGTACTGCTCTAATTGTCACTATACCTCCCTAAAAAAACTGCCTTTTGATGACCGGGACGAATTGAGTGAAATCGTAACGGACAGATACGGGGCAGACAGTTTCTTTAGACTATTCAGATACATCAAGTGAATGGAATTATTTATTTCTTATAATTTGGATTTGTTCATTTTTTTTTTCCTTTTAGCCCTGCTTCTTTCTTGTTGCAGTCAGCTTCATCAGCAGATAGAAACAATGTTACACGACTTGAAAAGGTACATCTTACAGCAAATATTGATTAATTCTGACCATACTCATGATAAAATAGTATTTATTTTTGTCGATATCCCAATTTTATTAAATTTAATTTCTATTTTCATATTCCCAGTATTTGCACATTATGTATTATTTTATTTATAAATTCCCTATTGCTTCTAAGTGGGAATATTGACGTCAACTTAGTTATAATTTTTATAACACTGAACGAATACCTTTTATGGGTTCATGACAACTCAAGAATTTCTAATAAAGATAGTCACAGTTAATATGCATGTAACATTATGTATCTATTTTCCTCAGGACATGAAGATGGGACCTCCTAGAACGAAAAATGAAACAATTTCTGAGAAAACACCAGAATTCGAAGCGGAAGACTCTCCTTTATCAAATATTGCAATGAATATGGAGAATAGTGCGTTGGGAGGGTTTCTGACACCAAAAAAAAATGATCCATTTCACAAAGAGCAAGATCATCTGGTAGAAGAGGTGAGGAAAAGATTATAAATATACTGAAGTGTTTATTATTTTCTCATTGGTTTTGGGAATATTCAGAAATACAGTTAATAAAAATCATGGTTGAAACAAATGGTCCCTCCCAAAAAGTAGTAGATCTAGTACTTATTAATATGAGATTACATCCATGATTTAGAATCCATGTTCCATTCTGTAAAGAGCATCTAGAGGTATTAAAAAAAAATGCAGGTATTATTTTTTTGGAGTAACCATTGCATAAATTGGGATAAATACACCTAAGGGTTAGATTCTATGAAAATACTTTGAATGTTGTCTATTAGTTAATACAGGGTACTTTTTTCATATTATACATTTTTTCTCTTTTAGAACATTTCCCTTTGCCTTGTTCACTAATTTATATCTCATAATGAGATTTGCGGCAAAGAAGTATGTTGTAAGATTTTTTATTACTTTGCAACTGGATATAATTAAGAAGACTGTTTGCTTTAAACAATCATTTTATTGGGTACAGAATTGTCAAGCTCAAAGATATAGCAGATACTAACTTAGGTCACTGTGCAGTCAGGACTTCCCTAAATCTCCCTAAGTATAAGAATTCTTATCATTTCTCTCCTTTTTAATGGGTTACCTATTTATGATACTAAAGGAGGAAATAGTTTTGTGTTTGATTTCACCTTAGAGGATTGTGCCTAAATAATCTCTGTAGAATGTTCAGGAGGTGCATTACTGAACTTACTTTTGTGCCATCTACTGAGGAGAAGGCTGCTGACTGAAGTGCTCATTGTTCTGGGGCTTGGTTGCATTCTACCAGAGGGGTTGGTGATTTTCGCTTTACTTTTTCCTTTCTGCTAAAGGTTGCAAGGGCAGTTTTATCTGATTCACCACAACTCTCTGAAGAAAAAGAAGTAAAATTAGAGGAACTAATTGACTCTCTAGTTTCTAACCCATTTTTAACAAGAAACCAAATTCCTCGAACTCCAGAAAATTTGAGTAAGTTAAAAGACTTTCTGGCACTTACTTTATTAGACATTGCTGCTCCTACAACCATGATTTGATAGCTCTTAGAAACTCATTTTAAAACTCATTTCTGTATGTTTCAGTTTTCTTGTTCTGATATAAGGAACTGTTATTGGAGTATAAGTGTGGCACTCTCACTTATGGCAGTTCTTCAGCACTATTATTTTGCCCTGATAGTCTGCCTTTTTTTTTTTTTTTGTAAAGTATTTTAGTTAATCACTTAAAAAAAAAATCCATTCTCCACATGTTACCTCTGGTCAGCATTTATAGAGTATACAGAGTATAGTTTTGTTCTCCCAGTCACCTGCTAGCAGCATCAGCCAAAAACTGTGTACAGATGTCTTCTACCCCTCCCAAACTCATCAGGCTGCCCAGCACTTTTTTCTATAATCTATAATTTGTGTAGGCAAGGTTCTGATGTTGTTGATCTTACGTAGGCATGTCATCCTAGTTGAATGGTTAAATAATCTTTCCATTTTGCTTCTAGAAGTGACAATTCGGTAAATTTATTCAATTTAGGTTGAACCTGGCCACAGCCTATATAGACCAGCAAACTAAATCTGCAAATAAATCGTCCTGCCCTGTATGTTTTGTAAAAAAAATTATGTTGAATACAGCTTTGGTGATTTATCAATATATTATTTATGGCAGCTTTTCATACTGCAGCAGCAGAGTTGAGTAGCTTGCTACAGACTGGATGGACTCCAAAGCCTAAAATACTATCTGGCTCTTTACAGAAAAAAAGTGCTAAACACTGGCCTCAGTGGACAAGAAAATATTTTTTTAATGCTCCTGATTTTTGTATGCTCTATGAAAATATGCACATACTAGGAACAGCTTTTGTTCTGTGTGCATGTGTGTGAGATCAGTTGAGGATGTTGGGTCTGGTATGTTGTAGAGCCTTGTCATCCTACTGATATATCCATGGAACATATGCTGAGTCAGTAACTTTATCTTCAGCAGTAGAAATGAAATGTTTAATTGTATTTTCTACTTGAAAATATTAGTAAACTGTGTTTTCCCTCCCTTAATTAGTAAGTGAAATTAGGAGCTCATGGAGAAAAGCTGTTGAAATGGAAGAAAACAGAAGTACAGAGCCAACTTATGTGGATTTTGAGCATCAAGAAATATCACCAGAATCCTTACCTGGACTGCATAATCAAAGAGAATTTAGCATGGCCAGCTTTTTCTCAACCACAGTATCAGATTCTAGCCAATCTCATTTGCCTGAAGAGAAGGTTGTTTCAGATTGTCTCAAGAGTGTGCCTCAGGAGCATGTGATAGTCAGTTGCACAGATGAATCAGCAACACAAAATCAGTCAGATTTGCTAAATAAAATAACATGCAAGCAGGATTTGGAATGTACAACTTTGCAGAACAAGTTTTTAGAAGCTAGCCAAATAGATACATTAACTCCTGTAGGCAATAGGATAAATGAGATGAGTAGCAACGAAGCAGAGTTTGTTAAAATACTGGACCATTCACAAGCATCTTATCAAGACTCTTCTATGCATAAAACTAAGTTATGGAACTCTTTTCAAGTATCAGGTGGACTTAGTCCCAGTAGTTTCAAGGATATTGGTTTTGGCATATTACATGAGACTCTTCCAGAAGTTGGTCATTTAAGTCTTAATAGCTCCAGTAGCACAGACACCAATTTTAAACTGGATCCAAATAGTTCTATGTCCAGTGTCATTTTTCCAGAAGATGGTGCGGGAGATAGACAGACTACTCCAGAATCTAAATTTAGCTTACAAGCCATTTGCAATAGATATGAGGCCCTGAAAAAATCTCTTTCTAAGAAAAGGGAAGAAACTTACCTCTTTAGTCCTGAAATACTTGAAAGACACAAACTAGAATTAAGCCCTATTCCCCCAAACATGCAAGCAGATGATATGCTTAGTATTTTGGATACTCATGATTTGCATACTGACTATACAAAACCATCTTTTCGAATGTCCCTTGGTGAAAGAAAACAATCTCTTTCACCACTAATTAAATTTTCTCCAGTGGAACAGAGATTGAAGACCACAATACCATGTAGTCCTGGAGAAATTCTACCTAATTTGAAAGGTAAGATTTAACAACTGTGCATATCTGACTGGTAAGGTTTTGTCTTACCCTAAAAAGTAGTATACAGTGAAATGCTACATGATTTTTGTTATTAATGTTATAAATATGTTCCTTATTCCTTCACCTAGGATGAGAAGATAAACACTAGTTTAAATGTCATTCTTTATAATACCTGTGACTTGCTTTGAAATAAATTTGGTGGGGGTGGGGTGATAAGATAGGGAAGTATTTTAGCTTTCCAGGGCTGCTGTAACGAACCACCATAAATTTGGAGACAGTTAATTACTTAGTGTCTCTGGGGACAGTTTTGGAGGCTAGAATCCAAATTCAAGGTTTTAGTAGGGCCATGTTCCTGCTGAAGCCACTGGAGAAAGATCCTTACTTGTTGCATTTTTAACTCCAGGTTCTTTGCCTGTATTAGCAAACTCTGATTCTGCTTGCATCTTTACATAGCATTTTCCATTTGTGTGTCAATGTACCTTCTTAAAAGGACAACATTCATATAAGTTAGGGGCCCACTCCAGAATGACCTCATCTTAAATAATTGTATCCAAAGTCAGTTTCCAAATAAGGGCACATTCTGAAGTACTGGGATTAGAATTTAAACATCTTTTTGGGGAATGGAGCTCAATCCATAACAGTATTAATTACTGAAGCTAGATAATGAATACTTTGGATTAATCATAGTTTTCATTTTTGTGTTTCATCGTTTTCATAAAGTTTATACAATAAACTGTTCTTAAAGCAGATTAGAATAGATACATATCTGGTGATACAGATGAATTCTCTGTCACTCTGATTTGCCCATGACAGTTAAACACTGATAGATTGAAAAGTGTTGTAAGACACAGATGACTTGATACTTTCTGGAATAAATAACTACTTCAGTAAGAATAATGATAATTTTTGTCATAGTTAAGTATGTGCATGTGAACTTTTTACTTATTGAAATTTTTGAAAGATTGAAAGTTTTGGTACTACAAATTTTTTTATTTGTAATGTTTGCTTATCTTTTTCTCTTTTTAAAAATAATTTTGCAGAAGAGGAAATCCTGAATGAAAGCCTTGAAGTAAAAGAATGTCCATCTGATTTGAAAAGTTGAAGCAGTAGTCCAGTTAACTATGATGCACTTAAATTGAAGCAGTATCACAGGATAAAAACTGATTTATAATTTAAATACTTGTTGAATATGTAACTCTTCTTCAAGGTCTAAGGAATCCTAAATAATGTCCTTTAGTCTCCTCTAATGTTTATGTTAGTATGAGTGTTTTTTTATGTACTTTTTTTAAGATGTTAATGTAACAAGTCATTGAATGTATAGATCCTTCCTTTTAGGAAAATATATACAACTTTTATTGTTTCTTTTTGGAACTTTCTCATACTAAGCAAGAAAAATAAGGATAGTAGTGCCTTGGGATGTCTAGTCAAGATAAGTAACAGTTTGGGAATGCATGAACTTAATGATTATTCAAGAAGGTAGATCTTGAGAAATGGTGTTTGATTGAATAAAATATAGGTGATAAGTGAAGACTAGAGCATAATGAATTTAGAAGAAAGGAAGAAGATGGAAGATAACTAGGCACTTTTTGTTTTAAGGGAAGGAAGCTGGCAGGAAGGGAGAGGAGGAAGAAACGTTTTAAATTTTTATTCAGTTGTTCCTTCTGGTTGTTCCCACTGGCCCTGGGTCATGAACCTGGGTCCTTGGGCTTTATGTGGACCATTCGGCAGTCACAGACTTAATACCTGAGCCACTAGGGTATGCCACAACTAGACACTTTTAAGAAACACTGTCAAGCTATAAATCCATTTAGTGGGTTGTGTAACATTTATATTTAGTCTAATTTAGACTGAGAATTTAATTTAACTCTAGTTTTATATTTTAACAAAAATATAAATAAAAAAATCAGTCTGTTTATTGTTTATTTTGGAGGGTGGTGCTATTTTGGGGGATGAACTAATTTTGATGTGTTACTTTCTTCTTCAAAAATCTCTGCCTACATCATAGGCTCAAAGGTTGAGAAAACTGATTTTGGGGTTAGATAACTTGTTCAGTGTCCTACAGCTAAGTCAGTGGTGAAGATAGATTTTGTTTTCCTTAATATGCCACAAGCCTTCCTAGAAGAAACTAAAAGACCAGGACATAGGATGTGCCTGCAGAAGTAATCTTGCCTGTTGATCATCTGGAACCCATGTGGGAGAGTCAGATGTGAGGCTTCTCCTATAGTATCCTGTCTCACTGCCATACTCCCTTGACTGAGAAAAGGGTTTGTCTCTAGCATCCAAGCGAACACAAGCCACCATCCTTGGTGAACCAGGAGGAATGAGCACACAATGAAAGATAGCACCTACAGTAACTCTATTGTAACTATTAAAACCTTGTTCTCCTTAATAAGGAACTAGCAAGGTGAAGAGAAAAAGGGTAGAGTTCTGGAGGTGGTGGGCTTAATAGTTCTTTCTTCATTCATTTTGGGTCCATGTTTTATTCCAGTTTAAAGGTCAGTTTTTTTGTTAGAAAAGAAAGAAAAGCATCTGATTTGCAGTGAAGAGAGGAAGCTTTTATTATTTCAGCAAATTAGGCACTAAAGATCTAGTGGGAAAATATGAAAGACCTTAAGAAAGCTTATTATCTGTGTATCTAAAATTAGCATGTTAGGGAAGAAGGAATATATTAAGATAATTCAGTTTCATTTAATTATAAATTTAAGATAGATTCTAACTATTTTACAGATGATACTGAAACGAGGGAGCTAAAATGACTTTCTAAGATGAATTCAAAGACATGCAGTGTATCTTAAAAATGTAGTTTTTGTAGGTCTAAATAGAAATTAGAAACTTGTGTTCAAAATATACTTCTCTGACAATTCTTAGGCTGAATAAAAAGCTTGAAATTCATTGCTAGGGGATATAGATTCCCATTTAACCCCCGGGTACTGTTACGTATGTACTGCTTTAGAGAGATTAACTTTGACTAGGAAGGTCAAGCTCAGCAATGAAGTGTGGGAAGCCTTTACTAAGAGTGAAAAGATCAAAATGTCTCTGGACATTATGGATTTACAAAAACCACATTGACTCCTATGATAGGCTAAGAGATTTTGGCATTGTTCTGTCCTTTGTTTGCCAGAGGTAGAAACTATCACTTTTTCCTAAACCATTGTGATGACTTCCTGCCTTTATTTTCTCCTCTATGTACTGTCTCCTGTATAGCTGCCTGTTAATCATAAGGGACTGCTTTGATGATGTCCCTTCTTAAAAATTCCATTAATAGTTCATTTCTAGTTCTAGAAGAAAGTTTAAAGTATATAAAGCCCCCTACAAAGATTCCACTACTCCCCCTACTACTATGATCTCTCATTTCTTACTGAAATGCTTTGGTGAGCATGAGTATTTAGAAACCTAAATTCACAATTCTGAAGCTTCCAGTTTATTATAGTGTCCTTTAGAAGTCAGACTGAATCCTATAACCATTTAATCTCCCTAACTATAGCCCTATCCCTTCTCTGAAATCTGTGACTTCAGACAGTATTTTTCATTTTTTCATGGTTATATGTGATCTCTTCAGTTATCCAATTATATACACATGCTTATGTAGTCATGTGAGGTGTGTATACACAATGGACCAATCATCATAGCAAATACAAAAGTGCTGGAATTGTTTTGTCTCCTATGTGATGGAATTAAAGTAATGGTAGAGGGCTACTTTATTTTTTTTTACAGTTAGGTGAAGATGTGTAAAATGATTTATCAACTTGAAAGCTTAGCTAATGTTTAAAGAGGACAAGCATGTAATGTTGCTTAACATGCAACTTCTTCACCGCGTGTATGTGTTTAAAGGAGGAAGGGGGAATGAAGGCAGGCAGCAGGCAGGGAGAGGAGGAAGAAGCATTTTATTTAGTTTTAGTTGTTTCCTTTCAAACCCACATCTTTGGGCTGTATGTGGATGGCTCCCGGGCACAGGCTAACACCTGAGCCACCATGACATGCCAGCCGTGTATTTAACTGATCTATAGTCAGTTTTATCTAAAGAGAAAAACAATTCTTGAGACCTAGTATTGTAGATATAAGGGAAACATTTTTTCTACTCTATTATACTAAAATTTAAGAAATGTTTAAGGATATTTCCTCATATAAAGTATTTGCTAAAGAAAAATTCATTTTAAGTTGCAGATCCAATTTCTCTGCCTTTCTCTTATATACTGTGAATTTTAAGTTCACAACCTAAATTAAAAAATTTTAAATTTAAAGAGTCCTCTATGGGACTATTTGTGAATATATTCTACATACTACTAATCTTGAATACTCAGACCATCTAGCTCTGAAATTTCCTATATAATTTCAAGAACTATACTTTGCAAACAATAAAATGATCACGTATAAAGCTGTACTAGGACCTTCAACAAGAAATTTGAGAGGTCCAGTAATTCAGATGAGTATCTTGCTGTCTTTGTAATTATTTACTTAATAAGGTATTTAAAAATGATTTTAAAAGATGTATCGAGGTCAGTCACCTGCGAAGGAATGCAGGCCACATACCCTTGGGTTTGAGACCTGAGTGAAACAACCAGTGTGAACAACTAAAAATGTGCTGCTTCCTCTCTATTCCTGGCTGCCTGCCAATTTGCCTTCATTTCTGCCTGTACCTTTCCTTTAAAAAAAAAAAGTATCAGTACATTGAGGTTTTCCATCTAGAGTCTATACTAATTGTCAAAGGTCTAATTAGATGAGTTTAGTAACTTCTGAATAGCTTCTTGTCCTTGGGTAGGGATTCTGTCATCACAGCCGTTGCTATAGAGGATTTAATATGAAATCTTAGAAATTCCAAAGCACTATAACATATTCACTGTCTGTTTGGATAGAGAGAATAACTCATTTGTAAAATGAGAAGTGAAAGCTGATCAGTGGTCTCTTAGCTCTCAAATACTTATTTAAAACAATCTGAGAATCTGAATAGGACATTTTAGGTGTTTTCAGTACCATGCCATATTGCCAATCCAAATTAGGAAACTTGGAAATCCTTCCCCAGAAGTAGGTCTAAGAACCTGATTCAGTAATATCATTTCCATGTAAATACAAATGGGAAAGCACCCAACATGAATGAAACTATTTTTTAAGAGTTAGTTTCCTGGCCTTTATTTTCCTCATTCTGTAGTCAGGGGAGTTGCATGAAGGATTAATCTACACTTAAGTGGATTTTTATGATTATTTATCAATGGAAGAAGTAGTGGGGTGTAATGGCTAGGAGAGGGGAATGACCTGTAATTGTATTGCCTAGGTTCTGCTGTATGACCTTATTAGGTAATACTAGTTACTCATCTGTTAAAAGAAAAAAGTAACCTACCTCATGGGAGTAAAGGGTTAAATAAGAAAATGCACATCAAGTACTTGAGTACCTAGTTTTCAGAAAGGGCTCAAATACTTGGCTAAGCTTCACATTCAGTAATTTGGGGGTGGGGAAGAGAATGGCTCAACCAATGATAGCTGACAGTACTGAGTATATATGCCCAGCACTATTCAACATGCTTTCTATATTTTTAAAGCCTTTTAACAATCCTGTGAAATAATACTATTCCTATTTTTAACAAATGAGGAAACGGGCACAGTGAAATTAATAGCATGTTCAGCTCACAGAACTAGTAAGGGAAGGGGACTAGAATAACTCAGTGGTCTAGTTCCAGATCCCATACTAACCACTCTACTACAGCTTCTATTAATCACTGTTAAAGGGGGTGGGGGAAATGATCACAAAATCAAATTTACCAGTAAGAAACACTTGTGGGTAGACTCTTTAGAATTACAAATTAACCACACCTTCAAATACTTTCAAGTAAGACTATATTTTAAATTGCTAACAGTAAATGTTTATTCATGATAGAAGCCAAGAATTTATAAATGCATTTTAATACCTTGCTGATAAAATAGTAACATTCCATCTTTGCAATCTTGTAAGGAATACAGGAAGATATTGTAAAGGCTTTGATGTATATATCTATTATAACCAAGTAATCAGAACACACGCGCACGCACACACACCATCTACTTTAGTGTTAGACCATACCAACTTTTCAGAAAGGCCATCTTGAAGCTCTACTGGATAGCTGAGTAAATAGCGTCCAAGCTTTAAAGGGAAGGTGGGGGAAGGAAAAAAGATGGAAGTAGTAAGCAGCACACATTTCAATGCCCACTTTTAAGTACACGACATCATGAATATAAGGAAAAAAAAGAAAGGTGCGGGAGTGGTAGGAAAGGCAATTCAGCATTTTCAGAAAGCATTTGGCAACATTCAACGCATAAGAAGGCTGTGCTTGGGACCATCCACTCTCTCCAGCTTCTCAAAGTGTTTCCTGGCATTGCGAATGTTGATCAGAGTAGCTGCAGAAGGGATCGATGGATCCGACATAACCACCATCACATAGGTGTTTGATGTGAAGATGTCGATGAAAGCTGCGAAGTTAGAATTCCTAACTTCCATGCTTTGGAAAGAAGCGGCCAATTTACTGCAGCTCAGTTTGAACTGCTTAATGATGTTGCTGATCTTCTCAAATCGGTGGACGTCACGCTGCTCTTTGCACTGGTAATGGGAAATGACCAAGAACGTAGCTCTCTCGAACAACAGAACTTCATCAGCCTCAATAATCTGGGCAAAATTCCTTAAGTTCATCTCCAGCTGCTGAACATTGGGGATCAGCTGGTAGACAATACTGGACCAGGCTTTGTAGAGCGTTTCATCCCAGATGGATGTTCGAAAACAAGCGCACTCCAGTGGGCGAGACAAACGCCTGAGGTCTTCCTCCCGCTCTTTAAAAATCAGGTCACGCTGATCCTCCTGAACCAGATCCATTTTGTGCACCAGGCAGAAGATTTTCGCATCAGGAGAGTTCTGGAGGATGGCCTCCAGACACGACTGGTAATAATGCATGTCCTTCTCCAGTTCGCGGCTCTCCACGTCAAACACATAAATCAAAACTTCGACGTTACGGAAGATGTTGTCTCGTTGGCTGGTGAAGTAATTTTCCATGAAGGTATCCTGCCCGCCACAGTCCCACAGATTCAGTACCAGGTTGCCCAGAAATCGGACGTGGGAATGCTCCACATCAATGGTGGCGCCCAGGCGCCGGGTGTCGCGAGCAATATAATTTGCAAAGATAATCGACCTCATGCTGGTCTTCCCCGACCCGCTCTTCCCCATCAGCAGTACCTTTTTCTTCATGGCTGTATTGGGCATCACCCGCCGGAGCCGCCGCGGAATGGGCCTTAGGGCGCGGCCTAACTGCAGCGCGGAGGGAGGAGTCGGGTAGCGGGGACTTCACAGACTAGGCCCGGCAACTGCAGAGTCAGGGAGGCTGAAAACGCGAGTTCGGGGCTGGAAAGGCCGCGACCGGGTGGGCAAGCTCTTCTTCAGCCGAGAGCGCCCTGGGGAAGACCGCTACCGCAGCTCGGAAGAAACGCTCGCCTTCCGGAGAGGTGAGTCTCTGCGTCCGCGAGGCCGCCCACTTCCGGCGGCGCTCTCGCGAGAACCCCGCGCTCCAGCGACTCAGGGGCGCGAGCTTTGGTAAATTCTCAATGCAACCTTCCAGGTTCCGCCGAAAGAGAGAACACAAGGGAAATCCAGGACTCTAGGTGTGCGGCCCTGTTTAACGTGGGCTTAAGGGTGGAAGGTTTACGTGTATGGTTGGTGGGGTGAGTGCTGCCATCATGCGGCCAAAACCCACCCAGAACGCCACCGCTCATTTTAAGAGCTGGGCCCACACTGAGACAGCTGGCAGGTGAAGCCGAGGTCAACCTCCTCAGCCTAGGCCTTCCTGATTCCCTGCCCAGTGAGAACAGAGGCAGGGCAAATGAAAACTGCCGATGAGCAAAGTGAGTCTTCCAGAAGTTTTAAGTGTTTGGACCGTACCTCACAGTTAGATGGTAGCAAATCCCCACTGGGTGACTTGCGGGCTCTCAATTAATGCCATTTGCACTGGGAAGCAAGTTTCTTACACCCGCCCTAACTGAACTCTCAGATTTTGAATTTATAATCAGAATTCCACATCTTAAGGAAACTATAACAGGAACCCAAGCATTAGCTCAGTTTTCACAATAGCGACATGACTATTTCCAAGTGAGTAAATCGAAGCTTAGAGCATTTAACTTTACCAAGTTGCACATCTATTAAATGATAAATGAACTTTATTTTAAAAACATAAATAGTATATATTTAATGATTACAACAATCATTTGATATACATTTACATAGGAAAATACTACAGTCAATAATAAACATAGGTGCTTTTTTAGTATCTATGAAGCATGCATCTGAAATCTATTAGCAAATTGCCAGTATTCAATGTAGTATTATCAACTATAGCCAACATACTCTAGAGTAGATTTCTAGATTTATTCATTTTACGTAACTACAACTTTCACCATCTGACCAAACATCTCCCCTTTTTCCTTATCACTAATCTACTAATCTACTTTTTATGTGTTGGATATTTTTGGAGATCATGTAAGCTTTTTTCCTTTTGTGTCTGGCTGTTGCTCTTTTTCCTTTCTTTTTTATTAAGGAAAGATGCAGGCAGAAATGAAGTCAAGCAGCCCACCCACCTCCAGACTCTGGGATGTATGTGGACTGCTTTGGAGGGCAGTGGACCAAACCGCTACAAACTTCTTTTCTTTTTCTTTTGTGTAACTTCTATAGGTATTTTCTTTGTGGTTACTAACAGGCTTACATAAAATATCTTTATAGTTTATTTCAGTCTGATAACCAATTAAGTTCATTTACATACAATAATTTTTCTTCTATTTTTTCTCTCCCACTTATGTCATAATTTATATCTATTTATATTTTATGTATCCACAACATAATTTAGTTATAGTTGTCGGAACAGAATTTGATAGTATAATGTAACTGCAGTTAGAGCAACAATAGACTATATGTACTGTACTACCTCCATAAAGAATATAGTATAGTTTTGTCTTTGGTCTTCAAGTAGATGAATTAGATAGTGTCATTCACCATTGTTCATTCATAATGACTAAGTATTATTAGGATACTTATGTTTTCTAAGTCAGGATACTCTATAAATATGGAGTACCATAAAGCCCTTTCAGAGACAAATACGGGTATTCCATTCTTCCATTTATTAAAAAATATTTGAGTACCTATTATGTGTATGACGCTGAGTTAATATGTAGGGGACGTTAATGTCCATCTAGTTTAAGATAATAAAACAGATAGCAACAAGACTTAATATAAAATAGTGTTTGGGAAATCTCATGATATTTCAACTCAGTTTCATCTCCTTGGTGACAGCTGTTCTGGAGCCCTCAGTATCGACGCCACAGGCGCACTCATCTCCTTTCACAATCATTCTGAGATTTTCTTGCTCTTTTCCTTGAACATCTTGTTTCCTTTATCCCATTTGTTCCTCATTTTTGGCTTATTTTCTCATTTTTGGAATACATTTTCAGTAACTTTCTGATAAAAGTAGGGGGGTAATACGTTTCAAGATAATGTCTGAAAATGTTCATTGGTTGGAAATGTTCATTGGTTGGAAATACTTTTTTAGAGGAAAGAGGGAGGCAGGAATGAAGGCGAGCAGGCAGGCAGAAGGAAGAGAGAGGAGGAAGAAACATTTTATTTAGATGTTCATCTTGGTTGTTATCCCCAACTCCAGGTCTCGAACTTGGTCCTTGGGATGTATGTGGACTCTGCTGGGTGACCTTATCCGCTAGGCCACTAGGGTGCGCCAGGAAAAAAATTTTTTTTTTTAGTTTCAGAGGCATTGTTCCATCGTCTTTTAGCTTCTAATAATCTGATGCCTGCATCTTTATATTTGCTCTTTTTCTAAAAACGTTTGATTTTCTCATCTCTGGTATTATAAAACTTAATGATAATTGGCATTGTTGAACCTCAATTTTCATTGTGTTGGTCTCTCCCATGTCCTATATTTCTGAAAAATCAAGGAGGAAGAACACTCCCCAATTCATTCCATGAAGCCAATATTATTCAGATCCCAAAGTCAGACAAAATCATCACAGGAAGACTATAGACCAATATCACTCATGAACATAAATAGAAAAATTCTTTAAAAATATTAACAGGCACACCCTTGTGGCTCAGCAGCTGGGGTGCAGGACATGTAAAGCCCAAGAACCTGGGTTCCTGACCTGAGGCCCATGGAACAAAAAGCAAGAACAAAAAAACAAACAACAAAAAAATAAGCAAATGGAAAACAGCAACGTATGAAAAGGATTATTTGCCATGACCAAGAGGAATTTGACCCAGGAATACAATTTTGTTTTTAACAATGGAAAATCAATTAATGTAATATGCAACATCAGTAAAACAAAGAGCAAATATTACTTGATCTCAATAGATTAAGAATAGGCTTTGACAAAATCTGCAACTCATTCTTGATAGAAATCTTCAGCAAGCTGGGAAAAGAAGGGAATTTCCTTAATGTAATAAAAAGAATTTATAAAGAAAACTGCAGCCACCTCATGCTTAGTGGTAAAAGACTGAGTGCTCCTCCCCAGTGCAGGAAACGAGATTCCTGTTCTCATCACTTCTTTCTTTTTTTCTTTTTAGAGGAAGGAAGGAAGAGGGACAAGAAATATATTTATTTAGTTAATTATTTGTGGTACTCCCCTTCCTTCCCACCTGGCGTTGGATTGAGAATCTGGGTCTGTATCCAACCATCTCCCTGAGCCATGAGGCGCATTTGGCACACTTCTATTCAACACTCTACTGGAGGTTCTCACAGTAGAATAAAAGAAAAATTAAAGGCATCCAGATTCAAGAGAAGAAAAGTAAAATTGTCTTTATTTGCAAGTGACATGATCCTGTAGTTGAAAATCCTAACAAATCTATATATGTTTTTAAAAATCTACAAGAAACAAGAAACATGATAAGCATGACTACAGAATAGATCAATATACAAAAATCAATTGAACTGCTATAAACTAGTAACAAACCAAAATTTAAATAAAACGACTTACAGTAGCATCAAAATGAATAAAATGCCTAAGAATAAATCTAATCTAAGACTTGTGCAAGACTTGTACACAAAAACTACAAAACATTGCTGAAATTAAAGGAGATCTACATGAAAGGAGAGATATATCATACTAATGAATCGGAATATTGAATAATGCTAGAAAGGCAATTATCCCCACATTGATTTATAGATTCAATGTAATTCCTATCAAAATCTCAGCAAATTTTTAAAATACAAATTAACATTGCTGTTCTTAAGCATTTATATAAATACAAAGGACCTGAGATAGATGCAAGTCTAAAAAAAGAAGATCATGTAAAATATTGTTTGTAGCAATCTCTAAGATCTTCAGTTTACCCATTTATTCTTTTTCTTTGTCCTTTTCTTGGGGGGAAAAGTTTGAAAAGAAAGACCAGGTTGAGTCTGAACCCCAGCTCTAGCACTCATTAGCTGTGTGATCTTGTTGAACTTACCTCCTACTTTCAGTGCTCTGATTTGTAACATGGGTGTGACATTTACATCACTTTTAAAAGTAGATGAAAGAGTTCATGGGGTTTAGCACACAGGAAATGACTGTCAATTCTTCATAGGCAAGGACATCTTGCTATAGGGGTAGAGTTGGCTGTTTACATGGGTTAGGGCAGAGTTGGCTGGGACTAATAGAATCTGGGCAGTTAGTGTAACAAAGAAGTCGTCCCACCTAACACCAGTTCTACAAAAATATCGGAATTGAGGCTCTTTTATCCACAGCATTTTCTTCTGTTGAGAGCAGGAATGGGGCAAGGTGGGAGTGTCATGCATTATCGACAAGGCTGCTATCCACAAGGGAAGTTTGAATGGGGGGCGGGGGTGGTTCTCATCAAAGTCCGGGGTCATAAGCAAGATGTTCTTCTGGAAGATTCATGGCTAATATTTAGGCAACTGTCAAGAAAAGGCTGGTGCCTCACACTATAGTTCATCTGTAAAGATTATGTGATGTTCTCTCTCAATGGCAAGAGATGTTATACAGTTTTTCCTTGGCTTCCAATAGCTCCCACCTCTCTTGTCTGCCCCACCTGTCTGTCCTCCCCATTAAGGCTCTGACCTCCTGCCAGAAAGATCAGGAGCAGCTTCAGCTTAGTGAGCTTTGCTCCCATCTGGATCTACCTTTTTGACTTTCTGGAGCTGCAGTTGGCAAATTTTCTCCATAAATATAGTAAATATTTTAGCTTTTGTGGGCTGAGAGGCAAAAAAAATCAGTATTATAGTTACAAAGTTTTTAAGAAAACTTTATATGAAATTTTGTATGCTTATGTGCCATGTAATATTCTTTAAATTTTTTCCAACTACTTAAAAATGTAAAAAACACATTCTTAGCCTTCTGGCCCTACAAAAACAGGGACCAGCTAAATGCAGTTTGTAGGCAATCAGTTGCTGACCTCTGCTCTGGAGCCTATCAGGAAAGAAAATAAACCTCCCAAATTCTGAACAGGAATGTCCCCTGCAGTCTAAGAATCCTCAGTGGCTCACTAAAACTAATGGGATGAGTTAGGAAGTGTGGGAAAGAAAAACAAGCACAGGTAGTGTCTAACCTTTAGGCTCCTGTTTCCCATAACTAGGAAGTCTTACGCTGAGTTCCACACAAGCTCCCAGAGCTGTTGTCTCCTGGGTGGGCTTCATGATCAAAATCACCTGGCTTCTTGTCGAAACTAGAGTCACGAAGAGATTTTTGATGTGGGAGGTTCTGAGCAGGATCTAGAATGGTTCTCAGGATCAGGGAAGACAACATTATACTAGGGGAAAAGCTGGTTAGAGAGGACAAAAGAATCTCTAAAGCTCTGCTTCTCAAAGTGGGGTCCCTGGCCTAGTATCAGCAGCATCCCCGGAGACCTTGTTAGACCTGCATGCAAATTCTCTGCCTACTCCAGGCCTGCAGAATCAGAAACCTTGCCTGGGGCCGGGCCATTTGGCTTCTTTAAACCCAGGTGGTTCAGATGTACTCTAAAACTTGAAAACCCAAGGCATCATTACTAGTCCTGGAGTAAAGACTCAGCACCCGCCCGAGCAGTGAGCACTTAGTGGTCCTGAGATGGCTTTTTTCTCCAGAGTGCCAGGGCGAGGTGGGGAAGCCAACCGTGTCCGTTTCCAAGGGAAGATCTGGAAATGGTATTTAAGGTCAGCTTTTGGAAGTCAAGTGATGACTTTTTATAAGAAGGGGCATCATTGATTGTAGAGATAGAAAATGTCATCCAGCCATTTTGGACAAGAGTCATGACTTTTGCTGACTTCCACACCCACGGAATCTTCCAAAGTCATGTCCTTCACCTTCAGGTTTCTCCAAGGCCCAATGGGGAACCTTTGTCCTGAGCCTGCCAGGTGAAGCTCTGGGAACTTCCTGACCTCACAAGTGGCTCTTGTGACATCATTGCCACTCAGAGAGGTGGGTCTCCTGGGCATAGTGACGTCACAGAGGCCCCGGAGGCCAATGTCTGCTCAGCTTTCAGGGCGCATAGTTCAGGTGCATGGGTACAGGCGTGCAGGGAGAGGTCCCCGGGGCTGGCGCTCTGTCCACGCTCCGTGCTGCTCTTGCAGAAGTCCAGCTCAAGGAAGGAAACAGAGGACAGACTTTGCAAAAGAGCCATTTACGTTTTCCTTGGAGTAAATACTTGGCAACATTTGCTAAGACCTTCAAGACTTGGCGCATCCCCAGAGAGGCGGTTGGGGCCCACAAGGCAGCGGTGGCAGCGAGGGATGCAGGGGGCGGACATCAAAGCCTTGAGATGGCTCGGGTGAAGAGGAAGTGCATCTGCGAACTGTGCTCCTGCGGGTAAGGTGGCAATGCCCAGACCCAGGACGCAGGAGCCTCATTTTCAGACTCCAAAGCTAGGCTGGGACCTAATTCTCGGCTGCGTGGCCAGAGAGCATTGCAGGGGATTCCTCCACTTGTCAAGGATTTTTTAGGCTACAGTGTTGTCCAACTAGCATTCAGCGAGCCCGCAGTCTGTCAGTGTGTGTGAAGGTGGCCGTCTTGTCTGGCCCTTGCTCCTTCAGCCCAGAGCTACAAGGAGCTTGAAAGCGTGCCCAACCCTGCTCAGGTTTGCCCCTCTACCTGATGCCCAGAAAGTATTAGGGATTGAAGTAAAACAACACCTGCAGCCAGGTTGGAACATTGCTTGCTGCTTTTGTTACACTGATTTTGGAAGCTGATGGGACGGGAAGAGGCATCCTGTATGGTAAATGAGTTTCTCATTTTGAGAATTACTACTTTCTCGGAAGTGTAAAGTGTTTGTAAACCTTGTTTCACTATTGATGTGGAGTAGAACAAGAATAAGGGAGGGAAAGGACTTTTGCACTGTCTTGTCTTGTCCCTGTCATGTGTCCTTCCTGGCCAGCTGCCTTTAGGGGCCATGCCTGAGGGATGCTTGGTAAAGGTGAGGGAGAGGGAGAGACTTACTGGTTTTAATCAGTTCTCTGGCTCACTCTCTGGTAGCTCACGACGTCTGGGCTGTTCCCTGCTACCTCTTGCCAGTTCCTGTGGGAGCGGCTCGGCTTGGAGGCTGCATGTGAGAGGATAGGCCCTTCTCCAGGGTTCTCGAAAGGTTAAATGAGATGCTTGCTAGTAGATATTGTACTTAATATATGCTGGCTTCAAATCTGCAGACTGTGCTTGCCAACTGCAATACACTACATGAATATAAAAATGGCGCCAGTAATGGGGAGAACTAAAGGGACTCTGAAAAATGGATTCGAGATCTCACACATCTCAGGCATCAGTGGATGATTTTCAGTCTTGGTGGGTCATGAGTCACCTGGGGAGCTTTAAAACACTATCAGCTTAACAGGTTGTTAATTCTTACTCCACAAGCCTGGGCCCCACTACCAATCTGACCGCTTGTCAGGATAGGGGGCCACTGAACTAGATGACAAACATGGGACCGGAGCCATGTTTCAGGCTAAGGCTAATTTGCTTCACTACTGAGATAACCCTCTCGGGCTTACCCTCCTCTGGGGCTTTTTAAATCGCTCTCCTGATCCTCAGTTAATGAGTTTTTCAGGTAGGATTGCGGTTGTTAGGGTTTAATTTGCAGTACTGTAGGAACTTGGGATTGAAATGCATGACATGGTCTGTTTTTGCCCAATATACGATCTAGTTGGGAAGGCAGAGGACCGCATTTAAGAGATGCAGGATGTCCGTCCCATCCCTATAGAAGGGCACTACACCTCTGGATGCTCCTTTAATTCTGTTCCTCCCTCATCCTTGCAGAGAAGCCATTTCCTATCTGATGTGGCCTGCCTTTGGGTTTCTCTTCCTTTCGTTGCTCCTCCTCCTATGTTTACTCCTTCATTCTGTGGTTACGGTCTAATCTGGTTACACTCACATCTACCAGCCTTTCCTCTCTTGAGTCTCATTTGCAGCTTCCCAAAGTGCCTGTTGATCCACCTGGCTTCTTCATGAACTTCAATTCCAACAATCTTCAAACATTCGCTGTTTTCCTTCTCCTAGTATCAGTTCCATTAATGGCGCCAGCAATCTTCCATTACCTTGGATGTAAACATTTGAATAATCCCTCCTCTGCCACCATCCCCAACATCAAATCATTTCCAAAGTCTGGTCCCCTCCTTTGCAATCTTTAGTTGGTTTCTTCCTTTTTGTTCCATCTTTCCCTCCTTGGGTGTCTGCTTTCTATATTTGGAAACTGGTCCTAATGAACCTTCTTATTTTCTCTGCTATGCTTCCTTTACGTGAAACCACTCCTCAAATGAGATCAGGCTTCCTGGCATCCTGAATGACACTTATGACCTCCTGTCTCTGTATCTTTATTGCTACCCTTTCTCTGAAATCCCTGTGTCCCCTCATTTTACTTGCAAATCTCCCATTAACCCAGCCCTGTAGCTCCCCATCAGAGGGATCCCACTCCCTGTGTCTGCTTGCAGGTATTTGTCTGCATACTTTATCCTCACTGTTTGTTATACTCTTGGAAAGCAGAACCTATCTTTTCTACTTGTGTGTGTGTCCATATGTGCTGTATAATAATACATACTTTTCCATAAAACATATCTTAGAATAAATAGATGGATTTAAATTTGTCAAGGTGATAACATGCTAGAATAGATTCGGGAGATAAGCTCTAGAATTGTACTGTTCAGTATGGTTGCCTTGAGTCACATGTGGCAATTTCATTTAAATTAAAATTAAAATTCCGATTCTTTAGTCACACTAGCCAGACTTCAAGTGCTCAGTAGACACGTGCGCAGTGACTACCATATTGGGCAGCGCAGGTTTGAACATTTCCATCATCACAGCGTGGACTTGGACAACAGTGATGTAGAGTCTCATTGTTTGGGAGACATAACTGATCAGTGGCATGTTGGCAGGGAAAATTACAAGTGTTATCTAGCTTTCAAAGTCAAAGATTTTTGAGTTTTCTATCCTGCTCTTAAGGGAAAAAGTGATGGGAAATTTGGAGAAAAAGCATATCTTGATATCTCTGGTATTCAGCTGTCTCATTTTTTTCTTTTCTCTCCATTCATTTCACACCTCTCCATCCCTGCAATCACTAATCCATTCTCTGTATCTCAGAAGATTTTTTTTTAATGATTCCTCATATAAGAGATACATAAACCCTCTCCACTGAGGCTCAGGCAGCTAAGGTATAGGCTATGAAAGCTCTGGACCCAGGTTTAAAACCCAGGTCTCAGCAGGACACAAAAGAGAGATCATATGGTAGAGAGACTTGTCTTTGTTTGACTTATTTCACTTAGCATAAAGCCCTCAAGGTTTATCCATGTTATCATAAATGGCAAGATTTTGTTTTTTGGTTGACTAATATTTTAGTGTGTGTGTATATATACATGTAATTAAAAACTCTAATATCACATTTTATCATTCATCTATTGATGGACACTTAGCTTGTTCTAATATTTGACTCATAAATAATGCTGCAGTGAATGTGGGGGTAAAGACATTCAAGTTAATGTTTTCATTTTCTTCAAATGTTTTCATTTTCTTCTTTAACCAATAAGTATAATTGCTGAAATATATGGTAGTTCTATTATTTTTTCGAGGAAACGCCCTACTGTTTTCTATAGTGGTTGCATCAATTTACATTCCCAGTGTACAAGGATTCCCCTTTTTCCACATCCTTGCTAGCACTTATTTTTCTTTTTTGAAAATAGCCATTCTAATAAGTGTGAGGTGATTTCTCATTGTGGTTTTGATCTGCATTTTTCTGATAGTGACGTCAAACATCTTTTCTTGTGCCTACAGACCATCTGAATGTCTTTGGAAAATATTCAGATCTTTTGTCTGTTTCTTGAATTGAAATTTTTACTAGTGAATTGCATGAATTTTAATATACATATGTTATCCTTTATCAGAAAAATGATTTGTAAATATTTGCTCCTATTCAATAGGTCGTCTTTTCATTTTGTTGATAACTTCCTTTGTTCTGCTATAGACCTTTTTGATATGGTCCCATTTGTTTGTTTTTTGCTTTAGGTGTCAGATCCAAATTTCCAAATCCAGTTTCAAGAAACTTAATGCCTGTTTGCTTCCAGGAGTTTTATAGTTTCAGGTCTCATGTTCAAATGTTTCTGCAATTTTGAGTTTTTGTTTATGGTAGTGTAGTGGTACTAGTTTCCTTCTTTTTCAGGTGATTGCCAAGTTTTCTCAACACTGTAGATTGAAGAGCGTCCTTTCCTCATTGTTTATCTTTGATTCCTTTTAAATTAATTGATCTTATTTGCATGGGTTTATTTCTAGGTTTTCTGTCCTATTCCATTGACTTATGTATCTGATTCTATAATACCATACAGCTGTAATTACTATTGCCTCTCCAGTTTGAAACTGGAGAGCGTGATGCTTCCTGCTTTGTTGTTAGATTTCTCTGGCTATTAGAGGTCTTTGTGGTTCCGCCACATTTTTTTTTTCTTTGACAGAGGAAGAAGCATGTTTATTTTATTTTCATTTATTTATTCACACTGGTTGATTTCCCCAGATCCTGGACTCGAACCCAGGGATATGTGACTTGTCTCCTTTAGAGGCGATGGACTTAACTGCTGCTCCACCAGGGCGCACCTACACTTTTTTTTTCTTTTAAAGGAAAGGTGCCAGCAGGAATGCGGGCAAAGTAGGTAGGCAGTCAGGAAGAGAAAGGAGGAAGAAACATTCATTTTATTTAGTTATTCATCTTGGCGGTTCCCACTCCAGCCCTGGGTTATGCACGCAGGTCCTTGGGATGTATGTGGATGATGTCAGCTGGAGGCTTCTGATTTAACCACTATGCTATCAGAGTGTGTTTCCTTCAAAGTTTTTTAAAATGGGGAAATTTGTGGAGATTCTTAGGCTGCTAGGGAAGGAGAGAAGGAGGTTCACATCTCCCTCTGTTTTCTCCCACTTCATCATCTTCCGTAGGCTTTCTTTAAGGAAAAAATTCTTTAAGGTCCTCTTGAGTTTAGTATTTGAGACCATTATTCTTGTTGATCGGGAGCCTTAGGATGCAGGGGAGCACTGGGTAAGAAGGCAGGTTTCTACAGGGGCAGCTGGCAGAGGCCCTGGAAATGGGAAGCTGTCGGAGCAAGTTCTTATTTTTGACCGCAAGATGGCAGCCTTCTCCCGACCAAGTCTATTTGCTAGCCGAGCCAGACCAACCTTAAATGTAAACTAAAACCTTGGAGTTCTGGGTTTTCCTTTAGTTTAATTTTTGTATTGATTTACCTTATTAAGGTTTCCGAAATGAGCAATTAGAGTTTAGAGCTCAGCAATACTCAGCAAGTGGTATATCTTGAGTGGATCACAGATTATAAAGTGTGAAGGTGTTTCCAATACCTAAATCTAAAGATTCCAGCCAGTTATAAAATTTAGTAATGAGTTTTGATGGTTTAAAAACTCCAGACATGTTTTACTGTATCAAGATCAAGGCTTGTCCTCCACCACAACACTCCACGTGACCGTAAAAATCTGCCCTGTAAATTAATCGCCCTCCAATGTCCTCGTCTCTCTTCAGTATAATCTGTGCCAAATAAGTGAAAATATTCATGAGTTGTAGAAATACACTAAGTGAAGTTTACTGTTTTTAAACCACATAATTATGACAGCAGAGCTACATTGAGGGATTTGAGTGGAATGGCCTTTCATATTGGAGAGAATATTTCCAATGATATCTGAATACCCCAGTGTTTCCTGTTCTTAAAAAATGCCACCCTTCACAGTTTTCATGTTATAGCACCTATTTCTGAAGTGTTTTGGAATTTTTAAAAGTGCTTTTTCATACATTATTATATAACATGGGACATATTGCTTTCTTTGGAAAATTAATTTCTTGATCTTAGCTTGCTTTCCTCAGGGATGTTTTCTGTTTTCAGAAATGTTTTTTTCCAGAATCACTAAATTTAAAACTGGGGTGGTGGGCTATAGATAAAGTGAGATGCAAATAAACTTTTTAAAGCTGAAAGGGATTATTGGTGTGGTCTCTCCCTCTTTATTTTACAGATAAGGAAATTGAAGCATTGAGATTAATATTAATAGACGGGAGAATATTAAGTTTTAGGTACAATTTAGGTTAACCAAAGAAATTTTATTCATCTCTTACTGCATAGCAGATAGCATTAAATGTTACACTGCATGCTCTGTGGTCTGTTTTCAAGATACACTGGGCTATTTTTGACTACAGATTATAATATAAAGGTTCCTGTTCAATGGAGAAATATTATCTGAGGTAAAAAAAAAAAAAATTGGTGTAGTTTTTAAAAGCCTTTTTAGTAAAGTAATATAAATGGTAAATCTCTCCTGAGATTCAGATGGAGTAACACTGCTTTTTTCTGAAATTCCTGTAAAAAATGTGGTTAATCAAGGGATTGTTACAGCTTACTTTTCTGTCTGATTATTTTATGGCTTGCAGTGCACTCTTTTAAAGACTTTGTGCAATCTTACAGGAAATTCCAGGACTGGGTAATGTATCATGAAATATTTATGTAGCATTGGTAGTGTGTGAAGCATTTTATAAAAAAAAAAAAAGGTCATCCCATAGAAGACTTGCAAATTGCTGAAAAGGATGTGGATTTGGCCCTTCCTCAGCTTGGGTAGGAAGGTAATCTCAGGGGCAACCACGTGTCTGCAATTTAAATTGGTTATGTTAACCAGAGAGGAGCTTGTTGGTTTAATTTTGGAAAATATTTTCTTCACGTTAATGGAAATTTCCTTAACCTTAGATTTTATTTTCTTAGAGTTTCTGTTCCAAATTAAGAGGCAGGAAAAAAATTGAGGAATTGGTTTGATATACATGTTTCAAGAAGAATTTTTTAATTGAAATAAAATTTACTTCGTAAATTCTGAGTAAGAAAAAAGACAAAGAACAGATTTTAATAGACATTTGTTGGCAGTTTTTATCTTTAGCAGAATCCAGATAGAGAAGCTGAGGAGGAGGGAGGATTTCACTTTAACACTGAATTACTTTTTAATTCAGAATTTGTATACTTTTCATGTTATGTTAAATGCTCTTTAAAGGGAATGGCTTTTTTGTGCTAGCAGAATTAATATTTAATTTTCTGTTCATATACACCTTTCATCTTATAACATGAAGATAAGTCAGTGTGTAAAATTAATCCAACATCATATACTATGAAATTTGATGACAACTTAGTAGTACCTCAAACTGCAATGTTAAAATGATCTACTTAATCTTATAAGGTATAAATTGATCAGTTGAGAGTACTCATGCTCTAATACAATTGTGGGGAGTTGTACTACAGTTGTAAACACCTTTTCCTCTATCAAAATTAAAATTTTTAGACTGACCTTCAGGTGATGTATAGTTTATTTGGGAAAGTGATGCATTTCATGGGGGAAACATAGCTAAGTTTCAAATAGATGAGACCAAATAAGTGACATGGTATTTAAGAGGTGGTAGAGATTGTTTTGGGAGCTGGTAGCTGGGAAAGTTGTAGGAAGGGAAATGTCTTGTCTGGGGTCATTAGGAAAGTGAGTACTAGACCCGGTCAGCCTGGTTGGATGTCCTGGTTTTACTTCTGCTTTAACTATGTGAGTTTGTGCAAGTCATTTAATCTTTCCATAAGATACCGTATTCTGAAGGTGGTTGTGAGGATTAGGTGGGACAGGAACGTGGGCCTGGCATTTATGGGGAGCCCACACCAGCTGCAGGGGCAGAGTGGTCAGAGAGACAGGGAGCCATCATAGCAGCATGGGGGCTTAAATCAGAGAGGGACCTCAGGCCAGAACACCATGGAGGCAAATTGCACAGGACCCTTAAATGCCTCAGAATGTACACTCAGGCAGCAGAGAGCCAGTGATGGATTGGAGCAGGGGATGACTGAGACAAAGCAGTCTTCTTTACCAGATAATTAGAAGAACAGCCTCTCTTGCTGTCTCTGTCTGTCTCTGTCTCTCTCTCTGCTGATTGGGGCAACTTTAAGTGAGGTCTTCTGAATGGGTGTGATTTGCCAATGTTTCCTTAAAGGTATCTCATCTCCATTTCATTCTTTTTACTGATTTCTTTATTCAGCACGATTTAGTGGTTTACTATGGTTTTCTAGGAAGGGCGGCTGAGAAGTTAGGAGCACAGATCCTGGAGTCAGGCCACTTGGGTTCAAATCCCAGACTTTTCACCACCAGCTGAGCCACACTGAACCCTTTTGCAGCAGACTGTGCCCCGTGTTCTCATGGGTAAGAGATGACAGAGCCTACCTCCTAGAGAGGGAGGGAGTCAGTAATTTAAATAGGCCACTGGGACAATGCGTGGCATACAAAATAAGGCATAAATAAGTGTTCTTAAATACATTTGAGTCTGTATTCTAGGAAGAGGAACCTGAGAAAGTGGGAACATGATCCCTCGCTCATGGGGAACTTGCACTCTGGGAAAGAGTGCTACTTTTGTTAATTAACTGGCAGATAATGAAAAACACTCTGCAGAGAAGTAAAACAGGATGGTTAAACGGTGATGTGAGTGAGTGTTTGGGGGACTTGACTAAATTTGGAGAATAAGGCTGGTCTGCAAAGATTTAATCCGCACATCATAGTGGGGAGATGCCCTGCACTCTCAGGACACCAGCACAGGATCCCAGCAGTGACTGTACTTCTGTAGGACAGACTGACATGAACAAACATCGAGGTTAGGTTTTCTTCAGTTCTCAGCGTTCTAAGTTTTAAAAATAATGACCTGGGAATTAAAGACAAGTTCCCTCAGTATAAACTATCATTCTGTTCTTGTCTTTGTTGGCTCATTCAAAATCACTCTGAAGCATCTGTGATTGTTTCTCTACAAGGAAAGGACAGTGTTCCTAAATGACTGTCAAGTCAACTACTTAGCCAAAGAAATTAGGACTTATTTTAATAAGTAACAATAAGTTGGTCTTGTTGTTAGAAACATTATCCTTGACATAATTATTTAAAAAAAATAAACCTTTCCCCCTTAACTATTTATTTTCTTTCAAGTTCAGTGTATTTCAACTCTGTTCTCTCATACAGAAAATCTATATAATATTTGTGAATAAGAGCTCAAAATGAAAACCAAATAATTAATTGAATACCTTGTTCTCTGCTGTTTCAAGTGGGTGATTTCCGGGAAAGAACACGAGACATTGAGTTAAAACATTTGAATTCTAGTCCTGCTTTTATTAATTATAAACTTTCTGATCATTTTTCTTTTGTTATTTTGATACTAGCCTTTTTGACAGATGTGAGGTGGTATCTTGTGGCTTTAATTTACATTTCCCTGATATTTAGTAATGCTGAGTTTTTTTTTAACCAGCCACAGAAAGACTTCATAATTCCACTTATGTGAGATATCTAAAGTAAAATTTATCAAAGCGTAGAATGAATGGTGATTGCTAGGAGTTGGGAGGAGGAAGACATTCGAAGCTACTAAACAATGAGTGTAATGTCTCATTGCATAAAATGAGTAAGTTCTAGAGATCTGATATACAACATTATACTCATATTCAGCACTACTGTGTTGTACACTGAAAAATTTAAAAGACCCCATGTTAAGTGATAAATAAAATAAAAAAATAAGTGATCACTAGGCAATGAGATGTAGCCCCTTTTTCTACAATGACATCTTTCTAGGTCCAGTGAACTTCTGTCTCCTAGTTCTGCAGAGATCTTCTGGAGCCTCTGTTGGTTGTTAGAGAACTGAGGGAAAAGTTGAAAGCTGAAGATGGGACAGATGCTTCCCAAAATTTGTTGAGTGGTTAGTTTGCATGAATATCTTTCTTGGACCTTATGGACTCTTGGGACCATATTTGATTCACTTTTCTCTTAGCTCACTGACTTCCCTGCCCATTGGCCATTTGTAGCTGCCCCAGTCAGACTTTTGTATCACTTCTCAGTTCAGGTAACCAAAGAGACTAATAAGATTTCATTGTACTATTTCCAGATTTCGAGAAGAGGACTTGGTTGGGTCAGCCAATAACTGGTTCCTCTGGTGTCCTGGGTCCTTCTCCACAATCTAGTCAGCTGAGCTCTGGGGAGTATGGGATTGTATAGTACCAACTGGGCAGCTGGGGAGAGGGGTGTTTTATGTAATAGGGTTTGTATGCAAAGGGGAAAAACTGATAGAGGAAATGATTGGTCTCTCTTGCCAAGATATCCTTGCAGATAAAGTTGGTGAAAGATAGATTGGATGATGGTATAATTAAGTAAATTCCCAGCTCATTAACCAGGCAGATCCAAAGAGTGTCGATTGATGGTCTTTTTTTGCCTACTTGGAACAAGTTCAATAGCATCATTCCACGGGACTCCATTATTAGCTTTATATGAAACATTTTTATCAAAACTTGGATGAAGACTCAGAATTTATCCTTATCAAATGTACTGAAAACACAATAATGGGAAGAATATAGCAAGTATGGTAGCTGGCAGAATGAAAATTCAAAATTATCTTGACAGGCTGGAATACTGGGCCAAAAGCAAGCTGGAAGTTAACATGAGTAAACATGAAGTTCTACATTGGGATGAAAAATCAATGATACGTATTCACAGTGCAAGAAGTTTGGCCATAATTTGTGAAACGGTCTTTGGATTTTACTTAACGACAAGTTGCATGTGATCTGGTGGTGTGATATTGCTGCGAAGAAGCATTACCTTAGTTTCAGATTGAAAGGAAGCAGGGTGCCCATGTCAGTAGATGTAATTATTTCATTGGACTTTCACTTGGTTGGACCACAACCGATGGATGCTTTTCCATCTGGACACTTGATTTTTTTTTTAATGGATACTAGCAAGTGACCCAGGTGCCTGGTTTATGGGAAATGTATTCTGGAAGAGGACAAACTTGAAATTGACAAGATCAGGGAATGGCGAGATGGTCAACTAGTGTTTGAAAGGCTATATTCTGCAGAAGAATGCCTGTCCTTGTTCTGGTTCTTCAAAGGGTAGAACTAAGACCACTAAGTGGGCATTTCATAAAAACTGATTTAAGATCAATACAAAGAAAGAAATCTGTAGCAGAGCCATAGGGCTTACGGCAGACTGCCTTTGGTTCTTGAGCTGGGCGTGTGTGCGCCTGTTGGGATACTGTGGAAAGGATTCTTGCATTGGACAGGAGATTTGACAGAATGATCTCTAGGGTCCCTTTCAACACTGAAAACCCAGATTTATGGAAAAGGAGAGGAGAATTTATTTTAATATGATGACTGAACTTGAAAGACTGCTACAGAGCAAAAGAACTATGGGGGTGTGTGATATGAAGAATAAGCAGAGATCCATATGTGCCTGAAAAGCCAAGGAAGAGGGTTCCAAAAGCACTTGTGTTTAACACATAAAGCACGTGTGTGGACTTCAGCCTCGTGTCTCTATCCACTGCTCCTACTAAACTTGTTTTTCACTTGGTGACCCTGCTTCTCTGAGAGCCTTTCAATAACCTTTGGCTAATAAATTAAAAAATCTTTGTTGCCTCCACTTTTCCCTGATTATGTCTATGTAGCAGTTTTGTGGGAGGCTTTCATGGGATAATCATGCTAGCCACTGTGTGAAACATGCTTTAGTGGGAAATGTATCTCAAGTATCAAAGAAACAACCTGTATATGGGAAACCACTGCAAAGTTGAAATGACCCATGCTTCTCTTTCCTTATGACTTCTCACTGTGTTGGGTCTTTCTCGAGCTGGGGTCTGGACTTGGAAGCCCTCCTTACTCCTTGTTGCTAACCATGATAGTTCCTCACATTGTGACACCTTCATTAATCAAGCTTTCCCATTTCTCTCCCACTGCTTCTATCTAAAAATGGATATTTTTTTCTCCAAAAGTAATTGAAGAATCTTAAATAACTCCACATAATATAATACAGTATAAGAAAGAAAAACATGAATGTTTCCATGTCTTCTATCTCAGTAGTGTGGACTTCTTAGGGTTTCTGTTTGACTGCCTTTAGTGTCTCAAGCTTATATTCCCTGTGTGAAAGGATGTAGAAACTAGGTATGGATATATAAAATGATACTGGTACTAATGAAAGTTCTTGGAATGGTTATATTATCCTTAGTTCCTGGGTGAAGCAACTGAAATTGACACTTGTTGGTTTAGGCAAGTTTAAGCAAATGAAAAGCTATAGGACAGTTCCGAGAACTGCTGGGATATCTGGATAGCTGAGCATGGAAGATGGAAAGGTATAGGAGAGGCCAGAGCTGCAGCCCACAGGACTCTCCAGAGATCATCTGCTGATGCGTCCTTAGCTTCAGCTGCATCTACCACTGGATACAGATTGTCCCTGCTAGGGCCCCTGTCTGTGGGATTAATTTTCACAGTCACCCCACTTATTTTTCTTTGTTTGCATCACTTGCTCTACATTATGGCATCCTCCAACTTATAAAAACAGGGATAAATCAGGCACACTGATTTTTTTTTTAAGAAGATAGGTTTAATGGGTTCATGGTTCTGTTATCAGGAAACAATTATTAGAGGAATCAAGAAGGTATATAACAGAATTTTAGAAATTTTTCTGAGTGCAGGATCTACCAGGGTCAACCACCGTTGTCTTGGAGAATTTCCTGTTGGCCAGAGTGTATGCCCAGTGAGAACTTGTGATTGTCCAGGCCTTGGTCACATGCTCAGATCTCATTGTAGAACTGGGGTTCAGGTGGGAGTGATTTTTGATTTCTGTAATGGGAGATGGTCTCTGCCTCCCATGAGTTTTATATGGTTGGGAATTTCTCAAAAGCAGGATTTCAGTTGTTAGGCAGCTTTAAAAAAATGCTAATTGAAAACTGATATTTATATTTCAATTTCTATGTTAACTTGTGAAAATGAAAGGTTCAACTTAGGATAGAACAGTTTTTCACCTGTGGAAGGTGTTGACATTTTTGTTGTGGGAACTTGTCCTGTGCATTGTAGACTTGTGCATTGGCAGCATTCCTGGTTCTACCCACTAGATGCTGGTGGCACTCACCCAGCTCTTTTTTTTTTTTTTAAGGAATGGTACAGATAGGAATAAAGGCGGGAAGGCAGGAGAGAGAGGAGGAAGTAGCATTTTAATTTTCACTTAGTTGTTCACACTCATTGTTCCCCCTGGACCCGGATCTTGAATCCTGGGGTATGTGGCTTGTGTCCTTCAGAAGTGATTGACTTAACTGCTGCTCCACCAGGGCATGGCTTTTTTTTTTTTTTAAAGGAAAGGTGCAGGCAGGAATGAAGATGAGCAGACAGGCAGGAAGAGAGAGGAGGAAGAAGTATTTTATTAAGTTATTCATGTTGGTTGTTTTTCTGACTCTGGATCTTAAATTGGGGACCTTAGAATGTATGTGGACTCTACCAGCAGACTAAACCATTCAGCCACCAGGATGTACCTTTCACCCAGTCTTGACAATCGAAAATGTTTCTAGATTGTGTCAAATATCTCCTTGGGGGTAAAAACTATCCCCCCACCCCCATTGAGAATCACTGACTCAGAAGCCTTCTCAAAACATAGATTGATTTGATTTCCTTGTAGTAATGGCAGGAATGTAGTGTCACAGGAATGAACCTTGAAATTTTGTCCCTGGAGAGAGAAAGCCTGCCTCATCATGGTGCCCTTCCCTTGCATTTATGGTTCAGAAATTAGTGTTCTCAAACCTGCGTGTAGTTAAGAATCAGCTGGAAAGCTATTTGTAAAAGGAAATATTTAATATTTAACAATTTATGGAGGTAACTTTGATTTGCAAAATAATATAAACCCATTAGTGCAAGTTTGCCATTCATCAAATATGTGATGAAACAAACCTGCTACCAAAAGTCCTCCACCTCTGTCCACGGGACCCCATCACCACTGACTCCTACCCCTACCCCATTCCCCACTGGTAACCTCAGTTCTGTTGTCAGTGTTCAAGGGTATTTTTTGTGTTTGCTTTGTTTCTTTATATTCTACATATGATTGAAATCATCTGGTACTTGTCTTTCTTCTGACTTATTTCACTTAGAATAATTCACTCTGGTTCCATCCATATTGTTGAAAATTACAGGATTTTAGCTTTTGTAGGGCTGTATATTATCCCCTTCCATTTATATATACCACATCTTTATTCATTCATCTGATGATGGATACTTTAGTTTCCAATTCTTGGCTATTGTAAATAATGCTACAATAACCACGGGTTGCATTTATCTTTGAATTAATGTTTTGTGTGTTTGTTGGGTAAATATCCAGTAGTGGGATAATGGGATCCTAGGGGATGTCCATCCTCAATTTTCAGAGAAATCTCCATACTGTTTTCTCTAAAGGGTGTATCAGTTTACACTCCCACCCAACGGTGTAAAAGGATTCCCTTTTCTCTGCATCCTCACTAACACTTGTTGTTTCCAGTCTTTTGGATAATACCTATTTTCAGAGGTGCAAGGTGATAGATCATTGTTTTGATTTGCATTTTCCTGATAAGCCTGTGAGACTGTGGGTCTGAGGAACAGGAATCTGCAAATTTTTAAACAATTAACCCTGATGATTCTGATGCATGCAAGTGGGCTATGGACCACACTTTTAAGAAACATGTGCCTACTTATTGAGCATTGACCTCAAGAAAAGCGTGTGTTTCTTCAAGGAGAAGAGACTGATAACATTAAGTCTTTTAATCTTTCCGGCCATTGATTAAAAGGAAGCAAGGTAAAGATGTGGGCTGTTCCTACGGAAGCTTTTCTGGCAAGGGTTGTTTGGAACCAGCCCTGACATGTGATGCCGGCGCTCATCACCCTCCATCACCAGCAGCAAGCAGTGTCTTCCATTTTGAGCTCTGACTTGATGCTTAATCCTTCTTGGGAAAGGATTTTTCACTTCACCCTCCCCCACTTCTTGGTGGGAGGTATTAATGATTTCCAGGTCTCACTGGTCTGTTTTGTGGTCTTGCTCACTGGCTTCCTAACTCCCACAGGAACAGAACACTGTCTCTCAGCATCACTGGATTTACTTCTCCAGGAGAAGTAAGTGGTGGGAGGTCCCACATTCTAATTGTGTTTGGGGCAGAGGAGACATCTGTAACACCTGTAACACCTGTGGCAAAGCTGGGACTCTCCTGAAGCCTGTAGGCTTCTCTCTCAGGAAGTCTTCAATCAAAGCAAAGCTTCGTATCGTTTTCTATCATGTTTGGGGGACTTATTTGACTTACTTGGTTCTGCTTTCACTCTTGTTCTATCTATGACTAGTCAGTGCCATTTCTTTTTCTTTTAAAGGAAAGGTGCAGGCAGGAATGAAGGCAAATAGGCAGACAGGCAGGAAGAGAGAGGAGGAAGAAACATTTATTTTATTTAGATGTTTATCTTGACTGTACCCCCCTGAACCCAGGTCTTGAACCTGGGTCCTTGGGATGTATGTGGACTGTGCCCAGTGGCCTTATCTGCTAGGCCACAAGGGCATGCCACTTTGCCATTTCTGACAGCAATTTTTCTAAAACTCAGATTCTGTGGCTTTGATTCAAAGCCTTTGGTAGTTGTTCATTGATCAGAGGAACTTATTCAAGGCTCCACTCTACCTTTCTAGAGATTTCCTACCATACTCCCTGCATTCCTGACTCCCCTAACTATGCTGATTAGACTAACACCATATATACTAACTATGCTGACACTTTGTATGCTAACTAGCAACTCTGTGCTAACTATACTAACACTTCCCACACTCCTCAGACCATTCTACAGATTCATATACAATACACAAATCATAAACTGGGTCCCTGCCCCATATTTTTCCTGAAAAATCAAAAATTGATAGCTAACATTGTGAAATCTGCTGATTTTAAAAAGTCTGGGCTTTTTCTTAAACTCAAAAGCCATAACAGTACCTTACCCATGTTCCTGAAGGTCAGCTCTTGCTTCCACACGAGGGTGTTTTTCCCAGCGTCCTAGTATAAAGATAAGCTGGAAAATCATAGAGATTTCCCTTCCTATTTCCCACAAGAGGGCAATATAATCTTTAAAGTAAAAGCGACTGGACTTGCCAAAGCTGTGGGTGCTGCTTTGTTGCGGAGTGTGGACTTCCTCAGGTGTGCGCTGAATGGGGTGCGGTTTGCTGTGTGCTGTTTTTCACGCTTTCACTCACTCCTGCCCTCGATCCTGGTTTCCCTTCATGATGTTCATTCAGAATTCCTCTGCGAGTCAGCTCCAGTGAAAGCATGCAAATACGCCTGCAGTTAGCTTCTGGAACCGTCCCTCGACATAGGTGGAGGCTGTGGAAGATGGAGGCCTGGTGAGGCAGGGTTGTCTCTGGGGAAACAGCTGATCTGCACAGACGGCCTCACAGCCTGGCATTCCTTAGTGGGCCTTCTCCTGGTACAGAATCTTAATTTTTGGCAGCACCCCGAGGGCAGAGCTGGCGCTTTGGCATACCTAATACTAACCAGGCCAATGAAGAGACTATGTGTTAACCAAAATGACTTTATTAATTTAAGGCATATCTGCATAGAGGGCACAGGAACTCATTTTGCAAACCAGGGTGTAGTTTTACTGTGTGCTTATCTGAATTCTGAGCAAAGGGAAGTGGTTTGCTACGATTTGCGTATGTGAAGACTGGGATGCTCTGAAGTGCCCTCCTGCAGTGAAGGGCTGGAGGGTGGAGAACCTCAGCCAGGGCTCCTCATGGGAATGGTGCTGTGTGCACCTGTGTGTCCCCACCTTCCCTGTGGCCATGCTCCATCTACAGGTCTGCAGATTCATTATAAAGTACGTGACAGTCACATGTAACATCTTTCACTTTAGATCCTTTTTGTTGCTTTTCTTTTTACAGATAATTTTTAACAATTTAGGCTAAGGATGTGGGGATGATTAGAGGTGAGGTCCCTTAGCTCCTCTGAGTATGCCCGAAGAACTCTCAAAGGTTTCCACAGAAAACTAGCTCAGCCTCACAATGGTGACTTGGTGTAGGTAAATGAAAACACAGTATTTTACTCTTTAATGGTTTTCTTCCCTTTGCTTGCCTTTGGTTTGAACAATAAAGTAGCTCATCTTTGCCTCATTTCCCTCTTTTCCAAAAAAAATCAATCCTTCATGTTGGCAAGACTTGAAATGATTTAAAAATAGAAATATAAAGAAGAGAATGAGTTAAAATAGTTCATCAGTGGTATAATTGTGTCTTGGATTTTAAAAACACTTGGTTGTAAAAATGTGTACTTCTCCCACTCGCACCCCCTATCTTCTTGGCATGAATAACTAATTCATATTCTAGTAGGTAAAACAAAAGCAATTAGAGAGCAATGCAAGACACCGTAGAGTAGTGAATAGTTTAGATGGTACTCAGGGGTTAAATAAATCTACATTTTTTGTAAAACCTTTTGAGCTTTAGTTCCCTAATATGTAAAATGAGGATATAGTAAAGATTATATGAGATAATTTATGTAAAGTACTTAGACTTGAGCCTGGCATGCCATTAAATATTCAGTATTTGGTAGTTCAGCAGAGCAATTTGGTCTAATAAAATGTTCCTTTTTATGCAGTTTTATTGAGAAAGGAAAGGGTGGCCCATGCTCTCTGCTCATGGAAATCACTTTGAAAGAAATTTTCCTAAAGTATTATAATATCTTGACTTATTTAAAAAACTTTTTCTGATAATAAATATGGGGTCATTGTTCCTGCCTTCTTATAAGTCAGTGTGCCTATAATCGCTTTATTTTCTCCCTGTGTCTTATAAGTTACTTCTGTTCTGGAGAATCAGCCAACCAAATAATATGTTAACGAGTAAAGAAAAGGGTCTGCACTGGAGTGACTAAGTCAGGACTCTGGGACTACTTTCGTGTTTGGGGTGCTCGGAATCCTTTTGCTTCCACCTTCTTGACTCTGTTCTATAAAAGCATGGGCTTTCTCGAAGTGTGGAACCCAGTCAAAGAAAGTATTCAATAGGACATGAGATGTAAAGAAAGGGAGAATAGCTCCTGGAATCATCTTTATTTACCACCAGACGTGAGCTTGACGAAAGACTATGTAGGCAGATGAGGCCATGACCAGGCTTCATGTCGAGTCTCTGCAGAACCGAACGTGACCTGAGGAGCTGCCTGAGGTCTTCAGGGTTTGCGAAGCACATCAGACCCTTCTGGGAAGAGTAAGATATAGAATGAGTGGAAATGAACTTACTAGGTCTTAACTTCGTAGACTTCTTTTTTTTAGATTAATGTTTATTTGTTTTAAAAAACTTTAATAGACTTTGCCTCTTCAGAGGGTGAATATTCTCTTTTGAGGTGATGGAAATTGCATGAGTAAAGGAAAATCTGACGGACTCTGGTAATGAAAGAGTGTAAGAAAAGTCAGGATTTCTCACAGCTGTTTTAGTAGGCAGCATGCTTCCACTTGGGGAATAACACCACAAGAAATCTCCATTTTCCCTGATGTTTGTTCCATTTAGTTCTGTGTACTCCTCTCCTCACAGATTTAAATACCAAATTGCTTCTATTACTTCACAGTTTCCACCTGGGGTCTCAGGAGTTTGCCCAGAGCCAAAAAAGCATCTGCAGTCTCCCCCTGCTTTTGCCACATCTTACTGGGGCTTCTTTTTGAGCTGTTTATGTCATCATCACCACATCTCTAGGTATTCCTAGTTGAGGTTTTAGTTTCAACTGAAGCTGTAATCTCAGAAGTGGTGGGGCTCCCCAGGCTTGAAAATCAACATCATCTTGGAGAGTTTTCTCCTGTGACAGTTTGGGGTGACTTAATTTTGAAGCTCTCGTTTTTACCTTTTTCTCCTCTACTGAGATTTATTTTCTTTTAATTTTTAAATTCAGCATTTTTTTTTTTTTTGGCTATGAAAGATGGTTTTCCCTCTGCAGTTATAGGAAATAGGTTCAGTGCATTTTGTCAGTATATGTCTTTTCTCTCAATACAGAGAAGGGACGTTACAGATTCAATTGTATCTGTTCGTGTTGGGTAGCTCTGATTCAAAATAAAATAAGGATTTTTGCTTGGAAATAATAGTTTGCTGCACGTATGAATGAATTTCACCATTGAGTGAATTTGATGAATCAATTTAACTAAACTGATTCATCAATAACTGGAGGATAGATCGCTTTCATTTTGGGGATTAATACATTTTGGGTGTTGTGATCTGCAGTAATCTGAGTTGCTAAATTGCACTCATACTGAAAACTGCTGCTGGAGAACTGGCCTACCTTTGGAAAAGTCCCCTGTAGTAGCTGGGACACCCTCCCCTTTCCCTCTGATGTGTCCTGTTCTTCCTTGTGATGCTGCAGATGGGCTGAGTGGGTTGCAGTGACACACCTGCAGGAGGTGAGAGGTCAGCTTGCCAGCCTCTCAGAGGTTGAAATGAGACCTGGAAAAAGCTCTTCTGGCTCTGGTGCCTATATCGCTTCTGCTTCCTGACTTTCCACTTCCCTGTCCCTCAAGGGCTCAGTGTCCTCCTTCTGGCCAAAGGCCTGCCCCTTGTGTCCTAGACCCATAGTTACTTCTTTTCCTTCCTGACTTCAAAATTCCCTTTTGCTATTTGCAAATTGTATTTTAACTGTTTGACTGGTTAATTGTATTCCCAGTTCCTAGGGCACTGACATATAGTAAGTAGCTTCTGAATAAGTCTTTGAATGAATAAAGGACCAGTTATTTTAGTCTATTGATTGAAGACAATCTGAGTAAATGAATTCATATTAAAATACAATGGACTCAACGACAAAATGATAAATCTTATTCAAGCCTCATTGGAACTTTATGCTTGAGTTTTCAGCATTTGTATCATCAATATACTTATTGCAACAAGAAAAAATTTAAAGGAAATAAAAGTTCATAATTAAAAAGTTGATATAGTTTCCCAGTTCCTTTACCACAGAAAAACACTATTTTGATGTGTTATCTGAGAGCTTCTATAAATACATATACAAACATTTGCTTATTGCAGTCCACTTTTAAAATAATAAGTGGCATATATGTGTACTTCTTAATCCTTTGTTAATGCAAGGTCCTGTCCAAATGAACCAACTGCCTCTTTCCTTCTATTCTCCCAAGAAAGGCCACATATTTGTTTGAAAAAATCTTCCAGAATTGTTTTAGATTAACTTTATATTGTATTTCTTTACATCGCTATAATACTTAGGATATGATTTAAGTATAGATCAAAAAACCTAAGCTAACAGTGACTTTTACAAGATGAAAGTTCTTCTTTTACCAAAGAGTTTATAGAACAGCCTCCAATGTCAGGGACCTTCTCTTTGTCTTGCTGATTGGCTAGGCTGACCATATTTCCTTCAGACAAAATCAAGACAGTGGGATGGCAAAACTGGGACAGGGTTGTGTGCTGGTGACTCAGGGGAGAGGAAGAGTAATCCCAGCAGAAGCAGAGCAGCCAGACCAGCAACAGGTAAATACTATGCGATGCTGATCACCATAGTAATGATTTGTGTGGTCCAGTGGAACTTTATACAAATGACCAGGGCCAGTGCAAGGAATTTGGGCACCTTATGCTAAAATCAAATTTGGTGCCCCTATACACCCTGCTCTAAATGTCCTGCCTAAAACACATGCCTTTAACCATCCCAGTGCCAGAAATTCCAAGTAACCAGCCCAGTTCCAGAAATGCTCAGAGATAACCCCCACAGTGCCAGAGATAACCCCCATAGTACTTACCTGTGGCTAGACGATGCTTTGGTGTTCAGCTCCCTTTGAAGAAACAGGCGCATGGGGTTGAGGGATACCTCTTTCCAGGGGGCTCCTGTTTCCTCACAGGGAACTGGAATAGCAGTAGTGACTGTGACTTGCCATAATCAGCACTGGCAAAGGCTGTCTTTAACATGGGACAAAAGGGAAAACTGCTTTTGGGCCCTCTCAACAGACTGGGCCTGGAGTAATTCAACTGCCCCTTTTGCCCCATGTTCAAGATGGCACTGATTTATTAAAAATGGGACAAAGTTGACATTTATATTAAAACAAGAGGATGGTCCAGAAATGTGAAACAATGGGGTACTGTCCCATTTAAAATGGTACTTATGGGTCTATGATTGGCCCTCTCTAGAACTTTGCCTCATGATCCAAGAAGGCTCTTTGACCTCCAGAATGTAGTGCAACTACATTCTAGGCAAGCTAGAAGGAGGATTAGTCTCCCTATCCTTCACTTCATATACACCATTTACAGAGACCTCAGAAGAATCATATCAGATTTTTCAGCTGGCTTAGCTAAACATTGCAGATTCTATTTCCATGGAAGAAAAGGAATATAGATAATGGGGGTAAATAGCTAACATTTTCTGTTATACTCGACTCTTCAAGTAAGTTTCTCCTCCCTTACCCATTTCTTGCTCACCCGAGGCTTCGAAATAACTTTCTGCTTCCTTCAGAAATCTTTTCTCTTACTTTGTGAAAGTTTGCTTCAACTTGAGAATGGCCACATTGCACAGATTATTAAAAAAAAATGTTGTTTTTGCTCAGTGCGAAGTTCAATGTCGTTTGACATAGCATTTTGGCCTTTTTCTGAGTTCATCATTTAGATGAGGAATTGGCCACATTCTTCTCTAAAGGAGCAGATAGTAAATAGTTGAGGTTTTATAGGCCATACCCTCTGTGTGGCAGTTACTCAACTCTGCCTTTGGGGTGCAATCACATTTGTGGACAATACATAAAAGAAGGAGCAAGACTGTGTTCCAATGAAACTATCATTACACTGAAATCTAATTATATATACTGTTTGTGTGTCATAAAATATTCATCCTCATTTTTTTCAACTTTTAAAATAAAAAAAATTATTCTTAGCTTAGAAAAACAGGTGGTGGGCCAAATTTGGTCCAAGAGCTATGGTTTGCCAGCTCTTACTTTAGATAATTGTAAAAATGATAAGCTCTAAGAAAAGAAAGTAATGTTTTGCTGTTCTAAATAGAAGGTCGACTAGGGTGAGACTCTGGAATGGGACAGAGGAGAGGAGAATCTTAAAAATGTTTAGAAGAATTGACTGAATTTTAAGGCCATATATTCTAAAATGCCTAAAAATATACTACTAGATTAACACCACCCCTCCACCCCCAACCCCACTTTTTTTTTTTTTTTTTTAAAGGAAAGAGTCAGGCAGGAATGAAAGTGAGTAGGTAGGCTGTTCATCATCAGCTGTTTCCCCATCAGCTGTTTTCCCAAGCCCTGGGCCTTCAACTGGGGACCTTGGGTTGTATGTGGACTGCGCTCGGTTTAAATTGCTGGGTCACCAAGGCATGCCAATACCAATATTTTTCAGAGATACAATCTATTACGTTAAAAAGCAAAAAACAATGTAACATGAAATTTATCACTTTAAGCAATTTTTAAATGTACAATTGAATGACATTAAGTACATCTACAATGTTGTTGCAACCATTACCACTATTTCCAGAACTTTTTCAATATCCAAACAAATTCTGTCCCTGTTAATAAACTTCCCATTATTTCTCTCCCTAGCCTCTACAAACTTTATTGTATTTTCTGTTTCAAAAAATTGGTTTATTCTATTTAGCTCATATATGTGGAATCATATAATGTTTGTTCTTTAAAAAACATTTAGACTTGGCCTGCCCTGGTGGTTAAGTCTGCTGCCCCTGACTAGCACAGTCCACATCCATCCCAAGAAATCAGGGCTGCATCCTGGTTCTAGGGAACAACCAAGATGAACAACTAAATAAATAAGAGGAAATTCTCTATTTAGCATAATAGCTTCAAGGTCCATCAGTGTATTTAACATTTATCAGAATTTCATTGCTTTTTAAGACTGCATAGTTTTCTATTGTATTTATACACTACATTTTATTTATTCATTAGGCTGTTTTCATCTTTTGGCTACAATGAATAATGCTGCCATGAACAAGTATTTGAGTCCTTGCTTTTACCTTTTTTGTGTGTCCTTGAAGTACAGTTGCTAGAAGTAAGATAATTCTATGTTTGTTTTCAAGAAACCTACATATTTTCCACAGAAGCTGAACATTTTTACATTCCTACTGGCAGTGCTCAAAGATTCTAATTTTCCCATGTATTCACCAATACTTAGCAAAAGAAAGTTTTTTAAGTGCGTGAAATGATATCTCATTTTAGTTTAATTTGCATTTCTTTTTATTTTTCAAAGGCAAGGTACAGGGAGGAGGGAAGGTGAGCATGCAAGCAGACAGGAAGAGAGGAGGAAGAAGCATTTTATTTTATTTAGTTCCTCATCTTGGTTTTTTCCCTAGGCCTCCAGGTCCTGAACTGGGAACCTTGATATTTATGTGCTACACCTGGTGAACTAAGCTGCTAGGTTACCAAGGTGCACTGATTTGCATTTCTTTAATGACAAGTGAGGTTAAGCATCTTTTCATGTGCTTATTGGCCATTTTACACATCTCTGTAGAAATGTCTATTCAAGTCCTTTGCCCATATTTTAATTGTGAGTTTGTTGTTGTAGAAACTCTTTGTATGTCCTGGATATTAATTTCTTCTCATATATTTGATTTGTTGATATTTTTTTCTCTGGGTTGTCTCTTTACTCACTTGAAAAATTTTTTGATGAATGTTTCTAATTTTGATGCGATCTAATTTTTCTATCCTTTTTATTGCCTGTGCGTCTGGGGTCATAACCATGAAATAATTGCTAAAGTCATTATCACACTGCTTTTCCCCCTATATAGTCTTCTCACTTTTTAAAAATAATTTTAGTTCTTATATTTAGGTCTTTAATCCATTTTGAGTTAATTTTCATATATGGTGTAAGGGTTCAGCGTCTTCTTTTGCATGTTGATATCCCATTTCCCCGGCACTATTTGTTGAAAAGACCGTGCCAATGGTTTTGGATCCCTAGTTAAAAATCATTAGACTATACATATGAGCTCTTTATTCTTTCTATCCCATTGGTGTATATGCTTGTTGTGATTATTGTGGCTTTGTAGTATGTTTTGAAATCAGAAGTTCTTTCAAGTATGTTCTTTTTTTCAGAATTGTGGCTACTTGGTGTCTTTTGAAATTCCACATGAATTTCACGATGAGGTTTTCTATTTTTGCAAAAAGTACCAGGGGTTTTGTTAGTGATTGCATTGAACCTGTCAATTGTTTTGGGAATCATTGTTATCTTAACAATTTTGTCTTCATGAATAGAGCATGTCCTTATATTTATTTGTGTCTTTAAATTTCAGGAAAATGTTTACTTTTTAGTGTATAAACTTCTTGCCTTGGTTAAATTTATTCTTTTTGATGCTATTATAAATGGAATTGTTTTCTTAACTTTTTTTTCATTGTTCAAAGTTAATGTACAGAAATTCAGCTTATTTTTCATATTGATTTTGTGTCCTGCAAATATGCTGAATATGTTTATTATTTTAACCAGTTAACATTTTCTAAAGGTTTCATGTGAGTTGATGCCATTTGTGAAAAGAAAAAAAAAAATTGCCTTTTCTTGACTAATGTCTCTGACTAGAATTCCAGTACTATGTTGAATAGAAGTGATGGAAATAGATATCCTTGTCTTATTTCTGATATTAGGGGGCAGCTTTTTAGTTGTTCATCATTGAGCATAATATAAACTAGCAGCTTTTCATATATGGCTTTTACCATGTTGTGAATTTCCCTTCTATTCCTCATTTATTGGATTTTTTCTAAAATTTGAGATTTAATTGACTTATACTTTAAATGTCAGGTATATAGCATAGTTATTTGATATTTGTGCATATTGCAAAATGATCACTACAATAAGTAAACATCAACTATAGAGACATACAATGTTTTCTTCTGATGAGTACTCTTAAGATCCACTCTTAGCACTTTTCAAATATGTAGTACAACGTACTATTGACTATAGTAACCATACTATACATTACATTCCCATTATTTTATAATTGGATAAGTTTGTACTGATTGACCTCTTTCATCCATTTCACCCCCACTCCCCACCTCTGACACTTAACTCTTTTCTGTTTCTATGTGCTTGGGATTTTTTGCTGTTTTTGTTTTTTTGGCTTCTACGTATAAGTGAGGTCATACAGTATGCACCTTTGTGTCTGACTTGTTTCACTTAGTACAATGCCCTGAATACTGATTCATCGCAGATGGCAAAATTACATTTTTATTTTTATATTTTAAAGGAAAGTTGGAGGCAAGAATGAATGTGAATAGGTAAGCAAGAAGACAGGCAGGAAGAGAGAGGAGGAAGAAGCAATTTTATTTACTTCGTTGTTCATTGGTTGTTCCCCATTCTCCAGATGTTAACTCAGGTCCTTGGCATATATGTGCATTGTACTCTTGGCTGAAGGTGGCGAGCTATCCACTAGGCCACCAGGGTGTGTTGTGGATTTCATTATTTTTTTGTGACTGAATATATTCTATTAATGTATATAAACACACCGCATTGTCTTTGTCCATTTATCTGTTGATGGACACTTACGTCACTTCTGTGTTGGCAATTATAACTTCTAAAATGAATATAGAGGTGCATGTATCTTTTTGAATTAATGATTTTGTATTTTTTTGGTAAATACCCAGAAGTGGAGTGAGATGGTAGTCATATATTACAATTTTCGAGAAAACTTCATACTGTTTTCCATAGTGGCTGCACCAATTTACATTCCCACTAACAGGTTTCCCCTTTTCTCCACATCATCGCTAGCACTTGCCGTTGCTTATCTTTTTGATAGTAGTCATGTTGACAGGTATGAGGTGATACTTCATTGTGGTTTTGATTTGCATTTGCCTGATGATTAGTGATGTTGAGCACTTTTGTGTGTGCCTGTTGGCCATCTGTAGATCTTCTTTGAAAAATTGCATTCGAATCCTCTGCCCATTTTTCAGCTGGATTTTTGGGGGCCTTATTGAGTTGTATGAATTTATTATATAGTTTGGATATTAACCCTTTATCAGGCAAAGGATTTGTGACTATCTTCTCCCATTGAGTAGATTCTTTTCACTTTAGATTTTTTTGCTGTGCAGAAGCTTTTTAGTTGGATGCAGTATAACTTGCCCTTGTTCTGTGTTCATGCCTTTGGAGTCTGATCAAAAACAACAATAAAGCCCCACAAAAACCTGTTGCCAAGATTGATGACACGGAGATTACTGCCTGTTCTCGTCTAGTGTTTTCATGCTTTCAGAATTTTCAAATCTTTAGTCATTTTGAGTTAAATTTTGTGTGTGGTATTAAGGTAATGGTATATTTTCCTTCTCTTGTGTCTGTTTTATTGAGATTTTCCTTTCCCATGGCATATTCTCACTCTCCCTGTCGTAAATTGACTAAATATGTATGGGTTAATTTCCAGGCTCTCTCTTTTATTGATCTCTGTGTCTTTTTATGCCAGTATCATACTGTTTTAATTAGTATAACTTTGTAATATGCAGCAGGTACTCAGATTATTTTGTTCAGTGTTGATTGAGATTCCTTTTTTCTCATTGACGTTATAACAACACGATGTTATTTGAAGACTTAGTGTTATCTGTTTTCACTTGAAGTTTTCAAGAATCTATTGATGTCATGTGAAAACTTATTGTAGTTTGAAATCAGGGAGATTAATGCCTCCAGCTTTGTTCTCCTTTCTCAAGATTGATTGTTTATTTGGGGCTTAGATATTTTTGTGAAAAATACATTGGAATTGCATAGAATTTGTAGATTTGTTTGAGTAGTATGGACATTTTAACACTTAATTGTACTAAAACTGAGCACAGAATGTCTTTCTACTTATTTGTGTCTTCAGCTTGTTTCCTCACATCTTATAGTCTTCGGTGTACAGGTCTTTAGTTAAATTTATTTCTCAGTCTTTTGTTCTTTTTGATGCAATTATAAATGGGATTATTTTCATTTCTTTTTGACAGTGTATAGAAATACAGATTTTTGCATATTGGTTGTGAACCTTTACTAAATTTGTTGATTCCAAGTTTTTTTTTTGGGGGGGGGGCTATGAAATTTTTTGTATATTGAGTTTTTAATTGAGTATATTGTATATTGAGTTTAATTTTATCAAATGCTTTTTCTATTGTGATGCATATCCAGATTTGCAAGGGTGATTTCTAAGATTTATTTTAAAATATTTCAGTAAAATAAGAGGGATTAATCAAGCAAGTTATGGCAGTATCTGCATATCATAGCGAATAGGTGATGTTTATTTGGTGATTGATTAAAATATCATCTCTACTTTTAGTATGTTTGGATAGTTGCATAATAAAAAGATCAAAAAAGAAAAGATTTTTATTAAAGTAGTCTTTGTTTTGATTTACATTTTTGTTTGAATGCCTTTAAACAAATGCCTTTGTGTTGTTCTGGTCTTAAAGTTATTGTTTTGATTACTTTCATTTATTTTCTCCTTGTTTGGAGGAATTTTGAGGTATTTTATGATATCCAGCAATATTACATTTTTGCTTTTTCCAAAGGTAAAAAAGAATATGTTCTTTCTGTTCATAAGAGTCTCACTCTTGCTTAAAGTATCAGTACTAAAAGAGGGTAGGTAGAGTTGGTTCTTGTGAATTCTTGGATATTTAATATATGTATGCAGTAGTTTCTTAACCTAGATTACTTGAGGGAGTTTTTAAACAACTAAAGATTTAAATATTTAAAAAAATACTGAGATAACTTTGATTTACAAAACAATGTATGGGCAGGTTTACTCATCAAATTTATGATAGCACACCATCCTCATCACCAACTATCTAATAGTCCTCCACCACTGTCCACTGGATCCCCACTACCCTTTAGTCCTACTCCTATCCCTCTTCTCCTCTGAATAACCTCAGTTCTGTTGTCAATATCTAAGGATTAGCTTTTGTTTTGTTTTGTTTGTTCATTTGCTTTGTTTCTTTATATTCCACATACAACTGAGAACATCAGCATTTGTCTTTCTCCTTCTGACTTATTTTACTTAGCATAATCTCCTCTAGTTCCATCCATGTTGTGGCAAATGGCAGGATTTCGTTTTTTTATAGCTGGGTAGTATTCCACTGTGTATATGAAAATACATTATTTGTTCATCTGTTGATTGGAACTTAAGTGGTTTCCATTTCTTGGTTGTTATAAATAGTGCTGCAAGAGCATATATCTCTTTCAATTAGTGTTATGTTTTTCAGGTAAATACCCAGCAGTTGGATAATGACATTTCTATTTTCCGTTATTAAAATTTTCATAATGGTTGTACCAATTTACACTCTCACAGTATATAAAGGTTCTCTTTTCTCTGCATTCTCACCAACTCTTGTTGCTTTCATTCTTTGGATAATGGCCATTTTCATGAATGTGAGGTAAATTTCATTGTCTTGATCTGCACTTCCCTAATAACAACGGATATCAAACATCTTTTAATGTGCTTGTATGTTGCCTTTGGTGACATATCCATTTAGCTCTTATGCCCATTTTTTGATTGGGATGAGAATCTAAAGCTTCTGTAGACAGACTCATCATGCCTGGGTGGGACTTTGTCCCTGAAGGGAGGTCGCTAGGCTTGGGAATCACTAAATATGAGCAAGACTTCAGAAAGGGCATGAGAGCAATATTCCTCTGTGTTTCATTCTACAAGCCAGAACATCCAACTCTAGTGGAGGAGAGCAGGACTTGGAATCAGAAGTTCCAGTCCAGGCAGTAGACCTAGATGACCCTGGTGGAACAGATAACATCACTCTCAGAAAAAGGTGACTGAAGTATGTCACCCATGAGCTCCCTGAATGAGATATATTCTATGATGAGAATTTTGGTTGATGCCTGATGATCATTAGAAGCAAGGGGATTAATGTGCAATAATCCTATTTACTGAAGAAGAATTTTGTGTATCTGTATGATTTTAGACAAATTGCTCAAGGGAAATAGCTACAAATTCCCAAACTTTTTTTTTTTTTTTTTTTAAAGTAGAGTGGAGTGGGGCAAGGGAGAAGCTTATTTGATTAATTTCATACTTATTTAAATCAACATAAGTAGTATAAATGTGATTCTATAGTTACTTTCCACATTTCAAAAAGAAAAACTTGATCTTTTCTTGGATGGTCTAGTGGAACCGCAACCTTGACATATTTAACGAAATTAAGCAATGTACAATGAGCTTTTCTTTTGAGGCCTTTAAGAATGTTCAAATATGCCTTGTTAAAGCATACTCATGCCAAATTGGGAGGTCAAAAAGATGCTGGCAGCCCGTTGGATCTTGAGGCCCCCAGGCACTGAGATTAGCCTCAGATCACATCCAGGAGTTAATGTGCAGCTGCTAACAGATTCCAGTCTTTTCAGAAATCCAGGATTCAGAGGGGAAGGCTCTGAGAGACTTTGGTGCAGTCCTGCTGTTTACAGATGACAACTGGGGACTGGACGAAGTCTACTGAACCCAAGCCCGAGCCCCAGCCCTCTCATGCCAAGCCCCAGCGTTTCCCATGTACTCAGTCTCCATTCGATGGCAGCACCTTCAAAGCATAGAACATACTTCCCTGCTGGAAGCCACATCTTTCAGTGGTGACACCCAAAGGCAGCCCCTGTGGTCTTTTGCTTGTTTTGGAGAGATGCAGCGTGACTGCTTTTATTGTTACAACTCTGGGTGGTCTGCCAGTGAGCATGTAGTATAAATAACAACTAATAAATAATTTTACAGCAGAGGCTCTAAATCTTTCCAGATAGTGCAGTGGTCCGTGGCTGTCAAATGCCAGACAGATCCTAAGAAAACAGTAACTTTAACCCATCCATCTTTTATGTACATGGCACATTGTTGTCATAAAATTTTCCTAAGGTTTTAATGACCTGAGGGGAAAAATGTACATGTAAAAACACATGTACACAAACACACCCACATATGCATAGCTACCCAGGCTGACTACATGATAACTTCTGTTTTTCAGTAATCAATTTTGTACCTTCCTGAATTTTTCCTCTGCTTTGGCTACAGCAAACTACTTCATTTCATGCTGTGTTGAATTTGAGTAAACTTGCTATCTTTGGAAATAAAATCTCTCTAGTTTTGCATGCTGGGCCATACTTTGTGTGTTTGCTTTAGTGTGTTCGCAGATTAATTGGTTTTACTCATTTTATAGTTTTCTACCTCTTGAGAAGTAGCTCCCTGAGGCCTGTGCTGTCTTAGATCTTTGGATTTCTAGCTGAGTCAGGGGTTAGGATTCTGGTCTCCCTGAAATGTGCAGTTTCAGCTTCTTCACCTGTACACTGAGGTTAGTAATGCCTGCTGCACAGGGATAGTCTAAGGATTGAGTGTGGTGGCGTCCATGAGAGCCCCCAGCACGGGGAGAACCAGCATGGGTTCTCCATAGAAAGCGCTCAGCAGCCGTAGGTTCTTCACCAGATTTATTTATCTATGTGTCATTCTCCTGTCTGTTGAAATTCTGCCCACAGCAAAGCCTCTTTTTTCATGAAGCCACAGTGTGTTGGAATGAAAAAGTCCTCCTGCTCTGTATTTTCACAGTACATTGTACCTTGTACCTCTTCTACATGGTCTCTGACAGGATGTCTTTCTCTGTGGTGATCACAGGCAACATGTGAACCCCCTCATTCCCAAGTTTGGCCAAGCCACCGGACGGAAGGCTGTCTGAGGACAGAGGCTGACTGAGCCCTGCATTTCCTGTAGGTCATTAGCACAGACTGCACGCAAAGCAGGTGTGATCCCAGATAAGCTCTTTACAGATGTGCAGGGTGACTGAAAAACAAAAACATTTAAAAAAAATTGAAGTAAAATAGTTTCACATCACTATATAAGTTTTAAGTGTGCAGGTTCGCTCTTTATCAAATGTGTCTCACACCACACCCATCACCAGATTTCTAATAATCCTCTCCCACTATCCACTGGACCCCTCTGCCCTTTGTTCCCACCTCTCATTCCCATCCCCTCTAGTGACCTCAATTCTGTTCTAAAGTCCAAGTGTTAGTTTCTGTTTTGTCTGTTTGCTTTTTTTCTTTATATTCCATGTATGAGTGAAATCCTCTGTTTGTCTCCCTCTGTCTGATTTATTTAAGCATCATCCCCCTTTAGTTCATCTGTATTGTGAAAAATGACAGGATTTCATTTTTTTGTTTTTATTTGCTCAATTTTTCTATACCACATATGAGTGATATCATACAATGCCTGTCTTTCTCCTGGATATCTCACTGCCATGATTCCTTCCAGGTCCATCCGTGTTGCTGAAAATGGTAAGATTTTACCTTTTTAAAAAGAGCTGTGTGTGTGTGTGTGTGCTTGTACATATAACCACATCTTTATCCACTTATGTGCCATGGCACTTTGTTTTTCATTTCTAGCTCTGTGAATAGTACTGCAATGGACAATAAAGGTGCCATATATCTTTCTGAATTAGTTTTACTATTCTTCAAATAGATACCTCAATGTGGAATTGCTGGATCATTCAGTAGTTCTATTTTTAATTTTGGAGGAAACGCCATACTGTTTTCCACTATGGTTGTACCAATTTATATTCCCACGAACACTGTGTGCAAGGATTCCCTTTTCTACTCATGTGTTTGTCTGCATTAGGTTGGTTACATTTTAGAGACATTGCTCAAGGAAAATAATTATAAATTCCTAAAGGGTTGCTTTTTAGGTGAGGGGATGGGGCGAGAGGGGCTGGCTTGTTTTATTTGTTTTTCTAAAATAAATCAGACTAGGACATGCTGATGAGGTGGTCACTGTCTCCTTCACCCTTGCTCTTTGTGCTGCCTGTTCTCTCGTTCTCTCCTCTGGAAGGCTCTGCTCTATCACATGAACAAAGCTTGGCCTTCCCAAGGATATCATGTTGATAGAGTAGTGGTTAGCCAGAACCAGCTTGACTGCTTAATGGATGTATATTGTGGGTGGAATTGTGTTTTCTCCAAAATGCTGAAGTCCTACCTACTAGTGTCTTAGAGTGTGACTAGTTTGGACATAGAGCCTTTACAGAGGTAATTGAGGTTATATGAGGTCATTGGGGGTGGTCCTTAATTCAGTAGGACTGGTGTCCTTATTGAAAGGGGAATTTTAGGTGCAGAGGCAGACGTGCACAGAGAGAAGACAATGTGGTGACATGGGAGAGTAACATCTACAAGCCAAAAAGTGCCTGAGGTTAGCAGAAGTGAGGCGAGAGGAGCATCTTCTCCTTCACAGCCCTCAGAAGGCACCTGTCCTGCCACCACCCTGCTTTTGGACTTGTAACCTCCAGGACTGAGACAGTGTTTCTATTATTTAAGCCATCCAGTTTGTGGCACTCGTATGGCAACCCCTAGAAGCAGATTGTGTGAGACAGGTAATTTTATGACTCTTCTCAGCATTATTTCCTTCTCTGTGGAATGGGATGATGTGGTAAATCATACCTATGTCGTAGGTTTCTTCAGCTTTGGACCACTTTTAAGCTTAGTTGGATTTCTTCAGAAGCCACTCAGCTAGTTTCTGGCTTTAGTAGACATCAAATCCAGAAGCCTTAGTGCAAAGCAAATTTTATTTCCTATAGAAATGCATCTTAATTAGGGGGCTCCATTTCCTGACTAAGTGCTGAGCAACAAATACACCAAATAATCTGCAGATCTCTCCTGTTCTAATAGGCAGGATGAATGTGAAGAGGATGAATCTGCTTCTCCCACCTCGCAGTTAACCATTTTAACTGGGAAACTTAGTTATATGTGATCACTTTTGAGTACCTATTGATTTCCGTATTTTTAAATGTCTATCATTGCAGGCTACAGTGATTTAGGGTGTGGGTTATTTGGCAGTTGTTAGGAGAAAAGTTAAAATCTACAAATCCTTCATGCATGGGTGGCATCTGGAATAAGATGATGTGGGTTTCAGTCTGACACCTGTAGCTGTGTGACCTTGGGCTTGTCCCTAGAGCTTTCTCCTCTAAAACAAAGGTAGTGGAACCTGCCAAAGTAGATTTAAGTTTAAGTAAATAACATAGGTAAACATCTTTTCCCTGTGGTACATACTCAAAACAGTTCCTTTCTATCTCCGCCATCTGTTCCCTCCACTATCAGAGTCAGTAACAGCTGCTGGCCACTCAGGCATAATGTGGAGGTTACCTTCGGGACACACAACAGTTCATTGTGCCCCTCAAATTGTATTTCCTAGAAAGCTTCTGCTACCTATATGCTGAGAACCTTTGAGTGACAGAGTTCAATTCAAAACTTCATCTCATCTTGGTTTGAAATGAATTTTGATATTCTAGTTACAGTTCTTCTGGTAGTTGTCTGAGTTGTTTATTTTTTTAAAAAGTCAAAGTACTAGACATTTGAAGAATGAAATAACCTGAGATGAGTATATGTGTGCATGATGGCTAAAAAAAGTAAATTTTCCTATGGATAGTGTTCTCTAATTTTGAACTGGTCATCTCTATAAATCAAATGTATATTTTTGAAGTTCTCTAAGGTAAATCTGCATTAGTAACTGGTTATTTGATCACCTAGAATTTAGATAACATCAATAACCTAAAAATCTCTATGCTCTTTATAAACATCAATGTAGACTATATTCCTACCCTATAAAACAGGACTTCAGTTTGAGCTTAATTGAATTAGTCATTCTGTATCGAATGAGGAGTCTGCACTCTAGTTTTACTTAATAAGCAATGGGGGTAAGGAAAGAAAGAGGCATTGAATGTTATGTTTCAGAATTATTTTATTTGTTTTATTAATTTTCTAGTCTCAAAGCTATTCTCGGATGATTCCATTAAAAGGAGGGTAGGATATGTGCCATATTCCATGAAAATAATGATAGAAGATAGGGGAGAGAGATCATTCATACCTTATTATAATGAACATAACCTTATTCTATAACTACTTTTTGTGCACTTAAAGTCAAAAGATTTTTTTTTTTTTTTTTTAAATAAACTTATAAAATTCCAGAGGGGAAAGTTCAAAACACAGAGGAAATTTCCAAAAGTTTTTATACCTTCCTATGAGTAATCATTATTCTTAAAAACTCTGTTCAGGTAGGATTCTGGCTTGAGTAGCTATACAATCTGGAAACTAGTATAAAATGAATCGTCATACAGTCATATTTTCTCATACAAGACTCTAGTTGTAATTATGAATTTTATTCCTGATGAAGTGCTCTGAGCATCTATAAGTCATAAATACGGAGACTAGTATGTGATAAAGTTGAAGATAACCAGCAACATATACCATCTAACAACTTAAATAATAACATGAAGCTCCTAGTCACATGCAGTGTGTATGCATATAGTTCATATATTGGTTATCCAAAGCCCAAGTGCTTTATAAAATATACATTCAGCATATAAAAGGCACATCTCTGCCATGATTTGACATGTATGAAAGAAAATAATAAGCTTTAGAGTACTATACAGATGTAAGCTAAATTTTTATTAGCCTTGTGCATAGAGCCTAACATAATATATATGCTCTAAGACATTCCTAAATGTCTGCTTAGGAATATTTTTGCTCTCAGAATTTGGAAGGACATTTGAGGGTTTAGGTGATTCATTACTTAAGATATGTATGGCTGTTTTAGTTGAATGCTTTTTTATTTGTTAATATTTCTTCATGCTTATGTACTTTGTTCCAAAATTGTCTTACATGTGTTTCATAATATAATCTTCATATAATCACCTTTTAAGGGATGCCATTTTCCTCATTTTGAAAAGGACACTGATGGTCAGTGGCACCTTCAGAGTCACTAGGTCACTAGGAAACTGCAAAACCCAAGCCAAAACCTGTTCTTTCTGACTCGTCATTCTGGGCTCTTTCAAATACACCATAGGGACCTGACATTTTCCCCTGTCATAAGCAGATGCTATCACCATTATTTCAGCGATCTGAGAGAGCAGTATTTAGAGCTGGGATCACTCTCGTGAGTCCCTGCTCTGCACACCCTCCCCCCACCCCTCATCCTACGGCATTACTAAAGGCAGGTGGTCATGGCAGGTGGGTGGGTGGACAACCCGAGGAAGATGGGGAGGGAGACCAATTGCCTGCTTTAGTGAATTAGCCAAGTGACAGTGGTCAGTGCTGCAGTAATAAACTCTGAAATGTCATTAGTTATATAAAAGGGTTTATCAGTCATACAAAGTCAGAGGCTCTTTAATGACTAAAGGATCAGGGTTCTTGTCATCCTGCCTCCACCATTGTGTCTTTTTATTGGTATAAGGAAGAAGAAGAAGAAAATATGCGGTTGCCCCTATGTGAAGTGGGGTGCTGTGGTCTCTGGGTCATACATTCTCTGTGCTGAGATGACCAGCCTCTCAAGCAATGGAATCATGACACTGTCTTTAGTAACAGCCTTGTTAATCACCTGAACCGAACAGACCGAACAGTCATCTTGGTGGCTTTTCGTTTACTTAATACACATTATGGCAAATGCATGGATTGGACAGCGCATTCAAAGCAGCAATTCATTCCAAACAATCGTTTGAATGGTGTTTCATCCGAGCCATCAGAGCCACTGTTCACTTATATGAAACCTTTGTGCAAATTAGGAAAAGACAGCCCTTCCTCAATGCATTTTTTACCTCCATGTCAGAAAATGGTCATTTTCAGTTTATTAGAAAAATACCCTTCACAGCCTGCACAGCTGCATGTGGCAGCCCCTCACCTCCTCCTACTGCATCATTTTGAAATCCTGCAGATAGCCCCCAGTAAAAATCTTTCAGATCTTTGTGAACATAGTTGGTTTTTTTTTTTTTTTTTTTTTTTTTTTTTTTTTTTTTTTTTTTTTTTTTTTTTTTTTTTTTTTTTTTTTTTTTTTTTTTTTTTTTTGGAGCTTTCATTTCTCTTGACAACAGGAAAAAGTATCACTTCTTTTCATAGGCTCTAGTGTCTATGCTACATTCTGAGGCAGATATTATCCATATTTAGTCTTATTTGTTTAAAAGTTACATCCACATTTTTTTGTTCTCTTCTCTGACCACTTGCTGCATTAGAAAATATGGAGTCACCTTAGTACAATAGTTCCTTTTTATTCAAAACCTTTTACTCTAATAGGACCTTAATGGAATATCCTCAGAGTGATAAATTCATGCCCATGGGCTAAAAATTATTGCCATTATTAGAAGAATAGATTTTCTGTTTGCCAGCATTTAAAACAGACCAACCCAACAGGCAATGCTATTATTTGTTAAATGAACAAATGAATGGATACATTGTGGAGAATAATTAGTCTTAACTATAAACCAATTGCTTTAAAAAATTGTTTTATGAACTGTATGTTATCACCGAAGGACTCAAACCTAAAAAGGCCCATTACAGTTTCTTTAAGAACCCTAGCTAAAAATGAAGGAGCAATCATGTGTGAAGAAAGGACAGTATGTTTAAAAAAAAAATGCCAGAACTGGCCTAATTGCACTTTGATTACTCTCTCTGGGGAGTAATTCTTGCTATTTGGTAGGAAACCACGAGCAAGTCTGACCATTTGGTTTTGTGAAAATAAACTTAGTTTAATTTATTGACACGTTATACATACCTGCCAAATTTTCTCATGCTTTTTCCCTGACATGTGTCTTGCCTGGTGGAGTCACTGTAATGCAGTCTATGTATTTTTAAAGAAATCGTGTTTTGCTAAGGGATGTATCAAAATTGTAAACCGTGTTGCACCTTGTTCTCATTAGTCTTTGGAATGCAGCTGCCGGAACAGAAAGGGCAGCTGAACAGAGACAGAGAGTGGTGGCTGCAAGTACTCCCACCCCTTTCCTTGCAGGAGGGCCTCTTGGGCTCCATTTTGAGTGGCAGGGTCCCAGCCCTTCCTCAGGCAGCTGTGCCAGGAGGCGCACTTGGGGGCCTGGTAACCGAAGCCCATTGCTGCCCTGTGTAACTGACAAACCAAAGAACAAAATGAATCTCCCCTCTGTGTGCAATGCAGCTACAGTCTCCATACTGTATGCAAGTCAATTTCCAACAGCCAAATTTCCATTGGAAATTCTTGCTAAAGGGAGTTTGCTTTGGTTATTAACAGCCGTAGAGAGCAATGTCCAAATGTCCCAAGTCCTGACAATTCTACTTCCTAACCTGTCTCTCTTGGCATTCCCTGCTATCCACTCCTGATAATCCTGCCTGCTGCAGGATCCCATGAATCCCTTGCTTTAACTGGTGTGATACTTCCAAACAGGCCTACCTGCTCTAAAATTCACCCCACGTGATGGCCAGAGATCTTTGATAGATGCCTGGCCTTATCTCCCCTGCTTCCAGCTCATTGGGATTCTCTGTAACCTGCAGCAAAAAAAAGAAAACACTTTTGCATGTTGCTGAAGCCTCTTCAAGGTCTGGGCTCTGCTACTGTGGACAGCCAAATTCCTACCACTTCTTACTTTTCATTTTATGCTCCCAGGAACAGAGGACCATTTGTAATTTTGGAAATATAGCTTGATGTCTCACACTTCTGTACAGCTGTTGTTGTTTGTCTCTTTTCCTTCGTTGTCCTCCCAGCTAATGGTCCATCTGACTAACCCCTGCTTAACCCACATGTCCTCATATCTTTGAAGTCCTCCCTGATTTCTTTTGCTGATTTAGGTAGAACATTCTGTGCGCCTGTTGAGCTTTCTGTCAATACAGCCATCCAAACAGTTAAAATACTTGTTGGTTTTGACTGGATTCAGACTTTCTTAGAGTTGAGGAGGACTGTAGCTTTTAATTTGTATCTCCATAAACCATCACAAATTTGGTGTATAAACATTCAGTGAATGAAGTCAGGAGCCAAGGTGTTACTTAGTGAATCTTCAAAAGCAGTTCACTAAGAAGACAGCCATCTCTGAGTCCAGCAAGCTGAGGTAGGAGGACGGAATGACTTTTGGGGAAAGTGCAGGAGCTCTTGCCCTTGGGGTTTCCATCTTGTGTTTCAGTGGGATTTGCAGAGATTTATCTAGGAGGTGATTGTGCCTGACCTGAGGTGTCAGAGCTCCTGCCAGGACCCCAGTTTCTTGAGTTCCCTCTCTGGGGTGGGGACATTTTTATTGCTCCATAAAAATTGCCCTGAATGTCTACGACATGTGACATCTAAAACCATTAAGTTCCATTTCATAGCGAGATGTTTTATTAGTGGTGTGTGCTGTAGGCTTTGTATTTTCTCCAGATTTGAGGACAACTGTATCTTCATTACTTAGACATTTTCATACAATAGTCCACAGCCAGGTTGGGCGGAGCTGGGTGGAGTGGCCACTTCATCCACACCCTGCCTGTATGCTCTTGGGAGTGAGGACCTCCAGTGCTCAGGGCATGGAGTAGACCATCAGTCACATCTGTCATGAGTATGGGCCCCACCAGGTACTGGCCAGCTCTGAGGGGCCTACGGAACAGGGTATCTGTGCTGGGAGGGGCTTTCCTCTATTCTTGGTGACAGGGTCCAGCTTATTTAGCCTTTAGGAGTCAGACACTTTCATAAACAAGAGTCAGCACAGTTGTGAAGAACTGAATTGGAATTTGGGTTCTGGCACTTTCCCGTCAGACCTCAAGCAAGTTGCTGAGCTCTTGTCTAATTTAAAAAATAAAATACTTATAAAACAGGGCCCATGCTCTTGAAGGCTGCTGTGAGCATTAAATGTGATAGCATTTTGGTAGTTCCTGATACATACCAGGTGCTCCAGAGTTATTACTCCCATTTATGAGTATTTGTTTTGATAACACATTTGAACAGTATAGAGAGAGAGTGGGTCTTTGCTTTTCCATGCTGGCCTAGTGAAATGGCTGAAATGACTAGCATCATGCCAACTCAGAGGGCTCTGGGGTCTGTGTGAGGAGCTTGAGTCTGGCCCCCTCTTTACCAGATCTTCTCTGGGGACCACTCTGGGAAAGTGGGGAGGGGACAGGATGCCTGAGGTGAGTTAGGCTTGCCTTTGCCACCAACCACCTCTATGACCTTACACAAGTCACTTGCTCTCGATTGGCCTCAGTTTCCAGATTCTTTAGAAATTGGATGGGTCAGCCTTGTTTATCATCCAAGGAGGTGGGTTTTTTTTCTTCTTTGCCTTCTTTCCATTAGCAAGCTATGTAATTATCATGGTGACAAAGAATGAGAGGCACAGAAGGATAAGTGTTTCTGTTAAAGTGATTTCTTGTAGATGTCATCATATCCATTTCCAGAGGTTCTCAGGGAAAACTTTGAAGTTGGTTTAACACTTTACACCTGCTCTGCTGTCAGGTGTTGGGCTAGTGGCCGGTCAGACTTGAATTTCACAAGTGGTGAGTCAGTTTATTCCTCAACTTTTAGATATTGCTCTACCAGGACCATCACATTTTAAAGGCGAAAATCTCTTGACTATGTGCAGATGGAAAGACTGGAAGGTTATATACCAAAATGTTAACTGATGAGCGTATACGAGAGTCCTGAATGAGTTTTTCTATTTTTCTCTTGAAAATACCCTCCTGTACTTACCAACCTTTCAAATATCAGTTTAGTTTTGAAATGAAAAAAATATGTGCCCCTTCAATAAATCCAGTGCAGTGCTATTATTTAATATTAGGAAAAGCATGGTTTTCTTTAAAAGGGATGGTAGAGTCGGGAATGAAGGTGTGTAGGTAGGCAGGAAGAGAGAGGCGGAATGAAGCATATGTTTTATTTTTAGTTGTTCATCCTTGGTTGTTCCCTCAGACCCTGGGTTATGAACAAAGGTCCTTCAGATCTATGTGGACTGTGCTTATCAGAGATCATGACTTAATTAACTAGGGCTCAGCCAAGATATGGATTTTAAAAGTTTGCAACCTACCAATAAACTGAAGTGGACTAATATGTCTGAAAAATTCAAAAAGGCAAGTTCAGCCCAGCTAGGGTGGGAGGCTCTTTTCTTAATATTAAAATTTTACAATTTTGTTATTGAAGTAACATTGCATTTTGACATACAGCTTTAAGGCGGACGTCAGATAAAGTGTGAAAGAACATCTGTATATACTACGTTAAGTTCACCGCTTAGTCCACTTCTATTCTTTACTGTATAATTGACCTCTTTTACCTGAATTGCTCACCCCTCTCCCTTCCCTTCTGGTAACCACTAATTTGATTCCACAGATTAACAGTATATTTTTGTTTGCTTTGTTTTATTCCTTTGTTTGATTTATGTATATACCACATATGAGTGAGATCATGTGGTGTTTGTCTTTCTCCATCTGACTTATTTCACTAAGCACAACTCCCTCTAGCTCCATCTATGTTATTGCAAATGTCAGTTTCCCTTTTTTAAAAAAAATAATAGTTTAGTATTCCATGTGTATATATACCATGACTTTTTATCCACTCATCTGTCCCTGGCCACTGGGAAACTTCTGAGCCCTGGCAGGTACACCCTCCTGCCTCTGCTGCTCAGAGCTGGGGGCTTAGGACATGGTACCCTTCTGCCCAGGCCTTCCTCGTGAGCTGGTGTTTAGTGAGCATTACATACCGTTTCAGTAAGTCTGGAAGATTAATGAGCTGCTAAAACTCCACTTCTTTATCTCCAGAATCATCTTTTCAAACTACAGATTTCAAATATGATCCACCTCAGCCCATCCCACCTCCCACTTTACTTGTGACTTGAATGTTTATGCACACACCCACAACTGGCACCTCATTTCCTGTAGTTGAATCTGAGGGTTTAAGTCAAAAGGTGCCAGAAAAAATGAGCTCAAAAATGCTCAAAAATGAGCAATTTCATAGCCTGAAGATGACTAGAAGAACCCAGTTTTCATGCTCCCCCATTAATTTAATGACTAATTTGTTAATTCTCAAATGTAATAAACATTGGAGCCAATCAGAATCTAGCAATTAAAAAAATGCAATCGTTTCTTTTCTCTTATTCTTTTCTAAGCTCCCTGCCCCCCAACTTCCCATTTCAGACAGCGTTTCTCTGGTGGGGAATTGCATTTCTTTTATTCCTCTGGTCGCCTTTCACTGAATCCTGGTGAAATGTCTTATGAGTTAACTCTACTTTTCCTCTTCCACACTGTAGGTTAGGCCTTACCGTTTCATGACAACTCAAGTTCATCTCCTCACTTCTGCACTTTGCTTCATCTAGTCAGTAGACTACAGATTAGTTTTCCTGAAAATAGAGCTGATCAGGTCATTTGTCCAAACCAAAACCTTCAGTGACCTTCGTTGCCTTCACTGAACCAAGCGGGTAAGTCAGCCTTTCCCAGTGGAACTCCCAGCCCCTTCATACTGCCCCGCGCTGCCCACCGCCCAAGCTCTCCGACCAAGGTTGCTATCACATCAAGTAGCCATGTGTCTCCCTGAACATTTCCTTAAACCCTTCTCTGTTTCAGACATCCTCTTTGACCTTTGCCCACTTATCCCTCACATACCTAGCCTTTCTCAGCAGGGTTGCCATCTCCTCATAAAGTCTAAATTTATCACATACCTTCTGCCCTCTCCCACAGGAATGCAAGTGTGTCTTTTTCCCTTCCTCTGCAGTCCATCATTAGTGTGCTATGATCTTTGTCCTCTTTTGTTCTAGTAGCAAGTTCTTGAATAACTTTGTTGTTCAATGTTGCTTTGTTATAATGTTGATAAGCAAAAATAATCTCTTCCCAATTAGGGTCATAGTCTATGTGGAGTTTGTACATTCTTGTGTCTGTGGGTTTTCTCCTGGTATTTCCTTCCACATCCCAAAGAGGCGCATGTGAGGTTCACTGCTGTATCTACATTGTTCCAGTCTGAGTAAGTATGTGTGTGTGTGTGTGTGTTTTGTATGTGTGTATATGTGTGCTCTGTGATGGAAGGATATTCCTGTCCAGGGCTGGTTCCTGCTTTGCAGTAGACTCTGGCTACCAACAATTCTGAACTGGAGCAAGCAAGTTGGAAAATGAACAAATTAATGATTACAAATGACTGTCCAATATTAGAAGTGTTTTGGGTCTTTATTTAGAAGTTTGGTGGTGTTTTTATGACCAGAAATATGCCATAGAAGTTTAGCTCTTATATCAATTAGCCTGTGGTAAATTATTTTTATTGTACATAGGTTCTTGGAAACTGACTTTAAGCTCAAGTATGTCAAGTGAAGACTTAATGGCTACTAAACAATTGGGTATTAACCTGCTCTATTGATTGAAAGATCCACCGAGACTATTTTAACGTCTAGCCGAGTGCCTTGATTCTCTTTTTCTTGCATGTAATTGAATAGCAGCCATTTAAAAATGACTTTTAATGAGGGATCTAGAATAGGTTTAAGACGTATACTAATTTTTCTTACCTTCATTTGTGAAGAGTGAAAAGTATTTTAGTAGAGTGCTGTAAAATATCCTTTTTCAGTTAATATGCTGAGACTTGGAAGTCTTTCCATTTTTCAACTGGGGTAGACTTTCTTTAGAAAGAGGGTAATTTGGGTTCCATATGAAAGTGAGAGCATGGGGAAATAGGCATGTGTAAGGGTTTTAGTTTTAGCTGAACATGGGGACAGAGCTTTGACTTTTGAGCAAATGAATTAACTTCTCTGATAGGACCTCAGAGATTGTACAGATTATAGGATGATGGATGGAAGCATCTAGAGCAGTGCCTGACACATAGTAGGCCTGCCAAAAGCGCAACAGTGAGTGCTTCTTTTCACTGCCATTACCCACAGTTCAGTTGGAAGGTGGGGCGGGCACCTGTAAGTGCAGCTGCAGACTGAAAACCAACTATGTATTTCAAAAGCTCACCTTGCACAATGGCTTTTATTAAAATGTGAGATTGTTTATAAAGCACAGGATTACCTGACAGTTGACCCTGAAAATGGAGCTGGAGCTCAAACAGGAAGGGCCAGGTGTACCGTGCTATGCTGCGCTGGGCATCTCCTGCTCAGCAGGCCAACAATTTGGGCCAGAACAGGCAGATGGTTGGTTTCTGGGATGAGAAGGCCGGTAGGGCCTCTTTGCCCTCTCAAAGTGCGCAGCTGTGAAAGGTAACAGCATGAAAGGCTCTGGACCTGTGCTAAGGCAGCTCTCACATGTGTGTGACTTCAAAACAGACTTTTACAAGGTTCCCCACTCCTATTGCATCTCCTTGGGGGAAAGACCTAGAAGACTAGAGAAGAGAACTGAGTCAGCTGGAGAACTGGGGTTTGAGTACCTAGCACGTGCTTGGCACCGCTTTAGGGCCCTGGGGGAAGGGGTGGGGCAGAGGGGGAGATAAGATATAGTCTCACCCATTTGTTTTCTTTTTAAAAAGAATCTTGGACTTTTAAAAAATATGATAAAAGTTTCGGACTTACTTCAAGGAAAATGTAACACATACATACCATTTTATAGGCAATTCTAAAGGCCTCCCAGATCTACTGGTTTATTTTAGGACCCTAACTATATAACCTTTGATTTAGTCATTACAATCTATTGAAAAGCTTAGCATGGGCACTGGATTCCGAAGCACCTGGTTTGTGCTCCATCTCTTACCAGCTATGTATCTTACTCAATGAATGATCTTGGAGCACTTATCTGTATCCAGGTTCAGGCACCCTGTGCAGATGAGAACAGCAGTAGCAGTATCTCATAGGGTTGTAGTGATGATGAAATAAAAAAAGGCAAAAAAAGCTACTAGCACTATGCCTGATGTGGTAAATTATCAATAAATGGTAATGCATAATAATTATTAGTGAGCCTGCTGCTGTATGAGGCCCATGAAAGTATAATAGGAGATTAATCCCCATTAACATCTGGGGAGATAGTATACACCATAGCTTTCAGTTGAGGTTCTTGTATCTAAGAGAATTGTGAAGAAAAAACCTGATGCAGATTTCCACCCATGAAGACAACAAATTTATGGTGTTTCATGCCCATTCGTAAATAAAGGCAATCACAACAGTGTTCCGTAGGAGCGGCTCAGTGGTTATATTTTCCATGAAGATGACTTTGTGGTATGTGTGGGGGATTAGTCTCTCCCCATAACTCCTAAATACTGAGTTACCATGCATCAACAATAATGAAGAAAAAAGATATGATGACAATAAAAATTATGAGCTATTGAGGGATGTGCCGTGCTGTGTTAAGTGCTTCACAATTATTTTGATTTGTGGGTTTGTGGTGTCCTTTCTGATGAAACTTATCACTTGGAAGAGCAGAAGTCCAAAGGAGAAAGGCCTTTCACTGGGCGTGGCTCAGGTCAGCAGGCTGTGTCTGCGTGTGTGTCTCTGTGTGTGTGTGCACGCAGGTTGGCAAAAATAGAGCTTCTTCTTATCAGCTTTCACTCATTTGACTGCTTTCTGAGCCATGAGTTTTAACGTTTTGGAATGTGCCTGCTGAAAAATGAAGGTTTATCATGCAGAGTGTACAATTACAACCACAAGATTCAGAGTTTCTGAGCTTGGGGGAGAGTTACAATTAACCTCGTAAAGACCGCAGATGAAAGTCTTTCCTATAGTTACAATCAAAGACACTTGAGGCCACGCTTTCCCCCAAAGAATAGTTGCTTTTTATGGCACATTTTAAAGTTTTATTTCAAAAGCAGTCCGCATCTTAAAGCAGACTTTTGTGTGCTCCCCGGGCTTTCACTTACAATGTGTTTTCGCTTTTCGCAGTTGTATTACCAAGTTTCTGGATACGATATGGGTTGCTTACCTCACTGGATCTGCACACTGAAGGATTTAGCCTGATTTTTTTAGTGCTCACAGCAAGAACTCTTCCCAACCTCTGAATTTTCTTATGAGAGAAGAGTTGAGTCAGCATTGTTTTATTAGACAAGATTGTCTTTTTTGGTCCTCTCATTCTTCAGTCAAGGAAACAGGCCTAGAGAAGGGTTGAAACCCACTTCTGTCCAGTGCTTTTGACTAACGCTAGCACTCAAATACTCCTCAAACTCAAAAGCAGTTTCTTGACCACATTCTGGGTTGGAATGTTTCCTTAAGTGTGTGATACGTCTGTGTGTGCACATGGGAGCATCTGTATTTGTGTGTTAACTTAGGTACTTGAATATCATCTTTTCCTAAGACTTAGAAACTGACTATTGGTGTTCTTTCTTTGAGCACCTACATGGTGCAGGGGGCGACCCATAGTTTGATCATGCCCAGGTGTTCAGTACGGCTCTGGTCAATTGGCAACAGTGTTTGCATGGAATTTCGAGGTTAGCGACATGCATTTACTCCTCTTAGTCTGCTTGCTTCATTCCCACCTTTCTCCTGGGTCTCACTGTTTCTTTGAGTACAACCATCAGCTTGTTGCTTGAAGAACACTTTAAATGCTCTCTCCACCATAATATGCCTCTGACAACGTCTAGACAAAACCTTGGCGTCTGACTCAATTCTGGAGGTGTACCTCTCATTTACACGACGCACAGGACTATTGTAGTGACCCTCTCACTTGTCACTGTGCCCGCAGTCTGTTCTTGGTCCATCCGCCCTGCCATCCTGGTTGAGCATTGTTAGGCAGAGAGCCAGTCTGTCCAACCACCTGTTAAAAATCCCGTAAGCCTCCCCAGTGCCTCCAGGAGAGAAGGCAAATGGTTCTATTTCAGGTGCCAATTCTAGTTGGTAGCGGCTGTCTGAAGTGTGGGCTGTCTGAAGTGTAATAAAATGCTATGATTTGTAATGTCTGACATGTGTGGGGAGAGGCAGTGGTAGCAGATGTGCCACAAAGACAAAGTGTAAACTTCTAGGCATGGGTCCAAGATTCTGCCTGCTCCAGTCGCTGCCTACCTTTCCAGAACCAGTTATCCACTCCTCAGCCTGCATCCTCCCTCCACGTGCTGCTTCCCCAGCACCCCGGCCATCCCATCGCCATCGTGACTTTGCGTCTGCTGAACTTCTGCCTGAAATTCCTTGCCTGTGGTTTCTCCATTGCCTCCTTACCCTTCAACACCCGATTCAAGTAGCACTGCCTTTGAAGCTTTCAGTCCCCTAACCAGACAAAATCACTTTCTTCTTTCTCTAATTTCTCATTGCATTCTATGCATACCTAATATTAATATATTTACTATACTCATTTGATCCTATGTCTGATCTCCTACTAGATACTTGGTGGGAAAATTAATATTGTGTCCCTTCAACATCCCAAGCAAGTTGGGGGAGCATTGCACCTCTGAGAATGAAGTATAAAGAAGGTGGGATTTTAAAGCTGGCTTTCTGGTTTGAACACTGTTCTTTTACTGACTATGAGGATGTTCATTTCTGTGAGTCTCAGGCAATTCGTATATAAATTGAGAATCAAAATACTTAGATGTTGAGTGATCTAGAAGTATTTCTACAGTCCGAGATAGATGGCATCTCTTATTATTGGTTATTTAGTTTATCTTTGGACCAGTTCTGTGAGGTGCAGTAGGAATTCACTTGTTACGTTGCAACTGAGCTTCAAATTATTTCCTTGGGTCATGTATCAAATAAATGAGTTAGTGTCTAAACTCAGGTCAGTGTGATTTCAGGACCAGTGTCCTTTTTTCTAAATATGTTTTTACAAAACAAAAATGGCTTCAAGCTATGAAAAGTTATAAAAACAGTACAAATAATTCTATATCTCCTTCACCTCACCAAGATTTTGAAATTGTGAGTATTTTACTTCAATTTTTGATCATCTTTCTCTCCACACATGCATGTGAACACATGGACAACGTATGTCTTTTTCTGACATGACTCATCATCCCTAATAGTGACCCAAACAAGGACCTCTCCTCCTGCACTGTCATTGTACAATTATTCCAGTAAGAGATAAGCATTGATGTAACAACTCTCATCATAGACCCTGTTCAGATTTCTCCAGGTGTATACTGACAGAGCTTTCTCTCTGGTCCAGGATCCTATTTGTGAACATGTACTGCATTCAGTTACCACATCTCATCAGTGTCCTTTTACTTAAAACTACTCCTTAGTCTTTTCTCAATGTCTCATGTCCTTGACCAGCCTTTCATTCTGCTGGATGACCTTCGTGGGACTTGTCCAGTATTTTCTCATGACCAGACTCAGTTCATGCTCTGTAGGAGGAAACCACAGAAATGCTGAGCTCTACTTGGTGTGCCTGACATCAAGAGACACATAATGCCCCTCTGATGCTTGGTGGTCATCTGGGGTCTGCCAAGGGTCTCCACTGTAAAGTTCCATTTTTCCTTTGTATTTGATTACTGTGGGGAAATATTCTGGTTTTATGTCAACATCCTTTTTCTCATTAAAACATCACCCCTCAACTTTAGGATCCAGAGTCGTCTCCTACCTACATCCATCACTGGCGTGGTTGCCAAATAGTTATGATCTATTTGCTGTCCTACCTACATCCATCACTGGCGTGGTTGCCAAATAGTTATGATCTATTTGCTGTCCTACCTACATCCATCACTGGCGTGGTTGCCAAATAGTTATGATCTATTTGCCCTGTTCTGCATTTATTTCTTGGATTTCTATTGTAAGAAAGAGTTCTCTTTTTCATCTATTTATGTATGTATTTATTTACCTCATGGTTTTGTTTTATTCAGTGGATTTTAACCTGTTGCTATCATATATTAATCCTTAAACTTTCTTCAGTTTGAGTTCTTTCAAGCTTGCTCTTATGGTTCTCCTCACGTATGCTCATCATTTATTAAGCATTTTCTTACTTTATGGAAGTGCAAATCACAATGTTCTAGGCTCATCTTATATTTTCCCTGCAACAACCCTGATATAAACTTTTCTTCAGACAGCTCTCTGATTTCTTTTAGTGGAGGGTAGTGTTTGGAAACCAAGATCTGATTGCTTGCTGTTCTTGTTCCTTCTCTAAACACATACACACACATACTTATATATAAATATGAGTACGTAAATACACACACATGAAGTGTTTTTATACCTCTGTGTGTATGTATAATATATTATAGATTACATATATACCCACATATATATATATGTATATATATATATATATATATATATATGTATGTATGTATAGAAACGCTGATCTGTTGACTTCTGGTTGGAGTCCTGAATATCAGGGCTGCTGACATTGTGTTCTTTCAATGGACTTTGCTTCTCTAAGTGCCCTATGAATTGGAAATATTCTCTTAGATCCAGAAGGGCTCAGAGATGAATGCAGTGTGGGCACAAAGAGAAGAGAAGGAGGAAAGAGATGGAATTTGGTAGAAGCTAGGGGAGGACGATACTTTGCACTTGGAGTTTCTTAGAGGTTCAGAGATGCAGACACCCATCACCTCTCCGTGAATGCCCTCGTGTGTTTTGCCGCCGAACTGGTTGTCTGCTCATCCTTTGCACCCCTGCGCTTTCTGCAGCGTGACTGAGAACCCGAGGTTTTGAGTCCTTGTGTGTGCCTCTGGCTTGAGAGCCAGTTATTATAAAGATAATGTGACGTAATACAGAGTTAAAACTACACAGTCAGTACTCAGTAAATGTTAGCTTCATATTATTATCCTTAAAAGTATACAAGTCTATTGGTGTACAAATTTCATACCTTTATGAAAAAAAAGGCAAAGGCCCCATGGAGAACAGTTTTCAGCCAGTTTAATAGACACATATGGTGTTTGTTTCTTCAGTGATTTGAGATGAGAAAAAGGTTTATTTTGCTAAGATTAGAGAGTCAAGAATTTTATTTTTGTACATCTCATATTTTTTTTTATAAAAAGGGGCTGTGTCTTCTACCAGTAATTAAGAATGGAATTAACACCCAGAGTTTGTGTATATCTGCCTCTTCTCTCTTAACACCTCCTCATTCCCTAGAACTTTGCCAGCATCTGGGAGGTCCAGTAAGAATGCTCTTTAAATCCTCTGCATTCTTCCAGAAGCCCAAGGGGTTTAACAAGGTCTGATTTTAGCTAAAACATAAACCAAAAAAAAAAAAAGGTATAATTTCTGTAACTTGGTTCTTTGTGCCAGAAAACATCGTGTTTGTGAAGAAGCAAAGCAAAGCCTGGGTTTTTTGTTATTGGTTATGGAGCAATTGTTATAAAACAGGATATTTGTTCAGAGATAAGAAAGTGGGTTGCTTTTAACATTTTATAATGTCATATTTTATTGAATGAGTGGGTTTGATGAGTGTAGAGTTACAATCAGTAAACTTTAATTTCCAGAGACTAGATTATATTGAAAAAGTGCAGTTGGAAAGGGGTGTTTAAAATATTTTCCCTATGGCGTACCCTGGTGGAGCAGCAGTTATACCTCTGAAGGACAGAAGCCACATACTCCTGGGTTCAATTCCCAGGTCCAGGGGAAGAAAACCAGTGTCAACAACTGAAAATGGAAATAAAATGGAGGGCTTCTCCTTCCTCTGTCTTCCTGCCTGACTGCCTACTTGCCTTCATTCCTGCCTGTATCTTTCCTTAATTTTTTTTTCCCTTCTATATGATAAACATCTGAGGAGAAATAGAAAAAAATCATTAAAGGAATCAGAGACCACTTTGACATGTGAATTATGGACACACAGCACAGTGATTTTGTTCCAGCTGCTCAGCTGTGGTAATGGTTAAACTTGAAATTCTGCCTCCTGCTCTCTTTGAGAGGGGAAAGGGGTGTCTTATAACAGTGACTTCAGTCCCTGAGAATCAAAATGCTTGTTTAAAAATATTTATGGTACACGAAGGAATAAATTTTGTGAAATAAAGCTATTTTTCTAAATCATTCCACTCATTGTTTAAATTATTTTCCTTCACTTTAATGACAATCGAGGAGATTTGGTTTAAATTTTGAAAAGCTCCTCAGAGGCAGAAGGAAGAAATGTAGATTAGCATTGCTAAGTCTTTTTTGATGGAGGATATAAGTTGTTGAAGTTTTGGTAACAATTGAAGTTCCAAAAGTTTCCAGAATTGAAGTAAGCAGCAATGGGACTTGGGGAGTATTTAGTTTATGATGGTAAGGTCAGCAGCCTAGGAGCCTGTAGGGAAGAAAATCCTGAAGGAGCCAGTGCTTTCGAATTAGACATTGGCTACTGGATTCAGATCTTTCTGTCTGCACGTTTTTCTCTGCCACTTGCTGTGCTGGACAAAGTGCTCCTCTCCATGGCTAGTCAGGTGGGAAATACTATTGGGCAGGAGGCTGGGGGCAGATCAGACTAGGGCAGGACTAGCTGATGGAAGTCATTTCCTCTCATTATCCACAGTGTGACTGGGTCCATGTTTACAGAATGAAAGGCACTTAGAAAATTTGAAAGCAAGACCTTGATGTCGAAAACCTGACATGGAGACTAAGATACCTCTGCACCAAGTTTTGGGGCTCAAGGCAATGGGACATCTATAAACACTCTAAAGTGCTTAGTAATTCATAGTAAGTCACAAGGCACTCGACAGCTCCCAGGCCTTTAACTCCATATAGGACATAAAAAGCGTGATTGTACCCCTGGGATGGGATATTGGGTGGTGGGATGTTTTTCTGAAGGAGATGGAGTGCAGCTGTGCCTGGATTCCTGCTCTTTGTACCTCTGGCCCCATTCAGCTTGTTCCCAGGTCACTTGCTGTAACTCAAGAGCAGAAAGACTGCCGTGCTGGATGTACAGGCACCTAGGTTTGGATACCTCAGCGATGGTCAGTGTTTCACTTATAATCTCAGCCCAAACTTCCACTTCTTTCTCCAAACTTGAAGCTGAGAAGAAGAGAAGTCTTTTTGATGCACTGCTGCTTGGGGTAATCTGACCTCAAAGATGACATCTCAGAGTAATCCTAGCCAGTCTCTGATCATCCCCCAAACTGGGCTGTGAAAACAGTATTTCCTTGCTATTTGTGCAAAATGGGCAGAGGACCCCTGTGTGGAGGGAGAAATAATGAGTAAATACTTGTTGAGTGGCTGATGTCTGTGGTGGAAATTGAAATGGTGTATAGCCTAGTTGTTGTCTTTTTAATTAATTATATGAGATGTTTAACATGCTGAAACATTAAACCAGACATCTGTGGTTTTAGGGTGGTGACTTTTATCTAATTGTTTACTCTCCCTGTTTTCCTAATAGACCCACCCATGCTCATTGAGTCCCATTCACTCTTTAGCTTAGTAAGTCAGAGGCCACATAACCTCAAACTCCAAGCTCTGTGATTGTGGGAAGAGAAATGTTTCCTATTCTGAGTGATCAAACTGAGCTTTCCTTAGAAAGGAATTTGATAATGCTGCAAAGTGCATCTCTTGAGGAGTCAGTAAAACTGGCGTCCATCAGTGGTAAGCACTGATCTGTGAGACTGAGCGGGTCTTGACCTCCCTGACTTCCTTATCCAGGATATTGGTGGGAGTTAATCATTTCTGTGCAGCTTAGCATATGAAAAGACCCCATTGTAAAGTTCTATAAAATGAATGTTTTAAAAATTGCTCATATAGTTCTCCACAAATAGTGTGTGTGTTGGTGTCTCAGGCACTGTGCTTAGCTGGTTATATAACAGTGAGTAAGTTAGACCTCCCGCCCCTCCCGGGGAGCCAAGTATGGGCAATAAACAAACATTCCACAATTTAAAAATGGTTAAATGCTGTGATAAGAGTAATCACAGATGGAGGAAACAATCCAATCTTGGGTGGAGGTGAGGTCTTGGGTTTAGGACAGTTATTGTTTTAAGATGGGGATTAAGGAGGCTTTGGTTGTTTTTTCCAAGTACCTGGAAGAGAGCCTTGGAAAGATTTGTTTAGCACAGCTGTCAGGTTTCATCTGAAATTCACAGGGTCCTTACTAGACTTCTTGAGAAGAGAGTGAAACTCTAGTTAAGTATACAAGCTTGCTGCTTTTTGGCTGGAGGACGCTAAAAGGCCATGTGGGAACAAGCCCGGTGCAGCTGACACAGACTTCAGAGTGTGAGAAGGGAGGCTTCCTTTGCTTGTTGGCTCTGCACTTATCATCAGCTTAAATCAAGATGCTGTTTTGTCCCAGGTGGTTGGAAGAAAGCCTTATTAGCCTCAAGGGAACTCTTGCTTAAGCAGACACATGCATGTTTCATGTAGGCCCTACCTCTTAGGGACTTGTTTTTAATATTTCTTTAATTAAACAATTTAAATCTGCCACAAAAACAGAGACTAGAGTGATGAACCACAAGCATCTATCTCTCAGTATCCAGTTATCAAGATTTTGCCATATTTGGTTCATCCATCATTTCCAGACATCTTGTCATTCCATCCTTTCCTATAAATTTCATTATGCTTCTTTAAAAGTATAGACACTTTCTTATATAACCACAATGCCATAACAACATCATTGTTTAAAACTATTTTTTGCTTCCTCTTTCAACATTTTATTTATGAAAAATTTCAAAGTTGAAAAAAATGTAAAGTTAAATAGCTGTTGCCTGGATTCTGTCATTAACATCAACTCATTTCTCCATCTATCCACTCCATTATCGGTCTATCCCTCATTCCATTTTTAAAAATGTATTTTAAAGTCTATCACAGAGAGTAGTAAACTTTTCTCCTAAATAGTTCAGCATTTGTATCTTTGATTGCAATTCAATATTGGTTTCCTTTTTGTTTTTCCTTTTGAGGTAAATTTGCAATGAAATGCACGTTTGAGGCATATTTGCTGCGTTTTGACAAATTAGTGGCCTGTGTAACTCAAATCTCGATCATGACATAGAACATTACCAGCTCCCCAGAAAGTTCCTGTATACTCCCTCTCAATCACTTCCTTCTCTTGATCCCAATGGTAACCACTCAGGTGATTTTATTTTTTTTTCCTGCTAAAGGTTAGTGTGTCCTATTCTAGAATTTTATACAAATGGGATCATAAAAGATGGCATTCTTTTGACTCTTTGATTTAACACTTTCCTGAGATTCATCCATGTGATTGTGTGGTTGTTTCTTTTATTGGGAAGTAGTGTTCTGTGACATGATTATATCTGTTTATCTGTTCTCCCATTGATGGCTGCCTTAACTGCTTCTAGCTTTTGGTTATTCATATAAGTGTAAGTGTCTGAGCACATTCTTGTTCAACTCTCTTTTTGTGAATCTGTATATTTTTTTCTTTTAGATAAGTTCCAAAAATTCGAATTTCTAGGCTAGGAGCTTTTTCAGCATGTAGAAACTGACAGACCTTTTGCCAAATTGATCTGGGCCACTTTACATTCCTGTCAGCATTGTGTAGCCATTCCAGTAGTTCCACTTTTCCAACAGTAGATTTCATTAGTCTTCTTAATTTTAGCTGTTCTGGTATGTGTGTGGTGGTATCTCCTTGTGGTTTAAATTTGTATTTCCCTGGCGTAAGCACTTTTTAATTTTTTTTTAAAGGAACGGTGCAGGCAGGAATGTAGAAAGTGTAGAAAGAGTGCAGAAAAAGCATTTTATTTTTTAGTTGTTCATACTGGTTGTTTCCCCCTGGGTCTGGGGTGGGGGGTTGGTCCTGTTAAATGCTTTTTAATGTATTTCTTTACTGTCCAGTTGTATATCTTTTTGTGATGTTTGTCCAAATCACTTGTCTTTATTTTTTTCATATTGAGTTATGAATATCTTTTTATATCCTGGATACTAGTCCTTTGCTAGATATCAGTTTTGAAAATATTGTTTCCAAGTTTGTGGTTTGCTTTTTCTTTTCTTAAAATTAGCATTTATATAATATACAACATACTAGTTTTAGGTATATAACATACTGAATCAATATTTGTGTATGTTGTGAAATGATAGCCACAAGTGTTATACATACTTAAATATTTTTTTTCTTGCGATGAGGACTTTTAAGATCTTCTCTTAGCAACTTTCAAAATGCAATACAATTATAGTTATCATTACATCGGCATGATTTATTTACAACTAGAAGTTTATATCTTTTTACCCCTTTATGCATTTTTATCCACCCCAACCCCCTCCTTTAGCAAACAACAATTTGTTCTCTCTGAGCTTTATTTTTCCCCAGATTCCAAATATAAGTTAGATCATACAGTGTTTCTTTCTCTGACTTATTACACTTAGCAAATATCTTCAAAGTCCATTTATGTCACAAATCAGGATTTCTGTCTTTTTATGACCCAATAATATTCCACTGTGTACACACACACCCACACCCACCCCACCCCACCCCACCCCATACTTTCTCTTTCTCAGTCAATGGACATTTACATTATTTCCATGTCTGAGCTGTTGCAAATAATGCTACAATGAACAGGGAAATGCAGATTTTTTTTTTTTGAGTTAATGAGTTTGTTTTCTTTGGATAAACACCCAGAAGTGGAATTGCTGGGTCCCAGGCTAGTTCTGTTTCTTAATTTCTTGAGTCTCCATACATTTTTATATAGTGGCTACATCAATTTACATTGCCACCAACAGTACACAAGTTTTCCCTTTTCAGCATGTTCTGGCCAAGACTTACTATTTTCTTGTCCTTTTGATAATAGCTATTCTAACAGCATGAGGTAAGAGCTCATTGTGGTCTTGATTTGTGTTTTTCTGATTCATGATTTGAGAACTTTTTCATGTACCTGTTGGTGATCCATTCTATGATTTTTTTTTTTTTGCTATCGAGTTACATTTGTTCTTTATATATTTGAATATTAAATCCTAATTAGATAAATGATTTGCAAATACTTCTCCCATTCAGTAGGTTGCCCTTATTATTGGTTACTTCTGCTGTGCCAGAGCTTTCTAGTTTGATGTGATAATACTTGTCTGTTTTTGCTTTTGTTGCTTTTGCTTTCGGAGTCAGGTCTAAAAGATCACTGCCAATATCAGTGTTAAGGAACTTGCTGCCTATTTTCTTCTAGGAGTTTTATGGTTTCAGGTTTTTCTTTTTCCTTTTTAAAGGAAAGGTGCAGGCAGGCAGGAACAGAAGAGGAAGCACATTGCTTTCTTTGCTTTCTCTTTAGTTGTTTTCCCTCCAGATCCAGGATTTGAACCCAGTAGTATGTGGCTTGTCCTTCAGAGGCAATTGACCTAACCACTGCTCCATCAGGGCACATCTGGATTCAGGTCTATGTTCAAGTGATTAATCCATTTTGAATTGATTTTTCGTGTATATTTTAAGATAGTGGTCCATTTTCATTTTTTTTGCACATGGCTGTCCAGTTTTCTTATACCATTTATTGAAGAGACTATCTTTTTCCTATTTTATATTTGTGACTTTGTCATAAATGTATTGATTATGTATGCATTCATTTATTTCTGGGCCCTCTCTTCTGTTCCTGTGATCTATGTGTCTGTTTTTATGCCACTATCATACTATAGTTTTGTAGTATAGTTTTAAATCAGGGAGTGTAATGTAGTTATTTTTCTTTCTCAAGATTTCTTTGGCTGCTTGGGGACCTTGTGGTTCCATACATATTTTAGGATTATACACTCTTTTTCCATGAAAAATGTCTTTGGAATTTTGAGAGGGATTATAATGAATACATAGGGTAGTATGAGTATTTTAACCATATTAATTCTCCCAATTCATGAGCACAGAATAGCTCTCTCTTTGCTTCTTCAATTTTATTTCATCAATGTTTTGTAATTTTCAGTGTACATGTCTTTCACTTTAATTTTCTTAATCGTATCTTTGAGCAAAAACTTGTATTTTTTTATGTCTAATTTATCAGTTCTTTCTTTTATGTTTATTTATGTGACCTAAGAAATCTTTTAAATTACAAAAATTTTCCTCTGAAATCTTTAATACTAGCCTGCACACTTAGGTTTGTGATCAAGATCAAATGACGTTTATGTAAGATTTGAAATAGGGTTGTAGTTCAAGGATTTGTGGTTTTTTTTTAAACTAATTTCTAGACTTTGTATAGGAAACACCACAGAATAAGGGTAAAAAATATGAGTGTAGCTGCTAGTTTTGTTTTGTTTTAAACAATTAGCCAGTATGCTGCTGGGTCAGGCCACAATAGACATAGTTTGCTCAGTATATTCAATATGTAATGTAGTTTACTTCTTGTACATCATCAGTGCTCATGTATTGGGTACCCATGATGTGCCCTGCACTAAGGCATGGAACCCAAGACCCACCTGTCAGGAAGTCTCAGCTGGAGGCTACGAGCACGTGTTGTATGAATGCAGGGAGGTGAGAACAAACACGATCTGATATGGGGTCCAGGAAGGCCTCCTGGCAGGAAATATTTTTGAGCTGAAACTTGAAATAAGTAAAGGTGGATAAATAAAGGTAGGAGTAGGGCTCCAGACAGAGTGAGCTTGGAAACTTTGTTGGTGGGTAAGGAGACATGTAATGTTAGAACAGCCTAGAATGGGCACCTGTGATTTCTGGAGGAAGGGTTGGTTCTCTTAAGAGGTTGGAAAGAGTAAGTACTTTGGTGACTGGGATATTTTGTTCTGTTTGTCTAACTCAGTGAGGCCATTGCAAAAATACCTGTCCTATACCTCTTAGGGTTGCCTTGACCAATTGCACCTACTTAAATAGGTTTTTCTAATTGTAATAACTTTTCACAGAAGAAAACTCCTCTTCCCTTTGACTGCCAAGGAGGAAAGGGACTGAGAGAGCCGTGAGGCACTCTTTGGTGGGCATGAATATATTCTTTGCTGCTCTGACCTCTACTTCTTCAAGGACATTGGCCCTTGCTAGATTCCTTCCTGCCCACTCAGCCCCATAGCTGTAAGTCCCAAAGGAATTCCTGTCATCAGCACATGCTTGTAACCCCACATGTCCCTCTGGCTCTCAATCTGCTGAACCAGAGTTGCATTCCCAGAGCTGCTTAAGCAGAAAGTCCCAACACTGGGCCAGATGGGCCTACTGGGGCCCTCTCAGCAGCATTGCTTCTGGAAGCAAATTCGCACTTTTTTCTAGTTGTCTCTTCATCACACTCCCTACTCTGTGCATATCTTGAATCTCTCTTCCACCTGCCATTCCCACCTCATTTGTTTTCTCTCCATAGAGGCCCTTTTGCTGTGGGTGGAAGCCATCAGACTGACACTGCTCAGATCCCCATATCTCCTTCAAATTGTCTCTAATCCCATCACCTTCCCTGTTTAGTCCTATGTCCTTTGCAGTATAGGCTCTGGTTCCAATTATTTTTGCTCATCAAAGAATCCCTCTCTGTTCTTCTACCTATAAGTGTGATCTGATTTCACTTCTTAGCCCGTTACCCCATGACAATAATCAGCGTTAACATTTCTTGAGCTCTTGTTCTACTTTGGTTATTTTTACCGCTAGCATTTTCAGAATACTGGTTTCTCCCTCTTGTCTTCAGCAGCATCAATTTCTTGGTTTCAGCCTGACTACTCTCCTTACACTGCTTTTTCATCACCAAATGAGATGACTTCCCCCTACTCTTCTCTCTGCCTTTCGGGTTTTCTGTGTCAATTAACTTCACATCTTTTATTTGACTTCTACAATTCTCAATTTTTCTGTTAGTGTCCCTCCCCTACCCCCCACACTTATTTCTCTTGCTTCCAAAATATGTTCTTCAAGGTTTTGACCTGAGATTTAATCCTTTCTCTTTTCTTATTGGCAGCTTCACTCTTCTTTTTATGACTTGGTTGTCATTCCAGATGTCTTCCCAACATGTAACTCCTGCAGTTCATCATTTCCGCAGTCTGTGGATATTCCCCACTGAATTCCCTTCTTTTCCTTCTGTTGCTTCATTCACTTATTTATCGTCCACCCCCACTTCCTAACCCTTGTCAGACGTGTCTGTCAAGATGGTCTTTTTCACTCAACTTGGTTGTGCCCTCTGAATCTTCGCGGTGTGGTTCCTCAGGCAGGCAATGCCAGTTGGTGCATCATTTGCTTCTATTTATCATTTTTGTAATGACGTGATCTGTAAGCTTGTTTACTCCCCTTACCTACTTAAGGGTTTGATCCTACTTTGTTACCTAGGATCTGGTCTCCTGAAAGATTAGTCACCACTAGAGGGTGACTTTATAATCCCTTTTCAGTTCATGAGTTCATGGGTACAGTATAAGCTGGAGTTATTCAGATTTCTCACACTGTACAACTCTTTAAGGATCTAGATAAAAGAGGTAGTTAGGGATGCGTGTCATCTTGTCTCAGAACTGGCAGGAAATCTCTCCCTTTATGTTCAAAAATTGTCTTATTTTGTAGTTCATAAAAGTATTGTCCATTTGCATCTGGGTATATTATAAATATAAGAACAAAGTTTAGTAAATATTTTAAGTTTATGAACTGAGCTAGTAGATGCAGATGTACTTAAGGCAAAGCACTGGCTATACCCATCCCCAGAGGCTCATTGAGTTGGTTAACTTTGTGAGCTGCTGAGGGAGAAGACCATTTCAGAGACTTGAGTCTTTCTTGGGAAAGACCTTCCCTCTAGAATTTCAGAGCTTTTGTTACTCTAGACACACTGAAATCTTTCTAAACTATCAGCATGGAATGATGGTTTTTACAACATGAGGTATGAATGATCCTTGGCCTCTTCCTCTCTCTGAGAAGCAGAATGCATTTTCTGCTCTAAATGTTTTCCTCCCACACACAGCAGCTGTGACAGGCTCCTGACTTCTGAGAAAAAGGAAAAATGGGGTGCAAATCCTTTAAGAATCTGAACTTTGAGTTTTAAATTGGATTGTAAATGGAAGTCAGTCATTTGGGAAGTGATATGGGCCCTGAGGTGAACACTGCTGCTGACCAGCTGTGTGACTTTGGGCAGTGACTTAGCATTTCTTGGTTTCAGTGTCTACACATGTTTGATGAAGCTAATCTCTAGGGTCCTTCCACATCATTCTGTATTCTTTTCCTGCTTGTTACTACTATACTTTACTGTCTGAACAAGAGAATATCATAAGATAAAGAAGACTCAGTGGAAAGATGAGAGTTTTAAAAGAGCATTTGGAATTGTATCAATTTATCATCTATATTAGAATATTGAATCTGTATCAATAGTTTCAGGGCTTGCAGGGAAGGAGAGAGTGTCCTGTCTTAAATGACTGAGTGTAGCTAAGGGGACTTGGAAGGGAGCAGATCAAAGAACTACCTGTTAACTGACTACCCTTAGGTTTATCAGAACAGCCAGGAAACAGATGTGTTTGATACAGGCTGGCACCCTACTAAGACACACAGCGTATGACCATGATTAAGAACACAGGTTTTGGAATCACAAGACCTGGGGTTTTAGTCCTGACTTCATCACCCTCTGGTTATGAGATCTTGAGCCAGAAAGCATCTCCTAAACTTCAGTTTTATGTTTGTAAAATGCTTGTAATAATTGTTCTCCCCTTATAGCATTACTGTGAGGATTAGATGGGGTAATACTTAAAACATTTAACCCATGCGATATATACTAATTGCTCAATAAGCGTGACCTATTAATTACAGAGTACTTGCGTTAGATTGGGTTAGGCATTTTACTTCCAGTATCTGATTTAATCCACACAATCATACTAAGTAGCACAGGTTGTTATCCACATACTACAGAGGAGGAAATTGAAGCATGTTCAGAAGAGTTAAGTATTTTCTCAGCATTATACAAGTTGTGAATAGCAGAGCTAGGCTAAGAGATAAGATCTTCCTGTCTCCAAAGTCCTTATCACCATGCACTCTGCCTCCTGAGATGAAGGAGAACCACCTCACCAGTCTTCATCAGGCTATGCTCAGGAGGTTCCAAAAGGCCATGGCAGAAACAAGATAGATCAGCGATTTTGCCTGTTGGTGGCTGAAAGAGTTATCATGCTTTTGTTCTGATGAACAACTTTGTTTACAATGAGAAACATTATTTGTTCACCCAAATGTAAAAATGTTTTATTTCTACTAGGGGAAGGGGGAGTATCAATAAAACTGCTTTCCATTGGATTCTCCACACATACCCACCCACAAACATCCACATGCCAAAAATACCCCCAACAAAATACCAACAGAAAACCAAGAAGCAAAAACCAAACCACCCTCTGAGTACATTAGTACTTCATATTTTGACCAAAATAATAATTTCTTTCTGGGGTGGTGGAGTGGTGGTGAGGCTGTCCGGATGGGCCTTGAAGAAAGGGAAGAGTTTTGGGAAAGTGGAAGTAGCAGAAATCATAGCAACCCAGGGAGTGTCACAGGTGTGTAAAATCAAAGCTCAACTCTATGGAGTGAGGTGAACGCTGGAAAATTCTGTCAATTCCTTTTTCATGTTTTTTAATGCCTTTGGCTATCATATGAAGGCAGGTTAGACAAATAATGTATTCATCAACAAATGTTTATGAGCATCTTTGTCTTTTCTCCACTTGTAGGGAGATATTACAGCTTCTGAATGTTTGCAGGTCTTTTGTTTGTGCTTTCTCATATAGACAAGCCACCGTGACATGTAGATATACACCTGGGATGTGACTAAACCTACTTGAGGTGAATTGTCAACGTAAAACGCATCCTGGATATTAAAAATGTAGTAAAACATAAAATATGTCATTAGTAATTTTTATATTGATTATATTTTAAATGAATAATAATTTGAATATATTGTGCTAGCTAAAATATAAAATAAATAGGTAAGGTTTATTTTAAATGTGGCTACTAGAGCATTAAAATGACATATGTAGTTCTCATTCATGATTTTCATTTTATTTGTCGGATGGTGCTAATCTAGACATATTTGTTAGACCTTCAGAATTCTGCTATCCATTTGAGGGTTACCTGAGTCATAGATAACTTTGAGCTAGGTGTGTATCAGGAAACATACCTGGTCATTCAGATGTGCTAGAGACCTAGGTTCTGTTTATGGGTAGGTCATGTGCATGATTCTCTGAGCTTCTGATTTTCCACTTGCATACTGGGGAAACTGGGCTAGATATTATGCAAAGTTCCTTTCAGTTTTAAAATTAGATGATTCTAGCTTGGATTCAATGTTCAGTCATCTAATATTAACCTTGAAAGGTCTCCATTAATTGAAAGGTCTCTATTAATTGCTCCCCTTACCAACAGAGAAAAAGGCAGGATTATTTCCCTTTACCTCTGGTCATTTAGTAAATCCTAGGGTACAAGGAGAGTTCTGATTGATAAAAGAAATCATCTGTCTTTTGCCTTCTCTGCCTATTGACCATATGGAGACTTGATGGACTTTTCTGCTGAGGAAGGTGGCCAAGAAGCTGCTAAAATGACCCAGGTGTGAGAGAGTTGGAAGAGGGCTCATTTCATTGGTTCATGACTGTCAAGTCTACTTTAAATACCTCTGAGGACACAAATAAGTTTCATAAAAACAAAAATTAAAGTCTTCTCTTTGGCTCTACTAATATTTGAATAAGTCAGCAATTTTCCTTTTTCTGATGACTAATAAATATCTTTCTGCAGATCGCAAACTGTCTCTCCATCTATTAAATCCATCTGCATTGAGTTAGAATCCAGGATGAGAGTTGTCAGACATGGTCTTTATCCTGGTCTTTATCCTGGAGGAGCCCCTGATTAAAGAGGGGTTGCAGAAGTCATGGTGCTCAGCGACTTGAGAGGATTAGTTGGGGTGTTTGGGTGCAGGTAAGGAAAGGAGGTGACCCCAGGAGCTAACCAGGTGGCAAAACATTTACTTTCAAATAAGAGGTTTTGATATTTCAAAATGAGATAAAGTTAATTAGCAACAAATCAAATAAAATCTTCCCTATAAATTTTGTGTAGATCCAGTTCCATTTAACAGAATGTCAATGTCTGCATAGATGCTTATTGCTATACTAAAATACTACTGCACAATGTAGTATTTTGCCACTAAATTAATGAAGGAGAAGAGTGGTGAGGTATATTTTAAATATAGGATAAGTGGAAATTTTTCTAATGAGACAATGATTAAGGTGAGTCCTGAAAGAATAGAGACTATGTATACATTTATACACACAATGGAATATAACTCAGTCATATAAAAGAGTTAGATCTTGCCATTTCCAACAACACTGATGGATCTTGAAGGTATTATGCTAAATGAAGTAAGTATGAGAATGACAAATGCTGTATGATTTTATTTATATTTAGAATATAAGAAACAAACCAAGCTAAAAATACATTAGAGACTGGGGGAGGGACTTGGGCGGGGGGTGAACAAATGGGTGAAGGGAAACCAGAGGTACAAGCTTCCATTACAAAATCAATGAGATATAAAGTATAGCATGGGAAATATAGTCAATACTATGGAATGCTAAGAAAAGATGATAAGTAGACTTTTTGTGATGATCATTTTGCCATGTACACATATGCCGGGTGATTGTTGTACACCTGAAACTAAAACAATGTATGTCAGTTCTACTACCAAAGAAATGAGAGCAAACAATACTCCTCTCCCCCTAAAAATTCTTGACACGTGACAAGAGTAGAGAAAAGGAAGGGTTAAATTCCTGTTTTCAAGTTCATCAGTCTTGATTTTAGTCTGGGTCACATTTTAAGGAAGTAGCTTTATTATACTGGAATATTCTTCCTGAGAAGGCAGCCAACTTCCTATTTGTTTTATAGGCGGCATCACTGTCCACATCTCCCTACTAAGACTTACGATAAAACAGAGAGACCATGTCTTCTCTCCGAATACACCGAGAACTACCCACTCTATCACTCCTACCTGCCCAGAGAGTCCTTCAAGCCCAAGATGGAGTACCAGAAGGGGTCTATACCAATGGAGGGCTTGACCACATCCAGGTGAGGGCAAGTGGGATAAATATATCAATGTATTGCTGCAGAGTAGTGTGCATTCCTAATGTATAATTCTAAGGTAATTATGTACAGCATTGCATTATAGTATCCATATATGATGTTACTGTCTTAGTGCTCATTTACTATGTCACTAAAAGAAAATCCTGCATTTATTAGCTCCTTTACTTTTTCTTAACCCCTCTTAAAGAGAAGGAAACTTGCTTGCTTGGGAGCAGAAGAGAAAAACTAAATTGATCTATGTAATAAAGTATTGAAGGGTAAGTAAAGCAATAAAGGGATGGAAAGAGGGGGGATTGCTGCTCTGAAAAGGAGGTTTGTGCTTTGGCACATAGGGTTTAGCTAAGCCTGGGTAGTGAAATATGTCAGGGCATGTGGTGGTGGCGGTGACGGTGATGGTGGCAGTGGGGAAAGAGAACTTGATCACAGAAAGAGTGCAGTTCTTTAAAATTATGCTACAGATTTTGAATTGGGGTCCCCTTGAATGTTTCAAGAACATGAAACAAAGACTGTATTTCATTTTAAATTGATCTTCATCTGTAAGCTCTGAATCTTTAGCTCCAGGTCTACACAAAGACTGAGCCATTAGGCTCAGTGTTTAGGGGTGCTGTGCTATCTGTATTGAAGGAGAATAGGAATCATGATCAAGCTCAGGATTGTTCCGCATGTTATATGACTCTAGCAGAATCTGCCATCTCAGTTAGTGACCTCCAGGTGGTGACCTGTGACTGATTGTAGTTGGTCATCATCTCAGATTGTTTGGTTTTGTCCCCAGATGAGACCTGAAAGATGATGATTTCTCTGCCTCTGACATTCCTCATCCCATAGCGCATGATTGCTATGAGGTGGAAATGATAGTAAATTGTTCCCGCATAATGCCTGTATATTACAGGTACTCAAAACCTGGTAAATTTTCTTCCTATTGCTCCCCCTCTGCCTCACAATTTTGCACTTGTCTAGTAAAGTCCCAGTGGACCAGTTAAAGCAGAGCAACTCTAATTCATTCTGCCTCCACCTTTTTTCCAGGATAGACTTGGAAATATCCTCTGAGATTGTAGGTTGCAGGCACAAAGTAGTCTTACTAAAAGCTGCCATGTTCTAGATCCAAAGGAAATCAACCCTGTCTGGGTTATGGAATGAAATGAAACCAAGAGATTCCTGAGCTTAGTGGCAACCACTGAACAGGAGGAACTTGAAAATAGAGAGTTAAGGACCTTGTCTGATACATGACCTTTTATGCTAAGCAGTTACCTTAAATTATTTGATTTAAGCACAATGTTTCTATGCTCCAGTTCACTTAAAAATGATAATTTATGTGAACTGTTTTTCAACCTATGATTTATTTAACAGTATGAACCTTAAAGTTTGGACTTTGTTACCAAGAAAACAGTATCTTTAGTTTCTGAGAGTCTAAGAACTACAAGAGATATGAACCATTCCTGAGCATTGCTTTTCCTAAGAAACCACGGTGGACGCTAATGAAAAGTCCAAGGGACATGCCAGGTCATTGGTAGAAAAAGATGAGCAGTGTTGAAGAATGGCTTGCAGATACCAGGTTCAGTCTCTAGATGCTGGTCTTTATATCCAGTTTGAAGGAACTCAGGAGTGCCTGGTAAAACGAACGAGTGCAACTTCAGATGTTATTGCATTTGTCATACATGCCTTATCCCAGGAATACAGAAAAGGGTGCTTTGAGAGTTTAATGTCCAGGAATGCTCTTTGTTGGCCACAGGCTTTGAAAAACGAAGACCAACTGTCTCTCTAGCAGACTTCCATCATCCTGGCCCGTCACCTGACTGAGGCTCCCAGATGTAGTTCACGCCCTACTTGCTCCCGGAGACGGTTTGTAAAACAAAAACTTCCCCTCTGACCTGGCCTAAATTAGCCTTGCCTCATGTCACTTTAAAACAATAAAAATATCACCCAGAAGCTCCCTCTGCCCCTGTCAGAATAGCCATGTCACTCATGTTAATATCTGGCCAAAGTGGAGAAATGCAGATACCGAATTTCCAAAACACGTTGTTAGTGATCATAAAGGCCTTATAAAAGAAAATGGCAGGATCTTGGTTACCCAGGGGAGGGAAATAGCAGAAATGCTTTTCTGCTGCCCTATTTCCTTCCCCAGAAAGAGAACTAAGGCGGAAATGAGCAGAGTACATCCCTCTCTCCCTGTATCTCAAGTCCATCATTTCTCAGTCCTGTACCTGCCATGCTGAGCACTACTTTTCATAAACAATGAAATTATGCCCCTGTTAGGAAATGTATCTGGGTGCTTCACCAGAGGTTTCTGGGGGAAGCGATGGTCACCCTGTGTCTGCATGGATAGTCACCTTTTTCCCCTTAGAATTCTTTACCAGCATGCCCTACCCGCTTTCCTGTCTAAAGGCTGACCCTGCTGAGTTTGTGAGATTGAATCTGGATCTGCCACCTGTTGAATGAAAAAGTCATGTGGCCTCGGGCTCGGCTGGATCGGGTGATTAAGCCCAGACAAAAAACACCTGGTTTCTGGAAAGGTTATCATCCCTGCATGAGGCATGATTACAGCTGCACACAACTCGTACTGACTGTAAATCTTAGGGATTTACGGCAGGTGCCATGAGGGGAATGCTCATGATTTTCAGCCCTTCTTATGATGAAACTCTTTCTTACAGCCCTTGGTAATTCTCTCACACAGGATCTGCCTTTAGTTCAGATAGACCCAAGATTAATTTATGAATAAGAGGTTTGCACTTCAAGCCTCATTTCCTCTTAGGCATGTCACTATGTAAAAACACTTGGGCCATTTTTGGACATTATTTTGGTTAGCTAAGCCATATCACCAAGGATGGGTAAAGTGGATAGCCTCACAAGATAGAGGTGAGCCTTCATGATGGTGTTAAACATTTATTCTAAAGGGAGTGGACCCTGGGTAGGTGAAATGGAAGTCCACAGAGAGAGGAAGATGGAATCGAGTTCACAATTGATGGATTTGACTGCAAGCCAGAGGACAGGGAGTTGGTGGCAGAGTTTCCTTCATTTATTGACAAGTTTTCTGGGTGAATGGAAAAAAATAAGGACTAAAGAGCTAAGTGAGAAGGGGCATTTGCAATCCTCTTTGAAAGCCAGGAAAGAAACAAGAAAGTTGTTAGTGGACTGCAGTCTTTCTTACCTATTGAATTTTACAAATTTTCTGTTCAAATATACTTGACTTCTTTACTCAGGGCTGTACCACTGGGGATATACTTAACCTTCATATAAATTGGGCCTGAGAATTAATGAGAACTAGAGTCATGCAGGCAATTTCAGAGTCTTTCTTTTATGTCACAGAGCTGATTAAACATGGGCACATTTTGATCATTATTTTTTTAAGTATATTTCTGTATCTGATAATCTGTTCATCTCTTTTTCCCCAGTCTTTTTTTCTCCATCCTTCAACTGAATAGTTGCTATTCATTTATCTTCAGGCTTACTGAGTCTTTCTTCTAAATTCTGCTATTAAGCCCGGTCTGTGAAATGTTTTTATTTCAGACATTTTTAAGTTTTATAATTTACATTTGCTTCTCCATATATAGTTTCTGTTTTTCTTCTGTGATAGCCTACCTTTCTTCCATGATCTTATTTTTCTTTTTTATAATTAAACATTGTTAAAATGACTGTTCTAAAATTTTTGTTAGTTAATTCCAACATCTGGGTTCTTCTGAAGTTGACCTTTTCTTTTCTTTTTTGAGAATGGGTCACATTTTCCCATGTGTCCAATAATGTTGGCTTGATCCTGTATTATTAGATTTTTTCTTATTTTATATTAAGAATTTTTTTGCTTTTATAGCAAGTAGGAGATAACTTGATTAAACTCAACATGTGAACTCTATATCTTGCATGGGACACCAAATTTCAGTCCAGTTCTTTATTTTCAGCTTGGTTGTTTGACATCTGCACCATGCATGTGAGATCAGAGATTTGGACCCAAGTTATACACATAATTTGAGACTTTCTATCTCTGATTCTCTTCTAGAATTACTGCTTTCTTACTTTCTAGAACTTTGTGATTGCCTCAGATTTGATTCTCTGGCTTTTCATTCAGAAGAGATGGAAGGGTTTCTATTCATGTTTTAGTTGTCCTGCTTCATACAGACTGCCTTCAGATTGGAAGCTTTGAAAAAGAATGGAAACTGACATCCACCTAATTCCATTCTCTTTTTCCACTGTTGGCTCTGCCTATCTTGGTTGCTTTTTAGTGCTCACAGCTAGTTTCTATACTTTCTCCAGAGCTTATTTACATGGGGTGATGACAGATGTTAGCCTTAGTTTGGGGTTGGGGCTTGAGGAATTGAGACAGTAGAGGAGAGACAGTTGCTGTGCAACTCGAATCCTGGAGGCAGGTACTGGATCTGTTACAGTGAAGACAGGAAAGGCTCAGTGTGTCCTCTGAGGATCAGGAGCACAAATTAAGCACTGTGAGTCAGTCTAAGTCTTTCTCAGTGTGCTGGAATGGGCTCCTTATCTGCTGTGATGATGATGGTTTTCTTAGAGCATGCTTTTTAACCCTGAGACAGTTCAAGTAGAAGTAATAAATGAAATGACAAAGAGCAAAACCCCATAGAGTAGGTTGAGAAAAAGGACAAATCACAAGAAGGAGCATCACAGAAATCAAGGGAGAGGACAGACGCTATTATGATGGTGCTATAGGATAAAGGCCTGTGGAGCATGACTGGATTTGGAAACAAGGTGGTACTTTGGAGGCCTTGGCTGAGCCAGGAGTAGAGACTCCAATTTGATGGGTAGAGCATAAGTTGGAGGTGTGGAAGGTAGGTCTGTACCTGTAGAGAGCCCTTTCAGAAGAGAGAAGAGACATGAAGAGCAGATTTTAGTGAGATTTGTGGCAGTTATTTTCCTTTAAAGATTGAAAAGACTAGTATGTTTAAATACTGACAGGACGCCGCTGATAGGAAGAAGAGGTTAAACCACAGAATAGGAGATGGTCTAGAGACAAGGTTCTTCAAAAAGAGGGAAGGACAAGGGTGAAGAGATTGAATTTGGGTAAGAGGAGCACCTCTTCATAAAATTGATTCCATTTAATATGATTGATTAGGCACACTAATAAATTCTAAGGTTTGCACAGATAGTCATTAAAAATAGATTTTTTAAAGTATCCCATGGCTCCCTTATCACAGTGGAAATCTCCTTTATCCACTTCCAGCCTCCTGACCCCAGTTAACCATTATGTTATTTCTTCTTTCCTTTTCTCAGACTCTTGCCAAATACCTTTAGCTTTGCCTAGTGAGTGGCAGCCAAGTTGTTATCATTTCCCTAGCAGGGCCACTTTAACCTTTACTTAACTCTGAGTTTAACACTTGACCTTCCTACTATATAAATTTTAGATACTCTCCTAAAAGAAACTTAACATATTGACCAATTTTTTTTCTTGGTTCATAGTCACAATGGGCATAGGGACTAGGAAATCTGCCACAGGAAGAGAGGGAGAGTGCTCTTAAAAAAAAGGACAGACTACTAACTTTGATCAATTTCTGGGGAAGATAAAGTACTTTTATGTGAACTTAAACTCTGTACAATTATGTGAGATTGGGGACATGTAGTTACGTTGGGTTAATGACAGATTACAGTGAATGTTTTCAAGGTAAAAGCATAATGAGGAAACACATAAATTCTGATTACATTCACTCTTAAGCCAGAGTAAATATTTTGGGTGGGGTCTAAATGAATCAGAATTTAAATGTGAAACTTGTTCTCTTTAGAAATAGATCACCCCCCGCCGACCCCCAAGGTTACCTTTGTTATATAGCTCATTCGTATAATCAAACATAGAGGTATTTTCACAAAAGAACTTGAATTTTGTACTGGAGAAGGCGATTCCGTTAACATTTTTTAAGCATGGTGATCAAGGATTCTTATTTTGCTGCATCAAATTTTGTCTTTGAGTAACCAGCTTCAGCATAGTTCTTGGGCTGTTAGTTTAATTGTAAGCATTTATCCTCACTTTTCCTGTAGAACAGCAGGAAATAGGGGTATCAAGTGCACTTTAGTTGTCCATGAGTTTGGGAACCTTGAAGGGAAGGTTCTCACAGTGTGTCTGAGGGGAAGCTGGTTCCCTCAGTGTGGGTAATGGCAGACAGGATGCCATAGTCTGTGGACCAGGCCCCAGAGCACGGCAGGCTAGTGACCGGAAGGTGATCTGGCTGCATTGGGTTTTGGAAGTCTCTGTGGGACATCGTGGGTTTTATTTCTCATGGTTTGCCTTTGAGTTGCCTGATACTTTTTTGCAAGAGAAGAGGGCTGAACCCTTGGGAAGCCATCAGTAAACATCGGTTTACGTGAATGTGTGATGTCGGACTCCTCTAAAATCCACTCCAACTTTTTGGTGGTGAGGAGAGTGCACCTCCCTTGGGAAAAAAACACCCAAGGTTATAAACTTTCTGCCAGAAGTCGCTTTTGCAGTTAACAGTTTTCTGGGCATTTTTATTTCTCTCTGCGGCCTAGGGTCTTGTACTCCCAGTTCTGTGCTGCAGTTGGTTCGATTTTGAGCAAATACCCGTGTGAAGTACTTGTACACAGAGTGGTGGATGTGTGGAGCTGACTCTCGGGTTCCTGTGTAACCCGTTGCTCTGTAAACCCTGATTTATACAGCCAGCTTGAAGCTGCCACAGGTCACTCCACTTCCTCTTGCTGTTTGCCATCATGGGTCCCCTGGGAGGGGAGCCCAGGCTGAAGGCTCTGTAACTGCTGCTGAGATATATTTTAAAATCTACCCAGAGAGTGTTATTGGGAGTTCAACTGAAGCATCTCCCATTTTCCCCTTAGAACCCCAGAGAGACTCATTCTCCTGCTTCCTAACTCCCTCTTCCCATCCCACCAGGCAGTTTCAGGTCCCAGTTGGGGCCTTATTGATAACCTTGTGTATAATTCATGCAAGACAGGTTACAGCGGAGCGTGTTACTTTGCTAGTCAAGCATAGCTCAGTAATGCTGCTCTAGATCTTGGCTGGGAAGTAGGTTTTATTGGTGTTTGGACCTGATGTTTTCCTGTCCGGAAAACTTTCTCTTCCCTTGGCGAGGCTGTTTTGGCACACCCCATGGGGGAAAAATCTACCTTCCCTGTGTCCAGTTGGATAAACGGGTTCCAGGCAAAAACAGGCTGTTGCGTAAAGCAGAAACACTTGGGTCTGGGGCTGGGAATGTTTGCTTAGAGTTTGTATGGAGTGGTGGGAAGCGGAGACAGCCCTAATGGGCAGAGCAAGCCCCAGCAAAGACCTGGCGGGACCAGGGTGGTTTCCTGGTGCTGATGCCATTAGCATCTTGGTTTTTTTTAATGCCCAGGGGATGCTTTGGGAAGGCAGTACTTCCTGTTCAGTGCTCTTTCTAGCCCATTGCTTTCATTTTCCCTGAAATAATGGAGACACTGATGCAGAGAACAGAGAATTGAAAGGCTCAATATCTCCACTTTTCTTCCTGTGGGGTTTTCTGTAAGGGCAGGTAGAGGAAGGAGATATTATTAGCAGGAGAAGCTCCTGGGAGTCCAAGGGGTGGTGGTGCCTGGACAGAAGTGTGGTCCTCAGTGCAAGGGGTGGAGAGGGCAGGTACAGAGCAAGGCCTCTTCGTGGTCCTGGGTGGCCGGAGAGACTGTGGGCCAGGAAGAGAGGTGGGAGGTGAGACTGGGAGCGGGTCCTATTAAGATTCATCTGCAAGATTTTTCAATCTGGGGAGTGAAATGATCCAGCGTTCATTTTGGAGAGTTTATTCAAACCCAGGTGAAGTAGAAGTGGCAGAAATAAAGCTTAATGGTGACTTGAGACATGGTCAGAGTCTGAACCAAGTAGGAAAGGAAAATTATGAGGTAGTAGGATGTTCTCAGAACTTGATGAATGGTAAGGAGCCATTAGGGGTGGATCTAGGTTGGCATCCAGGTGTCTGACTTGGCCAAGAGGGAAATGGTGGCACCAGTCTCAAAACTGGGAAACTGAGGAAGGAGAGCAGTTATGGGCAGTGCAGTAGAAGGTGACTTCTCAGCGAATATTTATTGAACTGGACTAAATGAAAACCAGGAGCCTTATTCTGAGCCAAGGTCCCCAATGACTTGTGCTTATTTTCGCTACAGGAGAGACTTTGGGCCCCACAAAGTATTACCAGTGAAGGCCCACCAGCCTGACAAGTTTGTCCCAAGTGAAGAGAATATGGATCTGCTCACAACGTATAAACAAGATTACAATCCCTACCCTGTCTGTCGAGTGGACCCCATCAAACCTCGGGACAGTAAATATCCATGTGGTGACAAGATGGAATGTCTGCCTACTTATAAAGGTGGGAGAGGGATTGAGGGGCAGGTGGGGAAGGAGAGCCTGTGTACAGGTCAAGAAATGTGTTTTCTATGCACACCTCTTAGCGCAGTGATCGGGCAAGCTACTGCCCCTGGGCCATATCTCGCTCCTATTTCTGTGCAGCTGAAGAGCTAAGACTGGTTTTTAAAATCTTTGATGAAAAAAGTTGGAAGAAGACTATTATTTCAGGATGTGAAAATTATACAAAACTTGAAGTTCAGTACTCAAAAGTACATTTTATTGGAACACACCTACCCATTCTTTGATAGGTCGACTTTGGGGCTGCGGTGCAAAGGTGAGTAGTTGTGAAAGAGACTCTGTGGCCCACAGGGTCTAAGATATTTCATATCTGGCCTTTTAAGGAAAATATTTGCCTTAGCTCGCTTGCTTTGAATCCTACACTGGGGAAGTATCTCAAGTTTAAGTTAGATCCCATCACAGATTGAGTGCTCGATTCCGTCATCTTCTTAAAAATTGATGAAAACATTACATACAAAAAATGTACAAATCATAGTCTTATAGACCAGTGACCTTTGAGTGAACACAACTCTGTAAATAACACCCATCTCAAGGGATAGGACATCGATACTCCTGTCCAGTCACCATCCCTATTCAGGATTGAACCATTTTGCTGACTTTTAACAACCACACATTAGTGTTGTCAAGTTTTGAACTTCGTATAAGTGGGATTTATTCATTCTTTGTCGAACATCTGCCACACATCCGGCACAGTATTCGAAACTGTGAAGGAAGCGTAATGACCTGCTCTCGACTTGATGGTTTAGGAGAGACTGTATGTGGGGTCATCCGTGTCCCGGGACACAAGCAATGTGGCACTCACTGTCTGAGGCACAGACTGAGACCTGGGGAATGGAGATCAGGACTGTAATCAGTAACTTCTGCTTATGGTGCACATGGCGGCCCTAGGCTGTGTGGTAAGCAGTCCTTGTAGAACGTCCGTGCATCTCTCAATGACTTTGATGATAGTTGCTTTTATTTGGTCAAGGCAAACACTTAGGCCAAGGGGAGGTGGCGAGCCTTGAGGGGGTGTTGGAATCTCCATGAAATCCTTCCAGGAGCTCTAAGTCTATCATCTGAAAGAGTCCACGTGTGGTTGAGGGGCTCTGCTTCTTCCAGGAGCTGTGACTCAGGGCCAGAGTGATGTGGGCCTCTGACCCTTTACATTCTTATCTGTAGTGTCTTATCTGTAGTGTCACTCTTCTGCTCTTCCATAGCCACCTTCTGCCACTCCACGCACCCTGGAACGGCACCACCCTCATGCACTCTCACATCAGGCCCCTCTGTCTTGCTCTCTCATCTACTCTCATCATGACAGTCCTTGGTCTCAGTGAGACCTCCAAGGCTACTGAGGTTTCAGCCTTCCTTCTCACCACCAGCCCCTCCTGTGTTTGTCTCTCATATAGCCTCACCCCTGTTATATCATTGCAGCCCGTCTTTTATTCCCTCTCAACTCTGTCCTTTTGTCCCTTAGTAAAGTCTTATTCCTGCCTTCTCCATGTCTGCGCCTGGGCAGACACCTGAGCATGGCTCCAATTTTTGTCAGCTCTTAACCTTTTTTCACAGAAAGAAACCAGGAAGGTCTTTTTAAAATGGTGAGCTAACCTGGCTTCTTTCCTGCTTAAAACTTCTGAAATAAATATTAAGGTTTTCATGATAAAACTCCAAACCTTTACCAGTTTTTCTGGTACTTTGCAGATTTTGGCTTCTCCTCCTTGAAGCCTCTTTACTCTGGTGACCAGACCTTCTTTCAGCTCCTTTCCTCTATTACTTTTCTGTCTCAGGACATGTTTCCCAGGTTAATCCTGATTGCAGAGCCCTCTTCTCTCCCCTGGTACACCCTTTAGTGAGCAGTGGGACTATCACCCGTAGAGACCTTCCCAGACCTTCCTCCATGCCAACTAGATATGTCCTCTTAGATGCTCCAAGAGTGTGCTGTGGTCACTCATTTGCCATATTCATTGTGTCATTTTCCATTGCTTGACATTGGTCTTCTTGGCAAGACTGTAATCTCCAAGAGGACAGGGGTCTGTCTTCTTCCTTACCCCTTACCCTCAACAAGGCAGGCACTGCAGCAGATGCTTGACAAAGGTGTCAGGACAGCCAAGGGCATGGCTAGGTGGCATCGGGATAACTGGGGGCATGGCTGGGTGGCATCGTGCCTCTACAGAGCTTGTTCCCCTTTCATCTGGCATCACAGGAAGGTGAGAAATGGCGCACCACAGACATTGAGCAGGCAGGAGGTTGCTGTAGCCTTAACCTTTGCTGGGAGAGGGAGTAGGAACTGTTAGGGCAGCAAGAAATCCTCCTTTCCTCTGCACCTGTCTGCCTGCTCTGCTCCTGCTCACCTGAGGGGTTGGCAAGGATAGAGTGGCCCAGTGGTGCAGTGGAGAAAAGTTTGCCTTACTCCTCTTGTCAGAATGCTCATCCTTCAAAATAAACACATAGGAAAAACTAATCTGAAAACGAATGTAACACTTAGGCATTAATTTCTCCCACCAAGCTCTTTTATTTACCTCCCCTTTTCCAGTCAGAGGGCATTCCATCTCAAATGCCCTCTGCAAACCAGAGAAGACTATTTCACTGCTGAAGCCGAATTGTGGTTGACTTTTCCCTAATGATAAAGTTAAACTGGAGAAAACCTCATCATCTCTTTGTTTTTTAAACTTATTCCACTTGTTACTGCTTTCATGGAATTCATGAACAAATGCTAATCGAGTACGAACACGACCGCCCAGGACCCAGTGTGCTTCAATGGGCAGCGGTGGTGGTCGTGGGTACGCTGGCTACACTTGAGGTTGAGTTTCTTGTTTCTCCTCCAGAATTCAGGTTTAAAAACAAACAAATCAATATGTAGCCAAAAAAGTCAAATTTGAAATTAGGTTTGACCCATAGGAATCAGTTTGCAAACTACCTTAATAGATTTTTTTGAATAATACTGAGTATCTTTTACTTATTTAAATGGTTTACTTGCTTCGTTATTTCACTATGATATAAAGGTTTCCAGAGCTGGGCCGTGAATACCCAACATATACTATTCTCTGCAGTTAGAACTGGGATGGCACAACAAAGTTGTGCTTAGTGAGAGGTTAAATGAACAAATGGTTCTGGATCATTGTTGATAAGGCCTTAAGGTGATACCATTTGTTGTTAGATTTATATAAATCCCTGCCCAACTTATTACTCTGTGGGTCCCTACCAAGAGCAGGAATGAAGCTTAGGGATGACCCATGACATTTACTCTGCCCTCGAGTCAATCCTACACAACCTCCTGTATGAAGGCTCACACTATTATCTCTTAATGTGTCATCCATTTTATGACTTGTTTGTATTTTTCTGCTTTAGGAGGTTTTTTCCATAGTAACCTTGATGGTTTTATGATCAGACACTGATTCTTCTATCAAAGGGTGGGGCATTGATGGTGGGGGTAGAACCCAAAGGCCAAGGTCACTGACTATATTTCAGTGGGTGTTCTCTGTATTAGGTCTACATACTCTGCTTACTATGGTTTCACAGGAAAAATATGCAAAACTTTTCCTTTTTACTCTTATGGCCAGCACCCTTCCTGGGGTCCAGAAAACCACCAGCAAAATATACTCCAGCAGCATTTGGTTGCAATTTTGACATTTTCAAAACACTGTGCAATTGGAAAGATTGAGAGTGTAATTACTTGATGCTCAGCTTTAGGTCTAGCTGTGTTTTCTTTCTTTTTTTTTTTTTTCCAAGACACATTATTGAATGAGTTCCCTTTTAAAGAGGTTCCTGCCAATTACCCACATGACACTCTGCCCTGAAGGGCTTTACTGATGGCTTTTCAGGCATGTGAATAGTTTGTCATGTGAATTCTGAGGTTTTTAGGGTCCTGTGGAGGTTTTTGGTAATATATACTGGGTGGAGGAAACTAGAAGGTTGGATAATAATGTGGTTTCAGTTGTATTGTTGGATATCAAAAATCACATGAGGCAACTTTCAGCTAAGGAACCTGTTTTCTTAACACTCCATCCATCACAGAAGAGCACCAGGAAAGCCCCTCCTGCCCTCCCCCAAGCACCTTGAGGCAGTGTGTAGGCACCTACAGGTAGATGCCCTATTTCAGTGAGGCCTAAAGTCTGAGGGGGAAACATATGGTTTATATTCAGTGAGATGGTTCCCTCTAAGGCCTCCTAATGCTTTCAAGATGCTGATAGAGCCATTAATGGCTCTTGGAGAAAGATTAGATTTTCAATTAAAATGAAGCCAATTTAAAATAAATAGTTGGTAGTATTATTAACCTAAAATAAACTGAAGAGTGTGCCTGGGGGCGGGGATATCAGAACTTCCGGACTGGTGAAGTGAGGAGCTTGGCAAGTTCCTTCTGTAAAAGTAACAATAAAAGTGGACAGAACAGTGAAAGCCAAAGGCATACACAAGTTGAGAACAATTTATTCAAGAGAAACAACTAAACTTTGACTATGAGCAGTGAGAGACTGTGGGGTTTTATACTGCGGCTGCTTCCATCACCTGTCCCCACTCCCCATTCCATCTGTGTGGTGTTTCTGACAGGGCAGGGCAGGCTGTGGAAACCAGCAGCTCTGCTGCCAGTGGAGGCTGATTTGATGTCCAGCAGAGTGCAGACTCGGGGGTTTAAAAAATACAGTGATACCAATGGTAAAAAAAATAAAATAAAATAAAAGAGAAGCCAACTTCTGTAGCTAGTCTGAGGATACAGTGCTAGTTAGAGCAAGCAAGAGACCAGCAGTTCAGCCAGAAATGTAACAAGAAGATAGATATAAAGAGACAAATACAGTGGGTCTTGATAAGCTCAGACACTTTCCCAGTGGTCGAGAAGACTGTGCATATGGGCAAGGGAGTATAAATGTTCCAAAGAGATCAGAGATAGGGCTTATTTATTTACTCCTCTTGATTGAGTATGATACCTTGGGTATGTGCTGATGAGACATGAGAAAACCCAGGAGAAAATAAAAAGAAGATTTATACAGATTTATAAACTGCCTGTTTTTTTTTTTTTTTTTTAAACTATTGTTCCCAACCTACACAGAGATCCATTAACAAAGGGTGAATCCCTTACTGGTTTAAGGTGCATAGCATAATTTCTGATCAATCGTTGATTACAGAACTTTGCTTTCACGGGATGACTCTTAGGAATGCAGGCTTAAAAATAAAAACAATGAAGAAAGAAAAATCCATCAGTGGCCATATACTGTAAGGGAGATAAGATAGGTTCAAAGTGTGGACAATCACTAAATATCCAGTTCTAATGGAGGACTGGAATCCAGAGTGTTTTAGTGTATTATCTAAAGTGTTGAAATGTTAACCAAAATTTATAAAGCATACAAAACTGGGAGCTGTGATCCATGGATAGGAGAAAAAGTTAATAGGAATGATCTCTTTAGGGGCCCAGATGTTAACTCTTGCAGACAAATATTTCAAAGTAGCTATTATAAATATGTTAAAAGAACAAGAGGAAACCATGTTTAATGAAATGAAAGTGACAACAAATTTTCATCAAATAATGAATACTAACAGGGAAATCATAAAGAAGAATCAAATGAAAACTCTTTGGTTGAAAGGACAATACCAAAATTTAAAAAATCATTAATGGAGTAAAGATTGGATCTGGCAGAAGAATCAGTGAAGTTGGAGACAGATCAATAGGAATTATCCAATCTGAAGAACACACAAAAATGGGCAGGAACGCAGACCCACGTGGGGTTGCATTAAATGTGCCAATATGCTCATGATGGGAGTATTTCAGCCATTTTAATTGCTGAAATTTCTCAAATTTCATGAAAAATATTAATCTGCACATTCAAGAAGTACAATCTAATTAGAATAAATGCAAAGATATTCATACCTAGTCATACAGTAGTCAAACTGTTGAAAGTCAATGCCAGTAATATGGAAAGAAACAGAAGAGAAACAGCTTATCACATAGAAACACAGAAAATAATTAAGTTCTCATCAGAAACAATGGAGGGCTGAAGACATATTCCAGCAAACCTGTCAGCCAAGAATTCTACACCAAAATGTTATGGCTCACAAATGAGGGGAAAATAGAGATTCACAGATAAAGAGTGGGGAATTTAGCTCCCAGATTTGCCTTAAGTCATACTAAAGGAAGTTCTTCAGGCTGAACGGAAATGATGTCTCATGTCAACCCAAATCCACACAGAAAAATAAAGAACATAGTTAATTATGTAGGTAAATGTAGACTTTTCTCTAATTTTTAAAACAGTTACAGATCAAAATCTATAAAACTGTGGATTTTATACCTGGAGTGCAGGACTGGATTAACATCAGAAAATAAATATAATACCACATTAATAAAATAAAAGACAATACCACACCATTGTCAAGACACAGGTAAAGTGTTTAACAGGATCTGAAACCCATAAAAATTCTCATCAAGTTAGGAATAAAGGAAACTTCTTCTGTCTGAAAAAGGGCATCCACAAAAAACTTTAATGTAGAAAGACTGAATTCTTTACTTTTAGGATGGAGAACAAGGCTAGAATGTCAGTTTTCATCACTTCCATTCAGTATTGTATTGGAGGCTCTAGCCAGTGCAATGATGTAAGAAAAACAAATACATCTAAGTCAGAAAGGAAAACTGTCTTTATTCTTAGACAACACAATTGTATAGACCGATAATCCTAAGGCATACACACACACACACACACACACACACACACACACACACACACACACTATGGAAACTAAGATGAATTCAACAAGGTGTCAACAGTGAACAATATCTAAAAACATTGTATTATATATGAATGGCAATCTGAAAATGAAATTAAGAAAACTGTTCTCTTCACTGTAGTCTCACAATGAATAAAATTCATGGGATAAATTAAAAAGAGAAGTTTAAGACTTGTACACTGAAAACTATAAAGCCATGCTGAAATTAAATGATTTCTAAATAGTTTATGGATAGGAAGCTTCAAAAATCTGTTCTGATTAAATTGATTTATAGATTCAATGTTTTGCCTGTCAAAATCCTAGTGACTTTCTTCTTTTTAAAGAAATTGGCAGGTTGTTCCTAAATTTTATGTATAAAATTCAAATAATCAAGAATAGCTAAACATTTGTGTTTTTGACATGTTCCTAGAACAAGTAGATACCACATGTAGAAAGATAAACTTATATCACAGCATACTCAAAAATTAGAAAGATCAAGAGCTAAAACTAAGCCTTTTAGACTAAGCTAGAGAAAAAAATTGGATTTTACAGAAATTCAGAACTTTCTTGTGTTTTAAAAAGACCTCATTAAAAATGAAAAGATAAATAATAGACTGGAAAAATTACTTACAAATCACATATCTAGTATAAGACTTACATCCAGAATATGCAAATAGATCTTATAACTCAATAATAAGACAACTGAAAATGGACAAAAGATTGTAATAGACATTTTATCAGAAATCACCTACAATACACACAGAGATACTCCACATCATTAGTCATTAGGAAAATGTAAAATGAAGTATAATGAAATACTGCTGCATACCCACTGGAATGTCACCAATTAAAACAAAATCCAAATAGTAACCAGTGTTGCTTAGGATGTGGAGGAATGAGAACCTTCTTCCAGTGCTGGTGGGAATGTAAAACAGTACATTGGTTTTGGGAAAGTTTGCAGTGTCTTAAAAAGTTAACATAGATTTACCATATATTCTAGCAATTCTGTTTCTTGATATCTACCTAAGAGAAGTGAAAACATATATCACATAAAGACTTATCCACAAATGTTCATAGCAGAAAATTTCATAATAACCCCAAAGTGGAAACAACCCGAACAGCCAGTTGATGCATGGACGAACAGAATTCGGCATCTCCATGTAATATGGCAGTGTTCAACAGTTAACAGGAGGGAGCTGCTGCTAACTGTCACGACAAGGAATAACCTCAATTAGATGATGCTAAATGTAAAACACTCTGCAGTGTGTGGCTCTGTTTCTTTGAAATGCCCCCCAAAGCCATCTTTATGGAGCCCAAGAGCCGATGAACAGATGCCTGGGGCTAGGGACAGGTGTGCAAATGACTGCAGATGGACTTGATTGACATTTTTAGGGTGTTGGACACAGTCTCAAACTGGGTTTTAGTGACAACTGCACAATTCTGTCAGTTACTGAATTGTGTATATGAGATGGTTCAGTTTATTGCTATACAAATTATACCTCAATAAAGCTGTTTAAAAAAAAGTATGCCTATGAACTCTACTGGTGTTGGCTACATATATACCCAAGGCCCCTGGGAAGCCTGCTTTAGTTCTAACAATTTGTGAAACTGTAAGCAAGAGAATTCTCTGAATTCAGTGGGCTCACTGGTGTTCCATTTTGATTACTTTAAATCGAGTAATTGATGGCTAGAATGAGGATAATGAGCTGAGTATTATGAAAACAACAACAGTGTCAAGGCAGTTGAATAGCACAGTCTGCTGTCCTTTCAGGGAGAGAGAGAGAAGGAAGAAGCACTTCATTTAGTTGTTCATCTTGATGGTTTCCCTTGCTCTGGGTCTTGAACCTGCGTCCTTGGGATGTGTGTGAACCATGTCCTGTGGACTTACCCGCTAGGCCATCAGGGCACACCTGCTCTTCCATTTTTATTACCTGGGCTTCCAGATTCAAGGCTGTCTGAGAAATCTGTATAGTGAAGTTATTTTGAAAGGTCCTGCAGTTGCTATCTATCTCCTGTGATGCACAGGTGCCATCTCTCAGGAAGATTTCCTTTGGGGGTGCTTACCTCTCATTATTTTGCCATTCCAGTTCCACAGCAGAGGTTCCTCTTGACAGACATTGCTCACTTTTTCTGAGAGTGAGATATATATGTGTGTGTGTGTGTGTGTGTGTGTGTGTGTGTATGTATGTGTATATGTATATACCTGTATACATATATATAGCCAATTCTTTTCATTTCTCAAACATTCCAGAATTATTCTCCACTTACAAATATTCTCTGATTCTTTGCCAATAGTCTTTTTTTCTTTAACATTTCCTCTGTCTGAAGATACCTTGCTCCTAACCGTGTTGTGTCCTGTCAGAAGAACATAACTGTTGCGTCAACTATGTGACTTAAATTCCAACTCTTAATTCCATGACTATGGGACCTTGGGACAAGCTTCTTTGCCTCTCTGAGCCTCATTTTTGAAAATCTGTAAAATGGGGACAACCACACCGTAACAAAGAAGCAAGATCATGCATAGAAAGTCCTGAGCATAATGCGCTGACGTAGTGCTCCCTAGTTGTTAGAACTTGGTGGTGCATTGGGTCAAGAGCATGGATTCTGGATTTGTATTCATGCTTTTCTGTTTCTAGCCAAGTGACCTTGTTTCTAATTTCTCTGTGCCTTTCTCCTGGGTCTCTAAAGGGGACATATTAGTAGTACCTTCCTGAATAGGGCAGTCTAAAGACTAAAAGAGTTAATATAAAAAGCGTTTAGGGCATTCACCCCTGTCTTAGGCAACCAAGGTACAGATCATATAAAGACCTGCACCCTTGTTTGAGACTGGGGTTTGTGGAGGTGATTTAGTTGTACCCTGAGGTAGCTCAAGTGGCTAAGGTACAGGCTATGAAAGTCACTGACCTAGATTTGAAACCTGGTGGCTGAAAAATAATTAAATAAAAAGAAATAAAACAATGAAAAGCATTTAAACACTGCATAATAATCTCTATGCAAGGGGCAGCTGCCACTCTACTCCCACCAGTCAGTACAACGACCTATTCCCTTGAACAGCATGATGCTTCGTTTATGTGGAGTAGGTGTAGGGGTCATAGGGATACAGTGGTAGTCACCCCACTGCTGACCAGGGAGACAGGGCTGGTCTCACAGGTCAATCACTAGTGGTGAATCTCCTGTCTCACTACACCACAAACATCTTCTAGTTATTCTTGCTGATTCAGAGGACACCTTTCCTACAGAGGAGTGAAGCATTCTTGGGTCGAAATAAGCCAGTGGTCGGACTCCTCTGTTGGATCGGATAGCTAGAGACCTTCTGAAATCACTCTAAAACCATCACATTCAGCATTGTCAGAATGATGAATCGCCTGTAAGTTCGTCTCTTCTGTGGAGTGACCTTTAAATACCATAAATTTGAGATATCAAGCCCTTGGTTGAGGTGGTGGCAGGGATCCCCTCTATTCCTGCCTTGTCTCAAGAACATCTCCCCGGAGACTGGCTTGTGGCTTTGGGGCTGCTTGGAATGCATGCAGCTTAAGGAACTTTATTAGTAATTACCACTTCCGCTTTGTTTTCAGCTGATTATTTACCCTGGAACCAACCAAAATGCGAGCTACTGCGTCAGGACCATAGCTACCGGCCGGCATCAACCAGATTTGATAATAGAACCACCCACCAGGATGACTACTCCCTAAAGGGCCCAGTGAACACCAAGAGCTGTAAGCCCCCAGCTGCAGCCAAGCTCTGTAACATCCCCCTGGAGGATCTGACTAACTATAAGATGAGCTACATGGCCCACCCTATAGAGAAACGCTTTGTATCTGAGCCAGAGAAGTTCCGACCCTGTCAAATCCCCTTCGAAAGCCTGACCACCCACAAAGAATCCTACAGAGGCATGATGGGGGAGCCAGCCAAGAGCCTGAAGCCTCCAGCCAAGGTCTGTGCGCTAGATACACCATTTTCTAACACCACTGAGTTTCGAGACAAGTACCAAGCTTGGCCCACACCTCAGATCTTCTCTAAAGCTCCTGCCACCTATATCCCTCCTGAAGAAAAAATGGACCTTTTGACAACAGTGCAGGCCCATTACATGTACCCGAAGTGTGCCCCAGCCCAGTCCTGCCGACCAGTGTTACCGGTGAAGAAGTGTGGCCGCTTTGAAGGTTCCAGCACCACCAAGGATGACTACAAGCAATGGACCAACATGCGCAGGGAGCCAGTCAAACCCATTCCCCAGCTGAATTTACCCCAGGAGCCCTTGGACTGCCTGACCACCATGCGGGCCCACTATGTGCCCCACCCACCCATCAATACCAAAAGCTGTAAGCCCTCCTGGACTGGCCCCCGAGAACACACCCCTGTGGAGGGCCATACCACATACACCATCAGCTTCACTCCCAAGGAAATAACCAGGTGCCTGGCTTCATATCCTGAGCCCCCAGGCTACGTCTTTGAGGAAACAGATGCTTTAGGACACAAGATCTATAGGTCCGTTGCCCAGACAGGCTCGCGGCGGAGCAGCCGTCTCTCTGCAGCTGATTCAGAAAACCCCAACCAGCTGGAGTTGACAGTGTCAGCCTGATTTTTGACAATTGTTATTTAGAAATTGCACAGTACTTTCAAAAGCAGGCCACTGAGCGTTATTCATTGGACCAAAAAAAAAAAAATCCCCAAAATGAACAAAATCATCATTACTAGGACTTTTGAATAAAATGAGAATCACTTGACTCAAGAAAAATGAAATTTAATCACTGTTTAATGACTCCTCTTAACCCTTCCTCTGCTGTCTCACCCTCTTGGGTCCCTTACCTTGTGTTCACAGAATCAAAGCTGGTCTCTATGAGGTTTTCTCCTCTCCAGATGTATTTTATGAATCTAATCATTGTATGAATCGACATCATGATTAACCCTTGCCAAGTATGAAGTGCCAAAGAATAAACTTTATTTTGGGGAGATTGACTCTGCAGATCTGTGTTTACCCCCATGCAATGTCTATGCCCAGACCATGCTGTGTTCTTTGGGACTTTAGCGGGGATTGAAGACTAAAGCCCCCACTGCCTCCCAATACTGGTGAGAGTCCTTGGGCCTGATCTGGAGTCTTATCTTGGGCTCTCTCTGCCCAGGGCTGCTTCACAGAATATCTTTCCATCTTTTCACATCATGGTTTATTGGAAGGAACAGTGCTGTCTGTAGGGGCCTGGGTCTCTTTAATCATCGGAGAATGAGTGGAGAAGAGGTCCTATGGCGGTCCCAGGAGCATGGACCTGCTAGGACCCTCCACCCCAGACCAGTGCAGGTTTGATTCTGGGTGCAGGGAGAGGAGAGGAGAAAAGGGACTCGTAGTCACCAGGAAGTTGGCATCCGGTTCCTGGGCTATGAGTAGATGCTGTAGACTTTTCTGAGTGTTCCTAGCCTGCAAAACTTGCCTCCTGCTGGACTGGTTCTTGAGAAGGCTGGACCTGCTTGTCCTAAAATTCCAGCTGTGACCAGACCTGTGACAAAGCTTGGCATGCTAGTGAGTTAGACCCAGCCCTGGAGAAAGGGCTGAAAGTTCCCCTTTTGAACCTGAGATTTGATTAAGCAATTTAAAGAATTTTTCTTTAATTGGGAAGAATCGAAAACCCACTCCAGGGTTGGATGGACTCATGGTCTGGGTAAATCTCACACAGAGAGATGTGGGCTGACACCTGGGATATGCTCCTCTTGTGTCCACAGAATCCTGAAAGAGACTCTGTGGTCCCAGAGAACTTGGCAATAGCATGGAGAGGAGAGGAAATTTCAGCTCAAGTCTGGAGTCTTGGGCTTCAGCCCAATGACAGGGTCAGGAGTGAGAAAAATGCATCTTTCATCCAGGCCTCAGTTTTCTCATCTGGTCCAGACCTCTCAGGTCCCCGCCCCTTGCAGCCTCACCATTAGGGTAGTTGGCATCATTGATTTGGGATCTAATTGTTTACTCCTCTTAGTGGTTATTTTGGGGTCTGGATATCTGGCCGAGGCTCAGAGAGGTTAAGCACTTTGAGCACCGAGGCCAAGATTGGAACCTGGGTTTTCTGATTCAAGATCTATACCTTTGTCGCAATGCTGGGCTTCTTCCGTCTGCTGCACCTCAAATCTCGTGGCTCCCAAACCACATTGTCTAAATAATTGTTTAATTATTTTTACAAATAAAATAAATATTGGTGCATGATTCAAAAAGTCCAAGTAGTGCTAAATGTTTTTTAAAAGGTAGCAATCTCTTATGCCCCAGCCCCTTGACTTACCCCATCATCACTTCCCCAGAGAAGAAATTTCAAATTACTTCATCTTTTCCTGCTAATATTTTCCTTCACATCCTAAGGAATATGCATATGCTGCTATCTGTTTGCTCGTTGATTTAACACAAGGTCTGCCATGGTAGATCAGCACTTTTTGTTCTCTTATACTCCCTATTTCTGTACACCTCCTCAGTACATTTATATGGCATTGTTTCATTCTGTCAAGACTAATAAGCTTTTCTAATGTTTCTGATGAGTAGGAAGGAAAGAAGCTGAAAATGGTTGGACTTATCTGGCTGATGAAAGAGTTGAACTCTCAAGGTGAGGAGTTTGACACCAAGCTACCCAGGGCATCCCTGCCTGGCCCTCTTCTCCTGAGCCTAAGGAATCATCTCTCTCCCGACTATGTGTCCTTTTTGTGTCTAGAACTAAAATATCCTCCTTATTGTAAGGATGGTTGATAGAAGTAGGAAATTCAGAGACTATGTAAAGACTGACAAGTAGCTGTGATGGGGATGAGTAGCGCACAGCCTAAGAGCGTGCAAGGAGCGGTCAGCACACCTGGGCTTGTATCTTGGCCCTTGTCACCCACTAACGATGAAACCTTGTCAAAGTCTTAAAAATGTGGATAACCACAATATTGGTCTTATGGTTTTTTGTTTGGATTGTACTTTAGAATCTGTCAGTCACTTGGCCCTGACTCTTGGTTAACTCATTAAATGTAGGTGAGGATGAAGATGATGGTGGTGAGGATGATGAAGATAGTTGCTGAGTTCCTCCAGACTGAACTACTTGTGATTTTACTGATCAGTGTTTACAGGTGAGGATAACTTCAGGATTTTTATTTTACAAAGTAAAATATTTACTGTTTTTTGTTTTGTTTTGTTTTTTTTCTTGTCAGGAGTCCTATTTAAGCATATCCAAAAAGTAAAAATCAACAGTTGGTCCAGGAAATGATAACTCATGTACTCAGATCTTAATGGGGATGTACCTATATATTCAGGTCAGACGTTCAAATGAAATATATTAATCTTCTACCTTCTGAGAGTCTCTCAGGGCAGATGACAGGCTGTCTCCTGACTATGCAAATTACATTTTTAATCAGAAAGACTAGAAACGTGTTGGGGAGGGGGTATGGAGAAAAAGGAACCTTCCCACACCACTGGTGGGAATGCCAACTAGCACAACCTCCCCGGAAAGCTCACTGTTTTTTATTTCATTGATTTTTTCTGTCCTTCTGAGTTGGGGTTGCTAACTGTTCCCTGGAAATGTTTTCGGAAGTCACTTTGATTGTGAGGAGATACATGGGGCTTTGGGACACTGCATCCATCTCCACCCCCTCCTCCTTACTTGTTACAGCAGCTTCATGTCAGTTCTGGGTGTTGGGCTTCTATAAAAATATTTGTTGGAAGAAGGTTCTATTGCTATGAAAATATGTATGCATGTGCACACACTTCATACTAATACCTAATAGGATCCTGTTCAACAAATCCCAGCCATGCCTTCCCTCACAGATATGCATCTATTTCTACTTTCTATTGTGTATCTTTCTCATGAAAGAATGAAGTAGGAACTAATCACCTTCCTACCCCTCTCAGACATCACCAGTGATTTCACAGGGAGTGTCTGGCTGCCAGATACAGCCCTCAGCAGGGCAGACACTACAGTCCTGTTCTGACATTAAGAGCAGCAGGCCTGCTCTGGGCTGGTTCTGGGGTGACTGGGGGAGCAAACATTCTGTCTCATGGTTCTGCCTTCCCATGGTGCCCTTCAAATATCTTTCCACTGCAATCTCAGTGCCCTAAATACATTTGAAATAATATATATAGCAATAATTACTGTCCTCCCCGCCCCATTCCAAGCTTCTGCCTCTAAAGCAGGAGTGAAGCTAACTGTTCCCAGGCAGTAGGATGGGCAGGATGAAGCCTTTCCACAGTGATGCACCCTTGGGATCTGGTCATCTAGGTCATGAAGCTGCATTAAGGTATCTATTTCCTCTTAAAATGTTTTTTAGCTCTGCAGTTGCCAAGAGGAAGTAGGTGGACAGGTGGGAGTATGCATAGGTCTTAATTGCAAATTAAATGGCCCCCTGGCTCCTCAGGTCTGTCCCACCACCACCAAGGCCCACATCTGGTCAGCAGGCCTCGATGTGGGAAGACAGAGGCCCTTCTGAGCATAAATGCTGGAGGGTGGGGGCGTGGGCAGGGTGTTTTCTTTGGCAGAGCGAGTCAGAATTTCCACATGGCTTGCTGAGCAGGTGCTTGGCTCCTTCTCAATTTGAGGGTGCAACAGGAGCTGAGGAGCCTGTGAACCTTCCAGAACACGTGCTCTGGACTCTGGAAAAGGCATCAGGGCAATGCTAGGCTGGAATCTTTTTAAGGCTTACTTTTGGACCACAGGTGCCCTCAGTCCCTGGCCTCTGAATTCTTGGATGCCAACATGAGAAGTCCTGATGACTTTTCCTTGTCAAGTCTTGCATTGTGGCAGCAAACCCAGTTTGATGTTAAAAATGATTCAGACTACTTCCACTGTGGTGACCGAATCAAATACTGATTTTCTTGGGTTTTGACTGCCCAGAGCATCCATCCTGCCTACCTGCCTATACTCTGATTACCTATTCATGGCCAAGTCTGTTATTTCAGTGAGAATTAGGGAGCCCACTGT